>CM029013.1:238313737-238543633 GCA_016801055.1 Panax notoginseng | reverse complement strand
GTTGATGGACAGTTGTTGGCATGATCATGACCATTAATGAATACACGAATATCCTTGGCCGTAGTGCAGGGGTGATTCGATGATGTGGATTATTTTATTAAGCTGAGTCCCAGCGATCACAGTGTTGAAAACCTTTTAAATCATAAAAGATAGTAGAGTTTATTTTCTACTTGACTCTTTTTAATGGATTGCTTGTTCGCTGCAGTTAAACTTGATGTCTATTATATTTTATCAGTTTAACATTGTTGAAGGCTAATGATAATTTATTCTGCATTATCTTAGTCATAATATTTCTTACTGAGCTAGTTGAGCTCACCCTTTCTTTCACTGTTCTCTTAGGAAATGAGAACGTAGCTGGGGCAAGTCGGGGAACGGAGTGATGGTCTGAATGATAGTATTAGTTAGTAGTCCTCACTATTCTATGTAATAATGGTGTGTTAATAAATGTATTGAGGACTCCTTTTGAGTATGAATACTCTCTAGAAGATAATATTTGTATTCAAACTCACAGTTTATGTTTTGTTGTATTATACACGACAGTTGTATTAGTAAGTTGTATTTGTATTATGTACTATTATCTGACGACCCAAGATGGGTGATGTATACCTAATTTTTGGGGCGTCACACTAATCCTCCATCTCTTTTGTAGAGTGCATCTACGCTTAGGTAGAATTTCATAGTAAATCGATGAATCCGCGTTTACTCAGTCAGGCTCACCTCAGCGGGTGTAGATCCTTCTCATAAATACTCCTTGATATGCTGATACCAAGGTTGTTGGATGGGAGGTAGCTCATCCGATACTTCTCCAACATAGTTCCCATATGCTGGTGCCTTTTACAGGGCCAATGAGACGCTTGGCATGTGTTCCTTGTCAAATATGTGAATCAAGGAGGCCAAAGTTGTTAGCGCGTCTGCGAAGTCATTCCTATTATGAGGAATGTGTAGAAAGGAGATCTCTTCGAACTCCGAAGCCATCTGTAAAACTTACTGATGGTAATGCAGTAAATGTAGCTCTTTGATTTGATAGATTTTCGTGGATTGTTTGACTACCAACTCTGAATCCCCAAAGACAGTTAACCGTCTGATGCCTATTGAGCGGGCAAGTTTTAGCCCCATGATACAGCTTGAATACTCAGCTGTGTTGTTGGTGCTGACAAACTGCAATTTGATGGTGACGAGATACTGCTCCCCGTGTCGAACACTAGAACTGCTCCAGCTCCAGAACTTTCCATATTAACATCTCCATCGAAATACATGTTCCATATTTAACGTGTATCGTACTAATGGTGTTGCTAAATTGCCATTACTCCGTCATCGGTGAAGTATGTTTCTAAGGGTTTGAAATCCCTGAAGGTGCGACGGCCAGTTGATCCGCGATTCCTTGACCTTTAATGAACTTTTTCATCACATAAACAATGTCAAATTGTTGTAGAATCAACTGCCATTTGGACAACCGACAATTCAGTATGGGCTTGCTGAACACATACTTTAGAGCCTTGTTGGTCGTTTTACCGATCAATATATGTGTGCAAGTATACACGGTCAAGTAATAAAGACTAAGTAAAGTATCGTTCCACGGAGAATTAACTAATAAAGTTCACCAAGCACTAGCCCATAACCATTTCAGTCTTATTTAAACGATTTCTTTGATATTTATATTTAATCTATGAAATTAAATAAGCGTAACTATCCCTAGAGTGAGACTAGATACTGAAGACTTGAGATTACAATTTAACCTATTGAATCACTTAAATCAACACACTTCATGTTAAGCCAAATTAATTTTACCGGATTGTTAGTCGAGAACATGAAAGTGAAACATGTCCATCTCTCGATGTACCATACCCATATCATATATATTCCAGAATTGATAGAATACACATGAACACCCACATTACCTAAACCACTATACGTCTATGTGATTTACAAATAATTAGGGATTAAGCCCAAGTTCTCAATTGACTACGAGTGGTGCTTTGGTATATGTCTATCCTAAGCATGAATCATACATTCCATCACCATGTAGAACATACAAACACAAGCTATCAAGATCATATCTAAACCCATACTTCGTTTTTCAAATTCATATGGATTGTCACAGTAATTGATGGCCAATCAACTAAGCAAATAAACATGAATCTTAATAGACAATCATAACAATCATTAAGGCTAACAATGAAGTATGTGAAAATAAACTAGGAAATAGATTCCATTGCAATCCCAAAATAGAGTTTAACTTATAGTTGAATTAGAATCCATGATCCACAATTGAATATACATTAAAAGATACAAATAGAAGTAAAGAGAGTTAGGAATCAAGAATAGCAAATCTGAGTTTCTTCTCTTGTTTCACTTCTGAACTTCCAATGTTCTTCAATTGCTTCAATCCCCAAATCTTAGCTAATATAGGGTTCTAATCTAATCCAATCGAATAATAAAATTAAAGAAAAGAAATTAGCATATGTAATGTCGATTGGTCCCCCCAAGGGTGGAATCCCCTTTACATACTAATCATACGTCTTATTTATAAGCCCTAATTGAGCCCCCCTCCAAGTTACGCTCTAATTTACTGTTTAGTGAAAAAGTCAGCTCTGGTCAACATCAAAAGTGGCGCGGTCGCACTGGGAATGGCCTAGAGTTAGGCGCTTCCGTGCTCAAGTATCAGATTGCAATTTTTTGGTCCAGGGAATGGTGCGGCCGCACCTAAAATACACTAGAAATTCGCGCGCCCGCGCTGCTGGTAAAACGGCCATACCTTTTGATCCGAGAGGAGTTATGGGGCCTGCCACCTACAAATCGAAGCTCTCAACGAGCTCTACAACTTTTATTTTTTGATAATTGAGAAATAATGGATGGATGAAGGCTGAAATTGGGTTGAAAGTGAAAGCTACGCAAATGGCTACCCAAAACAGCGATGTTCAACATCCGTTGGTACAAAGGTCATAACTCTTGCATCCGAACTCCGAATGGAATAACTCAAGATGTTCTGGAAAGCTAAGAAGAAGCTCTATAACATAATCCAAGTTCTAAGCCAAGAACATGAAATGAATATGAAAGCCCAAACGATGTCCGGATTGCTTTTCCTTGCGTTTTCATACCAATAGTCACTCACACCATTCCCAAGCATAAGATCTACAAAATGAACACAAAATGCATGAAAAGTAACTAAGAAACATGAGTATAAGCAACTAATTCAAGTAATAGATTCTGAATAAGTAAGTATAAAACCTACTTATCAAGGATCCACGCGGGATATGAGATGGGTTGTGTGACCATGGAGGTAATGATGTAACCTCATGGAAGCCCATGCTAAAGCACATGCTAAAGCACATGCTAAAGCACAACAAGTCTTCTCAATCAGAGTGTACTTGTGTTCACTGCTGTTGAATCTTTTGCTGAGGTAATAGATAGCTCGTTCTTGGCCTCTATCATCTTTTCTGACCCAGCATGCAGCCCATGGCATCGTCACTTATGGATAGGTACATGAATAGGGGAACATCATCCCTGGGTGGTACCAAAATAGGAGCTTTGACTAGCTATTCTTTGATTGTAAGGAAGGCCTTCTGGCACTCATCATTCCATTTCATGGAGGAGTTCTTCCTTAACAGCTTGAAGATGGGCTCACAAGTTGCTGTGAGTTGAGAAATGAACCTGCTAATGAAGTTGACTCTTCCCAAGAATCCTCGTATTTCTTTCTCTATCTGAAGTATGGGCATTTCCATAATGGGGATTTTGGTGTGATCCAGCTCAATTCCTTTGTGGCTGACTAGGAATCATAGTAATTTTCCTGATATAACGGCAAAGGCGCACTTGGCTGGATTCAACTTCAAGTTGTACTTACGCAACCTGTTGAAAATCTTTCTGAGATGGTCTAGGTGGTCTTCTTCCTTTCTGGATTATACAATGATGTCATCCACACAGATCTCTATCTCCTTATGCATGAAATCATGGAACAGAGCCATCATGGCTCGCTGATAGGTGGCTCCGACATTGATGAGGCTGAAAGACAACCGCCTGCAGTAAAAGGTTCCCAAGGCATGATGAAAGCAGTTTTCTCACGATCCTCCTCAGGAACCATGATCTGGTGGTAGCCCGCAAAGCAACTAGCAAAGGAGTACATGCCGTATTGAGCAGTATTGTCAATGAGAATGTGGATAAATGGTACGAAAAAGCTATCTTTAAGGCAAGCTTTATTCAGATCCCGATAATCCATGCAAACTCGCACCTTTCCTCCAGGCTTGGGCACGGGAACGATGTTGGATATCCATTAAAGATACGTGGTCACCATGATAGTACCAGCTTGAAATTGTTTAATAATTTCTTCTTTCACCTTTAAACTCCACTCAGGTTTCAATAGCCTGAGCTTCTGCTTTACTGGCTATAATCCCTCTTTAATGGGCAGACGATGAAGAACAATGTCAGTGGACAAACCCATCATGTCTTCATGAGACCATGCAAACACATCATGGAATTAGGTTAGTAGTGTAACCATGTCATTCCTCTGGTTTGGGGTAAGGTCTGAACCAATCTAGATTAACTTAGGGCTTTCTAAGGTTCCGAGATTAAAGGAGGTGGTTTGATCAAGGTTGAGTTTAGGTTTGTCTTCAACCCATTCTTTGATCTCCGGAGGCACCTCAATGTCCTCTTGTATTTCCATTAAGTCTGAGTCCAACTTTTCATCAAAGTTACAATCTTTGTGAGAAGAGGCATCTTATCAGCAAGTACATGCACATATAAGTTTAGAGTCTTGAAACAACATATGCTTTCACTTAATATATATGAAATTATTTAATCATACATAGTGTTAGCATGTACTGACAAAACAACTGCTAATACTATACAGAAAAGTAAGCAGTTATGATATCTACAGGGCAGAAGGAGTTCTTGCCCGTTTTACCCTTGTCGACCAATGAAAGGAGTGATGCTCCAATTGGAAAGGATAAAGTTTGGGAGGACTGCAGCGATGGAGGAGTTGTCATTGTCCTCCTTATCCCGAATGCTGACCATTACGTCTGGGCAATCATCGTCTGGGGTGTATCTGTTTGTATGCTCGTCATGGACAATGATGCATATGCCTGACATCATTCGAACGATGTCTTGTTTAATTCTTCATTCCTCTACTTACACCTTGGGATCTGGAACAAAGACTTCCTTTTCCTTTACTGGTATTGGTTTAGGGAATAACATAGCCATTACATTGGCTGGCACCTTTACCAGAATTTGTGCAGACTCTAGATTTACAGGTGGAGATAATCACTGTGTGGCTGAAACTTAAGGAATCTGCTTATGCTTATGCGGATTCCTGTAACTGGAACTAGCAGAATAGCCTAGTTTGGCTGTCCCAATTTGACTGGACACTTGAATTGGGTGCTTAATACCCTGATGACTTTTACCCAGCCCTTGTCCCGACCGGTGTCCCAATGACATCATTTCTTGTGTAGCTACCATCACTTCAGCAGAAATCTTAGGTATGGGAAATGGCGTCCCAATGGAATGGTATTGAGTGTTGCTCACTTCCAAGGCATGAAAACTGACCGACTCAACATCTGAATTGACATTGATTAGTGGAATGTCACCATGTTGAGGACATTCCAGTTCAGTGTTGACTGTAACTAGGCTATTGTTGATATTGTATTTAAGTTACTGATGAATAGTGGAAGGGACTGCCTCGGCCATGTGAATCCACGGTCTCCCCAGAAGTAGGTTGTATCCTATATCTAATTTGAGCACATGAAAAGTTGCACAGAATGTATGGGGACCAATCTCAATTGGCAACTCAATCTCTCCGACTGAAATTCGGTGGGATCCATCAAAAGCTTTACTAATCGTATGGCTGCTCTGGATCCGTTTGAGATTGATGTTCATCTTCACCAACGTAGCGTAAGGATAGATATTCAGAGACAAACCTCCATCTACCAATACTCCAGCTAGCATATATCTGGAAGATAAAACCGTAATGTGTAACGGCTTACAATGACCGGTCCCTTTGGGCGGTATGTTATCATCAACGAAAGATATCACATTGTTATTGAAAATGTGATCAACCAGATGTTGAAATTTTTCCACATCTATTGATTTTGGCAAGTATGCTTCTTCCAAAACCATCAGTAGAATCTTCCTGTGATGCTCAGAAGTTAAAACCAAGTCCAGTATTGAAATTTGATATGAAGCTTCTCTTAAGCTTAAAACCACATTGGCTTCATTGTGACCCATAGTATGGAGGAATTTTTAATCTTCTCCATGGGAATTTTCCCTTTTGATTTGATGGTAGGCTTCATCACCCATTGGGGAAGATACGGTGGATTTTCCTTCGACACTGCAGCAGTTGTATGAGAGGTGTATCCTTCAGCTTCTCCATAATTCCAAGGGACTTTTTGTAAGCTGATAACATGATATTGTGATCTGAATGGTAAGTTGATTGGCTCGGGTGCAACCACTTTCGAAGGATTGTCAATTCCTTTGAGTTGAATTACTTGTATTGTGAATGGTTTGACAGTCCATCAGCCTCAGCAGATATAACTGCTACTAGTCCTTTCCATTTAGTAGGACAAGTATTCTCATTCTCAAATAACACAGTATCGTTGTCTGCCAGTTGTAGGACACCGCTATCAATTAGATTCTGAATAAGGTGGCGGAGTGCCCATCATTCTTCCGTGTTGTGACCGCGAGAATGGGAGTGATACTGACATACTCCATCATAATTAAACCATCTTGAACGGGGATTAATTGGAGGTAGAAGGGAAGTGATCCGTCCTTCATTGATCAGCATCTGAAGTATCTCCTCCATAGGTTGGCCCAGGTATGTAAATTCCCTTCTATTGGTAAAATCCCGACGGGCTTTGGTAGTTGCTCTCTTCGTCACTTTGTCCTCCATTGTTTCATATTTTGAAGGTGACGAGGGAGTATTCATAACCAAACGAAGGAAACTAGCATGCTCCTAGATGACTAATTGGCGTGTGACATGATGCTGATAGGTTACTAATTCTGCCAATTGCTCAATCTGCTTACACAGAGCTTTCATCTTTCGTTCCATCATAAACTGGAACTTTACATAATCCAATTTGTCAACACCGTCTTCGATGGTCTGGGATGATTCACACTTAAAATGGGAACTCTGTGCATTGCTCCAATGAATTATGTTGACCTCTTCCTCTTTGTGTTGAGGAAGAGGGTTGTATTGTACGTGAGGTTGATCTGGTTTGGTGACCACAATCTCACTATTGTTTATTAAATCTTGGATCTTGTGTTTCAAGGCCCAGCAATCTTAAGTATCATGTCAAGGTGCCCTGACATGATAAGCACATTTCTGAGCAGCATTAAAACCCCTCCCATTAGGGTTGGCTGGTGGAAGAAGATGTGTAATTTTCTTCTGAGTGGTCAGAAGATTGAGAATTTTCTCGAGTGAGTCCCCTAAGGGTGTGAACACTCGAGGGCGTTTGGCTTCTCCACCCTTAGGCAATGGAGGGTTTGAAGATTGTGCTTGAAAAGTAGTGTAATTTCTCCTCTGAATAGGCATATTCTGATTGCCCTTTTGACCTTGTAGTATGAAGGAAACATCCTCCTCCTTCTTTTTATGGACCCTCGAGGGTTGTTTCCAAAATTTTTGGACTGGATGTGTTCAGCAACTGTTTTAAGAGCGACTAGGTCTTGAATCTTTCCTGACTTCAACCCATCTCAACCATATCTCCATGTTTGATCATTTCAGAAAATGGTTTACCAATGCCTGCTAAAACTCTCTCATAGAAAGGAGCTTCTTGTATGTCTATGAAGGTCATAACCATTTCTGACTCCGTCATAGAAGGAATAACTTGAGCAGCCAGGCGCCTCCACCTATGAGCATACTCTCTGAAAGACTCATTGGACTATTTCTTGACCTTGGTAATCTGGTACCGGTCAGGAGCCATATGAGACTGGAAGCTGTATTGTGTGAGGAAGGTATGAGCTAGTTCTTCCCAGCTATGGATCTTTGAGTTGTCTAATCTGGTATACCACGAACGGGCTTCTCCAGTCCGACTCTTTTGGAACAGCTGCATTGTGAACTTCTCGTCCTCTGCATAAGATCCAAGTTCTCCAATGAACACCTTCAAATGTGTGTAAGGATCTCTTAACCTGTCATACTTTTCGAAGTCAGGAGTTTTGAACTTTTTTGGATAATGAACACCAGGGAATATACAAATGTTAGCATAGGAGACACTCCCGTGTGCTCTAATTTATTTGATAGAACGAAGGGTTTCTTCCATTTAAAGGACCTTTTTCCTGATGTCACCGGTGTCTATATATCCTTTGAGATGGGTGGTATCATGAATTTTGTTGGTTGTATCCAACTGGAGCTCAGGTACTGTAATGGCTTTATTAGAACCTTGGGTTCCTCCTTGTGTAGAGGATTCAACATGTATGGGTGTCTCGTACCATGAGTAGACTGATGTAGTTCTTTAAGCAGAACATCCAAATCTATAATTTGTTTACTCATTCCATCAAATTTTTCGCGAGAAACTAGATTAGACTGGTCAGATGAAGACATGATTGGCTGTAGACTCATGATCTTTATGGACTTTGACCAGGTAATAGGTCCGATTGTTTCCCTGCGACAAAACTTGCGTAGTTTAGTTTTAGGGAATGTATAAATATTTACATTCTATGTGATGTGTCCATTTTAGGATTATTATCCTGCAAAACGGATGTTAGCTGTTTGGAATACAGTATAGCATGTTAATTTAAATATGCACATGCACATATTTCTTCATATTTCTCATTACATGGAGATGAATATGGAATGAAATTACAAGTAATTGACTTTACGAGTAATTTGAAATGAGAAAGCATGAAGATACTTTCCTCCGCATCTGGTTTATCAGAGGCTGGCCTATCTTAGGTTACTCTTGCGGCTTTTTGGCATGAAGGTTCCCAAATCATCGCAATTTACTCAACGGGAAGTTAATCTGGTCTTTCAACTAGAGCAAATTTGGGTGGTGTGCTTTCCTGAGCCACGTTGGAATTAGTCTTCCTACAAGTCCAGTAATCAAACACCGACGAGATAGCCTCCTGGTGGAGGAACCACACATCATACATTCACATACAACGTGTCTCACCGTTTATGAAAATGATGACACGTGCGAAGCACTAATATCACAAGCAGATATATTGCAGTGCAGTAAAGAAATGCATTCGTACACATTCATCAAATGTAAATGCAACATCCATATACAAGCATATAATAGTTTTGAAAAGCTTAAAATAGCGGCTTAAATCCTCTTACTGTTGTCCCCAGCAGAGTCGCCACCTGTCGACGTCGGGATTTTTACTTGTCCCTTTTCTGTTCTTATTCTTTTGTGTTCACATGTTAGGTGAGATTTGTTTGAAAAATCAAGTGCAAAATGTCCGACATGTATATGTCGACGATTGGACTATAAGAGACGCCAGTTAGTTTTTTAACTGGTTGTACCAACACAACCGAGAAAAGGTTTGCACATTGACCCAATGATGTGACACTGCTAAAGGGGTCTGTGAAACCGAGATTCATTAGGGTCCGGGGACTTGCTTATTCGGAGGGAAGTTGTTAGGCACCCCCGACATCCGTGTTGCCACGGTGACCGCCACTTTTCAAGAAACTATTATATGAATGTGTGTGTATGGGTCAATGTGTTGTCATTTGGAAGTAGTATGAGGCCTCATTCGCACCTATATACACAGGGTTTGAATTTATGAAAAATTCAGTTTTAAATAAGATATAGCAGTAAAGTTTTATAAAAGAGGTTTTTTCAAACCCTGATGCTCAATAGTAATTGAGACCTTTTACACTTCCATTTTATTAAAAATGTTTGGCTTGATTGCTTTATTTTTGAGATGTGAAGCATCTTCGAGAAAATAATATACAAAGCAGTCCCGAACTCCTCGTGGGTATGAAAACCATCTGAGGAAATCCAAACACCGCGAATAAATTTACAAGCTACTTACAGCTGAAAATGTCCATCACGGGAACCGAAACTAGATTCAGTAAACTGAATCTGTGATCACATGATTCCTAGGCTCACATGATAACGCAATTTATATGAAAGCTGTAAGCATATATATATATATATATATATATATATATATATATATATATTATATATATATATTGACATGATCAACCACCACGAAGCACCTCCACGGGGGATCAAAAATGTAAAGAAAGCTGTAAAAGCAATCAACCGTCACGAAGTAAACTCCAGGCGGGACGAAATATAAATATATATATATATATATATATATATATATATATATATATATATATATATATATATATATATATAAAAGCAAGTAAACACACTGGATATAAAATCCAGGCTCATCGAACAATGTCCGACAACAGTTAATATATATAAGTATATATATTATGAACTGTGTGTCGAATTATGTTCGATGAGCCTGGATTTTATATCTGATTCATTTACTACTTTAATGTATATATATATATTATATATATATATATATATATATTATATATATATATGGACTAACATTATCAAGTTATGCCTCGGTTGAGCCTAGACTTATGTATGGTGTGTTTAATTGTTTATATATATATATATATATATATACAAACTGAAATGAAACCACGGACCGAAGTCCGGGCATACACACGCAACACGACTCTCAACGTGAAGAATAATGTGTGCAAAGATGAAGAGAAATGCTTTAAAGTGTGTAAGAAGGCTTAAAGTGGGCTGTCAAAAAAGACTTCTATAGCTTTATGTGGATAACACTCGGCTCCCGTCGGTAGAAAGTAGCTATATATGAAATTACAAGTGTTTAAAATGAGAAAGCACTCAGTTTAGGGTGTGTACAGAGAAAATTGGATATGGCTTCCTCGCCTTTTTCTCTTACAAAATGGCCACCCCAAGCCTTCTATTTATAGCAGCAATTGTAGCTGCGGCTACCTGGGGTGCCCCGGGCCTCGCAGGTCCCGTCGTCTAGAAGTACGTACACGCATGTAACGTGATGTTCGCTCGAACATTTAGAACATCAATCTGGGCATCCGACTGAGGTGTATAAGACCTATTTCGGACCACCGTTGTCGAGAGTTAAGCAATGACATATGATTAAAGGTTGTACGAAGTCTGGAAGATGGGACCATGCCCTCCGGTCTTCAAGCTTCAAATTCTATCCGCTATCCTGCGTAATAGTCACTCGGGATTGGATTTCCATGGTTCTTGTGGGATATTGTTATGTAGAATTGTATGTCTGAAGTGTTGAGACGGTGCAATGTGGCGTCAAGGTGGTAAGATGACGACTTTTACCCCTTACTGGGGTTATCTCCAGTTTGGGCTGATAAAGCAGACGTTGCTCATGGTTATCTCTGAGATTAGACTGCTGCAAGTGTTGAAGGTCCTCAGTGTCATCTCTAAGGTGTGCCTGTCTTCCCGGTGTGAGTGCCTCGGTATGAGTGTCAAGTGTTCTAAAGCTGTTTGCATGGCTTTGAAACAAGCATTTCTGGGGTTATCTCCGAAACTGCAACTGCATTACTTGGGGTTATCTCTAAGGTTAGTGCTGCTATTCCCGGTGTTGGGACTGAGACTAAATACCTCGGGGTTATCTCCGAGATGAATCGGCCTTCTCCGGTGGAATTTTTGGTATTGGAACTGCATGCCTCGGGGTTATCTCTGAGGTTGGAATTGATACTCCCGGTGTGTGTTTCTGGGTTGAGACAGAACTTCTGGTAGTATCCAGACTGGATATAAATTGTTTTCCACAGTTATCTCTGAAAGACGAATCTACCCTCCTGCAATGTCAATAAAAGGTGTGTAGAAAATTTTGAGTGTCTACACCAGTTCCAGATTACAGTCCACATGGCATACTACAAGTCTACAACTTAAAACAAAACAAATCATTAACACACAAGGATCTATGAGCCCTGACATTTGCTTATCAGACAACTATTTAGGGTTCATGATCAGTCTCTGAAAACTCATTTTCGTGCATCTAGATGTTATGGATCTAGGATGTAACAACCCAGATCACTCAATAACATCCTTATACACAACTTTAAACATCTAAACACAAAGATTAACATGCATCATAAGGATTAGCAAGATTAGGGTTTATACCTCTTTCAAAGCTTGATATTTGAATCTGACCTTTGATTTTGTTCATGGCTTGCTAAGGATCATTCTAGGGACTGATCCACTAAATAATTTTGAAACTTAGGAGAGAGAATGGCTTGGTTGAGTGTAAGAATATAAATGAGGCTTTCTTTTGACTTTCTCTCACGTTAATCTCTTATTTTGGACTCAATAAATTTATATCTTGAAATGTGACACAAGTTAGCTGAGATTACTGAGATATTGAGCATATGGGAGATAAATATTTGGTGAATAACTCATATTTTGGCAAGATTTGTACTCCAACAGATTCAAGAATACAAAAAGGGCAATTTGGACATTTTGCTCTCCATTTTATTGGCATTCTAGTCATTTGATCAAACCCTTAGGGTTTAATCCTTATGGTTTAACCCTAAGGTTTTACAAAATAATTTTCTAATTAGGTTTTAAAATAGAAAATTAAGATTTCTAAATTATAATTAGGATTTCCTAATTATATTAAAGTTTCCTAATCACTTTAAAGCTTGCTAATTAGGATCAAGGTTTTCTAATTAACATAAAAATTTTAAATTTTAAATTAGGTTTTCCCTAATTGTACATTAAGGTTTTCTAACTAATCGCTAGGTTTTCCCTAATTTGTTATTAATCAATAACATTTAATATCTATACTTAACTTTTATATTCCCAAATTAGGGTTTTAATATTTTCGGTTAGGGTTTCGAATTCCCGGAACTGAAATTAGGGTTTCTAGAGCTAGTTTTAGGGTTTTTTATCAATCGTTAGGTTTCCTAACTGTACATTGACGTTCTTAATATATACTAGGGGTTCGTATACACTTATTCATTTAACCCTAATGATTCTTCACCAAAAAAATTTAAATTCTCAAAAATCCTTCAAAAATGTCAAATAAATACACTTATTTTTTATCTAGGTCTATTATTTAACCTTAATTCAATCTTTTAAGATTTTATAACATTGTCTAAATTCTCGGGTTGTCACAAAAGCTGCGTCTGTACACTCAGCCGACTGAAAGGAATATGACATGGCTATCTTGTGGGAAAAATAATACCCATGGCGTCTAAAAGTTCTAATCGGTCTCAAGTGTGTCATAAACCACACGTACAATAAGACATCACTACCTATAAAAACCCATACTGAATAGGTGTGGCAAAACGTGGCTGACCTCAAGGTCTCTGCCAAAATCATCGGTAAGATGGTATGACCCTCCCTGAGAGCACAAACTTCCATGATCACACTGATATCCAGGTGGTCCATGTACAACGACATGTACAGATATGCCACTATGCACATCAAGAGTATGTTTACACGGGCGACCTGCCAATCACCCTCATAAATGGCTAAGTCTCCGGAGTATCGCAGATAGCTGTCCAACGACCCAAATCTGTCAATCAAGAAACTTATGGACACTACATGCCCTGAGGAAATCTTTTCCAGGGCAACTCTGTGCCTCAAGACTGCCAAGGTTATAAACTGCCGGCTCATGTCACCGACAGCCATCCGAGCGCAAGGCCTATCCATTGACAAGTTTGTAAGACGCTCATACTCCTCCAATATAGGAGTCAACTCCAGGGTATCAAATCTGAATACCTGCCTATCTAGTACCCAATGCTCCAGTATACCCTCTTTAAATCTCGGTGGAGCCTGAAATGTCAAGAGGGTCATAGAGTGTCGCAACAACTAATCAACTGTCACCCGATCTAAGGAAGAAAAATTTCTATACCACAATCTCAAGGAAGATACCGTCAACACTAGTGGGGTATGCTCAATCCGGGAAATAGTGGATGAAGACATCTGTAGAGACGTATCATAAGACCATCCAGGGGTTAATGCTAAACTCATCTCTAGAAATGCATGTCCATGACATAATACATCCATAATAAATAATAGATGACAATATGATGTAGGGAATGGAAAAAAGTATACATACATTCCTAAGTACATCATTATCTAAATATATCAGCTCTGTATACAACAAAAAAATATAGGGTAATGGGGCACAGCCGCCCAACAACTAACAAAGACCTATCAAAAGATATAACGAGAAATGGGGCACAACCGTCCGATACCTAACATAGACATATCAAAAGATACAGGGAGAAATACATCAGAAGAAGTTAATGGTCTTGATATGCACATCATCCAATCTGTCAATCTGATGTAACTCCTCCTGAGTCACTAAATCTCTGCCAGTAGGGA
Organism: Panax notoginseng; assembly: GCA_016801055.1. Lineage (NCBI taxonomy): Eukaryota > Viridiplantae > Streptophyta > Magnoliopsida > Apiales > Araliaceae > Panax > Panax notoginseng. The sequence continues at coordinate 238,529,336 of CM029013.1, read as the reverse complement.
TATTAGGCCGATACAATAGAGGATCTTGGATCTGCGCCGATAAAACCATCTAAATATGGGCCACCTGAAGGGACATCCCCAGAGCTTGAAGGATCAAAAGTGTCCACCTTGAAAGGATCTCTGCCCAAATGTCGGATAAAGAAATGTGCCCGGTTCAATTGTTGTGTCAAACTGTGAATTTGCGGCAGATGAGTAGGCCTTCGGACGCAGATAATCCAATCTGTGATCATGACGGAGCTAGGAACCATATCCCCCATAAACTGTGTGGTACGGGTCTGAGCTCCAATGGTGCGAGGGAACCACCAACGATAAAAAGCCTCCTGAATGAAAGGTCCCTTTGACAAAGTAAAGCCATCCATGGCCACCAATGGGACCTCAGTGATCGGTTACGACAAAGGCCCATGACGCCTGGTAGGAGGAAAGATCGAAATGCGAATCTCTCCTATGGTACTACTAATAGCACGCTCTCCTAAATAGAGCTCTTAACCTCCATTTGTAAGGAGTGGAATTCGACGGGTGGACAATATATACTCGTCACCAATCAGGAAAACACCCTCGAAGCCAACTGTCAAGTGGTCCTTAGGGTAAGGAACCCTTATAATGACATCAGCGGTTAACAACTCCAACTGTAGGCGCGAATGGGTGAAACCCTTAGCTATAGGAACCTCTGTCAAAGTGAAGTAATGCCATCGCTGTCCCCGTGGTAAGGTGTCTAAACCTAACAGGCTAATGGGACGAAGACATGGGAGCCTCTCATAGGCCCAAAACTGCCAACATAAGATCAAACATCTACGGTCAGTCAATCTGGTAACCCGAACAAGGGAAATCAAAAAAGAAAATACTCACCAACAGGAATGGGTAAAACCTTAACCAAGCCTCCGTCACGCCCTATTAGCGTAGGCGCATTCCCCGAAGGAAATAGGCAAAGGTGTAGAAACCCCAATCAAACTCTCTAATACGGTCCACCACCTATGTGGCACTAACTAAAATGAATGACACCGTTGAAGAGTTGTCGGCTAAGAAACAACCCCTAAGGATGATTAGTAATAATCGCTGAAGGGTGCGATCTCTAACCCTCCGATCATCGGAAAACGGCTCAGTCAGAGCCCCACTCATAGAATCTACACTCAAGGGAATATAACAGTCTGTCCTACCCTTGAGCGCCGTAGCCGGGAATCCTAACAAGGATCTGACTGCAGTTGGGGAAATGTCTGCCACCAAAGGCACTAGCACCCCGAAAACTCCATCCTAGTGATGAACCGTCAATCCATCGATGTCATCATCACCTCACAATCCAATAAATAGAGAGATTAGGTCTGGTGAAACCAGCGCTCGTACAAATCCTTGAAATAACCCCAGATAAAACGACAGGGGAGGATGGAGAAAAAAACCCCCAAGCATGCACCATCTATCAGTACTTTGGATAAAAAGTCTGTTACAACGAATGTATGCTAAACCAGTTCCCTCAAGGCTGCATAAAACTGGGAACCTGCATCACAATACAAATTAAAATTAGAGCCCTTAACACCATAAATGGGAAAGGAAGATCAACATGGCTTTTAACTCGTTTGCATGAAGATATATCGAGGGATTGCAACTCAAATCATCCAGAACCTCAAGAAGCATCACATTTATAGTTGGAAGCTCCCTTCGGGGAATAGAAAAAGAAGAACCAGGATCCACAATGGGTAAATCCTCCTCCTCGTCCTCAATATCCAGTCTCTCAATCCGGATAGGGCAAATCACTGACTCCGTCGACCGACGAAGCTATCGGATAGGGCTAGGCCGAGGCACATTTGAAGCTTTCCTCCTCACACCTGAAGAGGTCCTATGGGAGCTACTCGGCTGGTCTGAATCCATATATCTGGACAAAAGTCTCCAAATCACCTCAAAAAAGGTGTGGTAAATTCTAACCTAGTGCTCATTAAATGCAATTCATAGCTATATGCATGCATGCATTACTTTAACATACATCTACAGTAGAGTTAAAAATGCATGTTCATTCAATGCCTAGACTGGTGAAAAAAATTTAACAGAGTCTCCTTTGTAAAAAGGACTATCCACATGCGTGTAGGCATAACTAGATGGCCGTTCAGTAGCACACCAACTTAAAGTCATAAACATCCTATATGCATGAAAAACATCTAAGTCAAAATTTATAAGGGTAGCCTAATTACTAGGATTACATTTCTTCAAAACCTTTGCTCATTTGTCCTCAAATAGGATAAAAAAAATAGCAGAAAAAGGTGTACGACCCCAACTTTTTCATAAATAAAATTGAATTTTCGTTAATTATTATTTTGAATAATAAGGTGTTAATTTGATATAATGCTTTGGTTATGGGTGAAATGTGTAAATTTTATAAAATAAGCAAGTGGTTATAAAATATTCATTATTGTCGAGGAATATTCATTTGGTCGTGGAATATTCTTACTATCGGGGAATATTCGTACGATGGCGCAGTCATTTGTGGGCTCCATAACAGAAAAATATCGAATGAAGAAAATGACAAGTTTGAGTTTTTATAAATAATGGCGTAGTTGTTACCGTTAACACTATTGAAATACTCGATGGTTAAAATACAGTAATACGCGTGGTTGCACAGTAAAGAATGTACTACTCAATAATTGTTACAGTAATTAATGTTTAATATTTTATTTTATTGATTCAATAATTGCTACGTTGATATTTTATATTATTGTTGTTTCAATAATTATCACTGCATAGTATTTTCCATTATCAGATCAATAATTCATATTATTTGAATATTATTAATAGATAACATTATTGGCAATGTCTAAGAAAGTTATATCTAAGGAGTAGTTTGGTCACCTAATTACGCGCTAGTAAGGAGAAATTCTTATCGGAAAGCCCCCTCTTTCCTAGGAACGACCTGGTTATCATAATTATGATTTTGTAATATTATTTCTTAATATTTAATTATTGATTTCTATGATAAGAAAATATTTATTTTATGTGGAAATATTTATTTTATGTGGTGATAAATGAAGGAATTAATGCTGAGGTGTTTTATCAGTATTTTGTCAGAATGGAGGCATTAAAAATTATCCGTATCAGTATTCGGAAAATAAAATGTTTTTATTAAAATTAGGGGGTGGGACCTACTTTTGTCCTTTGTTGATAAAATGTGCTGAATTGAATTTCAAATGTGGAGGGCTGGTAGGTGGCTTGTGGCATGCGTAGAAAATAATGTTATTATTTTATTATTTAGTCTCCTTTGGCGTTCTAGCATTTTTCTATAAATAGGCGCGTAGGTTAGAATTGAAAATCACACCAGAATTCATAAGTTTTCTCTCTATATATTATCGAGCGTATTTTGTGAGTATTTAGATACTTTGAGTGTGACACCCCCAAATCTGGTACTTCAATTTCCACATGATTTGGTGTTCACTATACAAAAATCATATGTTTATCTATCCATAATAACTGTAAACCATATAAAAGATAGAATAAATCCTTACAACATCTGAATAAAAAATACAGTCCCATGTCATACTAACCTTAAATATCTGTACGGAAACATAAACAAATAATAAGTCTTAAACAACATCGAGTCTTAACAATAACATTCTTAAAATTTAATAACACGTCTTCATCACTTAATAGCTTCGCCCTTGCCTTTGGTATAAGAAGGCTCGTCGGTTCTTTCGTTCATAACTGCAATGTTATTATTACGCAAGAGTGAACACGATTGCCCACAAGTATAAAAAAATGAATTAACAATATAATAACATACGAGTGAATCGAAATTTTTTGAAATGAAGCTCAACTTTTGAACCAAAAATGATTACCAAGAGGGTCATAAGACCTTGAATTATGTCCTAGGTTATCAAGGATTATACTTGAAACATTTAAAAGTTATAAGACTATGGACTTTTCTTCTCATACTTAGGGGGATCAGCCCTTAGTACCATACTATACACAATATCTTAACACTAACGCTTAAGTAATCCCTTTACAGGGTTATTCATCTCAGTTTGACGTTAGAGTCCGCAGCAAAGGAAGATTGGTTTGGATAATTCAATAAGGGTTCTGAAATTTAGAACGTTCATCAACTATGGACTAGTCGAATCGATAAGAATTCGTTAGTCTAACAAGGTTCACAATAATTGGTATTTAAATTGAATAACAATCTCAAGAGATATACAATAGAACAAGTATTGTATAACGGATTCGTAATTCGAAAAGATAATTAATCTTTAATATAACAAATCAAATTTGATTTAAAAAAAATGACAAGATTTGCTTGAAGTAATTTACAAACTTGAATAATGATAACAAGTAGGGTTAGGATACTTGCTCAACATAAAAGTAACGTTTAAGTTTAAATAAACTTACTCAATAGAATGGAGTTAGGGATAGGATATTTGCCTCGTGCGTAGATTACACTTTAACTATGCACGTTCTTTGAATTAAATCCTACATACCATTCATATAAACAATACCAGTTAATTATAAATTATCTAATCAATATAAACTCATTGTCGTTGTCTACTTTAATTATTGACTAAACTTAGTCAAATTATTACGTTGTCACATAATTTATACTTTATGAATTATCAAACCAATTATGTATTTAATAATTCAATTCAAATATAATATTTTATTACATGTTAAACAACTATTTTATCATCTCATAATACCTCTAACATGATTACATGTTCATTACATCAATGCACTAACACATTGTTAGACTTAAACATTTTAAAAATACATTTCTGAATTTTCTGGGGAGTGGCGCTGCGGCGCCACTATTGAACTAAGGATTCGCGCTGCGGCGCCGTGGCGCTGCGGCTGGACTTCGGACGCTGCGGCGTGGTGGCGTTGCGGCGCTGCGGCGCGGGGCTTAAAGCATTGGACTGGTGCCGCGGCGCGGCAAGCCAGAAACAGTTCTACAATTCGCGAAAATTGCAGAACACAGCCAAAAATTTCAATTTTAAATATTACAACACGAATTCAGACATACCCATATGTTATAATTCATGTATAATCATAACCCAACATATATAAAGTGATTTTAACCATTTAAAACACTTAATCACAGAATTAAATCATGTAAAATGGGCTGTTCTTGAAGTTCTTGAAGTTTTTAACATAAATTCCTAAAATTCAACGCCACAGATTCGTTATAAAGCCAAATCCGTTCATTTAAAGCTTGATCTCTTCGTATCAACATGCATAATAATATAGGAGTGTAAAATTTATGGATAATATATGATCAATACATCAATTATCACGTATAAGGCCATATGGCCATATCACGCACTCTGTTTATTTTGAAAAACATACGTACGACATGCTTTCATGAACTTGATGATAAGGAATTATATACAATATATATTAAAACACATTAAAATGACATCTTAACACATATATGCACATAACTCTCACAATTTCAATTACAGAGATATAACAGAGGTTTTGAAAGCCATTTTCTAGAAAACTTAAATACGTAAAAGTAAAATTGGGTTTGGAGAATTACCTAGAGCGTAGAGTGTAATGTTAAACAATGAGTTGTAACTCTTCTCAAACTTTTCTTCAATCACACACTCAAAACTCGTAATTTCTCCCTGAATTCTCTCTGTGATGCTTATCAGACTTAGGCAAATTATGAAGAAAAGAGAGTACGAATTGTTAAAAAAAAGAAGACGCGTTGGTGGTCAGTTACCCAGTCATGGGTAACTGCCCTCAACTTCCATAGTGCCATGTTTGGCTATCATTTTAAAAGTTTATACCCCATTAATTTAATAAAACCTCTTATACTATAGTTAAATAATGTCACACTCCTTTATAAAATAATTCAATATCTTATTTAATTTACTTTAAATAAAATATAATAAATTCTCATAAATTCACATAGTAACATAATTAAATTTTTCATTAATAAATAATGTCAAATTATTAACTCTCTAATTAATAATTAAATTAATTAAAATAACATTATGCTTATTAAATATTTCTTTTAATACAATAAGCTCACATAAATACATACTTGAATAATCAATATTCTCCACATTAATTTAATAAATATAACACATATAATTACATTAATCTACCATACTTTTATTAAATAAATTATTTAATCTAATAATTAATTCATCGAAAAATATTTATTCAATTTAATAAATATTTAATTTAATTTACAAAAATCTCGGTTGTCACATCTTTCCCCCCCTTAAAAGCATTCTGTCCCCAGAATCACGACTCAATAAATTCGATCCGTTACATTCTCCCCCCTTACAAAGATTCTGTCCCCAGAATCGCAGACACAATTTAAACACATAACTCGGAGAAATCTTTCATCATTTTATCTAAATATAGATTTTATATTTCATACTACATTCCTTACAAATTTTAGGTTTCATTTCATAACTTTCACTTGAACGCAATTATATTTGAGTATTATATTCTTAACCCATTCATTTCCTTTTCTAAGGATCGCTATCATAAACACTCGGGATATTACATTCACCCTTTCTTCTAAAAATTTCGTCCTCAAAATTTTATTTATTAATCTTTATACATTCAATCTATTAAAGTAGATTTTACGTCACTACTTCATTCATTCATTGGTTTCTATAACCACTTTCTTTTCACAAATATCATTCTACAATTATTAAACTTTTCTATTAAAAGTTTCACATTACTCTTTGATAACTCACATCCTTCTCACTTCAAAATTTCTTTTCTCATTTGTTCAACACATTCATCATTCAGTGTCATATTCTACGACTTACTTCTTTCTAAGAAATACTTTCCTTTTTCAATTCCATCTTGCAGAATAACAAGAATCCTCCACAATTGTTCAATAATTGGGAAGTAGTATGAATAACTCAGGAATTTAAAAGATTCCAAATCATGCTGAGGGTCACAAGACCATGAACTCTATTCTCTAGGTTTAATAGTGCTTCACCCCCGGTTCTTCACACTTTAAACCCTCTTTGGCAGAATGTTTATCAATCACAAAGACTGAAAACACCCTCCGCAAGTACTCTAGGTGATCAACCTATTGTACATGTACTGTATACAAATATTTCAGCGCAAAGTATAAAACTAAGCACAACCCCTAATAATAGGGTTGTTCATCTCAGCTTTTCAACATCTGAATCTGCACCAAAATAATTTGGTATGGCATAACTTCTCAAGAAACTACTAAATTTCATGAACATCTTTCAATATTTGTCTAGCTGAATCAAATAGTATAGACCTCTACAACAATTCGGACATCAACCAAAATTTACATATACATACATACATATGTATTCTCATATCTTAAAGAAATCTAAAAAAAATCTTTTTATGACGTCATGATACCGCACTGTATTTACAGTCCGTTGAAGATTTCATCATTTGGTGATTTTATCATACTACATCATACCATAGTGGGCTGACGATCATTAGATCACATCCAACACTAAGTAATACTGTATTGATGACTCTATCGTTTTTATCATCTTTGCATTAGGTTACATGATGCATTAATGATGTAAAATACATTTTGATATATTGCAAATCATTTTTGTCTAGCCGAAGTAATTAGCATAGACATATGAATAATAGTATTTGTTGTTAAAACTCATTGGTTCCATCATTTGATCCAATGTTTTTCAAGAAAATAAAAGTGTAAACATCAGCATGAAATCAATAAATTTAGAAAGTTTAGCATAGCTAGTAGATTTAGAATACCTATGCTTCCACCATCAACTCCACTTTCTATAATGATCCATTGCTTAATAGGTCTATCTATTCCTATCATCCTCAATACTCCATTCACACTTATATATACCCAGTTCGTCAAACTTACCACACGTTATGAGTTTAGGAACTTGCCACAATCATACGAGTTTAAGAACTTATCCTAGTCAGACCATAGGCGTCCATTCGCTGAGGGGTTCAAAAACATACCATATAATTATGAGTCACGAACCTACCATAAGTATGAGTTTTAAGAACTCGCACTTAACCTTATAATATTCTCTAACTATACTCTACCTATCTGTTATACACATGAGAGAAGAATCACCTTCTCAACAGGCATATAGCAAATAGCGCGACACAAACATTCCAATGATTATCAATGTGATAAATTGAGTGCAAGCACAAAACCCTCGCCCATACAAAGATTTATACAACTCAGTCATCACATGAGTCCTCAATTGAAATCTCACCTAACTCTATCTTGCTTATAACTTGCTCTTTGCTCGATACGAATTCCTCGTATCATATCATCTATAACTCCTCATGAGTTATCTCGTGCTTTTTTTTATAGTACTCCATCTTCATAGCATTAAGCTATAATTATTCAAACATTATAGACCATCTTCCTTTTATAACTTAAACAGATCACGTCGTGATCTTATTCTATAATTATCTCCTTTAAAATTATTTTCATAACTCGTGATCGTCATCATTTACGACATTATCCGTTATCTTGGCTATTGGAGTTAGGAAACTCTCATTTCTTATCTTTATATCTCTTAGATTCTTTTTTGAATCTTCTTGTTTATAAACAATTCTTCCTTTAAGAATTTCTAACTTCATTTACATCGCTTCAAATTTCACTCAAGTTACACAATTTCATCACACGTGTCCATTTTCTACACTTGGTACACATCGAGTCTCTAATAGTTTCAATATGGTACGCTGAGTGGTTTCCCACAAACAACCAACAAACTAGGTTCCGAGTTGCTAGTTCGTATATACCTCCGCTCTATGAAGGAGTCGTTTAGCCCAGATACCATACATCAACTATTAAAGAGTACAATTGCACCATACTTAAAATATAAATTTCTATTCTTAACTTCTTTATCATTCTCTTTTTATAGACACTGTTTATTTACCATCACCTTACATCCTTATTATTGGAGTTGGGTAACCCCACATTCATATTCCTTATAACTCTTGCAAGATTCTTCTTTGAATCCTCTTTCGCATGTTTTAAATCCTTATTGATCAAACTCTATTTGAGCTTATTCGTTCATTATCTTCACCTCTCATCTCTAAGGTTATAGCCTAATGTACTCTTACCTACGTTTTCTAACCTATCAGCTCTGATACCAACTTGTGACACCCCCAAATCCGATACTTCAATTTCCGCATGATTTGGTGTTCACTATACAAAAATCATATGTCTATCTATCCATAATAACTGTAAACCATATAAAAGATAGAATAAATCCTTACAAAATCTGAATAAAAAATATAGTCCCAGGTCATACTAACCTTAAATATCTGTGCGGAAACATAAACAAATAATAAGTCTTAAACAACATCGAGTCTTAACAATAATATTCTTAAAATTTAATAACACGTCTTCATCACTTAATAGCTTTTCCCTTGCCTTTGCTAAAAGAAGGCTCGTCGGTTCTTTCGTTCATAACTGCAATGTTATTATTACGCAAGAGTGAGCACGATTTCCCACAAGTATAAAAAAATAAATTAACAATATAATAACATGCGAGTGAATCGAAATTTTTTGAAATGAAGCTCAACTTTTGAACCAAAAATGATTACCAAGAGGGTCATAAGACCTTGAATTATGTCCTAGGTTATCAAGGATTATACTTGAAACATTTAAAAGTTATAAGACTATGGACTTTTCTTCTCATACTTAGGGGGATCAGCCCTTAGTACCATACTATACACAATATCTTAACACTAACGCTTAAGTAATCCCTTTACAGGGTTATTCATCTCAGTTTGACGTTAGAGTCCACAGCAAAAGAAGTTTGGTTTGGATAATTCAATAAGGGTTCTGAAATTTAGAACGTTCATCAACTATGGACTAGTCGAATCGATAAGAATTCGTTAGTCTAACAAGGTTCACAATAAATGGTATTTAAATTGAATAACAATCTCAAGAGATATACAATAGAACAAGTATTGTATAACGGATTCATACTTCGAAAAGATAATTAATTTTTAATATAACAAATCAAACTTGATTTAAAAAAAATGACAAGATTTGCTTGAAGTAATTTACAAACTTGAATAATGATAACATGTAGGGTTAGGATACTTGCTCAACATAAAAGTAACGTTTAAGTTTAAATAAACTTGCTCAATAGAATGGAGTTAGGGATAGGATACTTGCCTCGTGCGTAGATTACACTTTAACTAAGCACGTTCTTTGAATTAAATCCTACATACCATTCATATACACAATACCAGTTAATTATAAATTAACTAATCAATATAAACTCATTCTCGTTGTCTACTTTAATTATTGACTAAACTTAGTCAAATTATTACGTTGTCACATAATTTATACTTCATGAATTATCAAACCAATTATGTATTTAATAATTTAATTCAAATATAATATTTTATTACATGTTAAACAACTATTTTATCATCTCATAATACCTCTAACATGATTACATGTTCATTACATCAATCCACTAACACATTGTTAGACTTAAACATTTTAAAAATATATTTCTGAATTTTCTGGGGAGTGGCGCTGCGGCGCCACTATTGAACTAAGGATTCGCGCTGCGGCGCCGTGGCGCTGCGACTGGACTTCGGACGCTGCGGCGTGGTGGCGCTGCGGCGCGGGGCTTAAAGCATTGGACTGGCGCCGCGGCGCGGTAAGCCAAAAACAGTTCTGCAATTCGCGAAAATTGCAGAACACAGCCAAAAATTTCAATTTTAAATATTACAACACGAATTCAGACATACCCATATGTTATAATTCATGTATAATCATAACCCAACATATATAAAGTGATTTTAACCATTTAAAACACTCAATCACAGAATTAAATCATGTAAAATGGGCTGTTCTTGAAGTTCTTGAAGTTTTTAACATAAATTCCTAAAATTCAACGCCACGGATTCGTTATAAAGCCAAATCCGTTCATTTAAAGCTTGGTCTCTTCGTATCAACATGCATAATAATATAGGAGTGTAAAATTTATGGATAATATATGATCAATACATCAATTATCACATATAAGGCCATATGGCCATATCACGTACTCTGTTTATTTTGAAAAACATATGTACGACATGCTTTCATGAACTTGATGATAAGGAATTATATACAATATATATTAAAACACATTAAAATGACATCTTAACACATATATACACATAACTCTCACAATTTCAATTACAGAGATATAACAGAGGTTTTGAAAGCCATTTTCTAGAAAACTTAAATACGTAAAAGTAAAATTGGGTTTGGAGAATTACCTAGAGCGTAGAGTGTAATGTTAAACAATGAGTTGTAACTCTTCTCAAACTTTTCTTCAATCACACACTCAAAACTCGTAATTTCTCCCTGAATTCTCTCTGTGATGCTTATCAGACTTAGGCAAATTATGAAGAAAAGAGAGTACGAATTGTTAAAAAAAAGAAGACGCGTTGGTGGTCAGTTACCCAGTCATGGGTAACTGCCCTCAACTTCCATAGTGCCATGTTTGGCTATCATTTTAAAAGCTTATACCCCATTAATTTAATAAAACCTCTTATACTATAGTTAAATAATGTCACACTCCTTTATAAAATAATTCAATATCTTATTTAATTTACTTTAAATAAAATATAATAAATTCTCATAAATTCACATAGTCACATAATTAAATTTCTCATTAATAAATAATGTCAAATTATTAACTCTCTAATTAATAATTAAATTAATTAAAATAACATTATGCTTATTAAATATTTCTTTTAATACAATATTTCTTTTAATTTACAAAAATCTCGGTTGTCACATTGAGAGTTGCTATTCAGTGCAACTTTCCTTCGGCTTTATATCCGATATTCCGGTCAGAAATATTATTATTTTGAGGTAAGGGATGTTATTTTCTTCGTAAATGATATTATTTTATTCAATATCATTATGTTGAAATATTGATATGAACTTTATTGTGGATTTTTTACCTTTTTGTGTCGATGCTACTATTCACATATACGACACTATTCACGAATATTTCTGAATTCTGCTTCAAAATTGGTTATTACGGAGTGTTACTGAACTTGGATAAACTGTAGTACGAATTCTTAATATTTGTTTTTTTGTTTCACTGGATTCGTTTTCTTTAAGGTATTTTTCATTATCCTTAGTCCTAAATGATGATATTATTAAATATCTTTTGTGACACCCCCAAATCCCGGCATTTCATTATCTCAAGATTTGGTGTTCACTTAATCAAATATTCATATCTAACTACCCAATCATATTAAAATTGAATAATAAAACATGCACATACAAGATTACATTAATAAAAATCTCCCAGGTTATCTAACCTTTACAAACAATCATTTATGCGAAAAAATTTAATTAAACTTCATTACAATATTTAAACCAAAGTCTGAAAATAAAACTATCAAAACGATTACAAGTCTTCAGTTCATCTTTCCCTTTCCTTTACTGGTGCTGGGTACGTCACCCTTTTCAACTTTAGCTGTAATTGTGATACATGCAATAGTGAGCAAACAAGGCTCACTTGGAATAACAATAAATAAAACTTTAAACTTTTACGTCATTTGCCAAATACTAGGCTCAATAGAACTGAATAATGGATTCTATTAACATTCTGAAACACATCACTGAGGGTCTAATGACAACGAACCATGTCCACAATTATAAGTAATCTCTCAACTTTAACTTTAACAGTCATATGACTATAAGGACTCCACGTACTTAGGGGGATCAACCCTTCGTACAATATATTGTGCACAAATATTTCAGCGCAAAGTATAAACTAAGTGTAACCTCTAATAAAAGAGTTGTTCATCTCAGAATTTAGAGTACAAGTCCGCACCAACGTCAGATTGGTTTGGGTACGTTTTAAGTGAAATTTAGAATTCAATGGACTTCAGCTAAGGATTAGTTGAATAAAAGGTAATAACATTACGTTATTGAATAATCATAACTGAATAAACATTTCATGCTAAGTTCATGCTTTACGAATAATCTAATAGCATAATGATTAAACAATATATCGTACCTTGCTTTGAACAACATTAAGCTAAGGTTACATCTCAGAATCGAATATTAAGCATGCATAACAAGTAATAATCTTGAACGATAAACTTGTTCATCAGAATAAAGGTAATTGCATACTAAAATAACAAGTTTAGGTTTAGTAAAACTTGCACAATTTAATAATAGAACTAACTCAACGAAAGTGTAGAGTTAGAAGAAATTGTGTAATTGAATTAGAAATAATAACGTTGTTCAATGTCAAGAGATAAGAGATAGAAAACTTGCATAATCATAACAAACTAACTCAATGAAGGTATGGAGTTAGAAAACTTACTCAATGTAAAAAGATGGGTTTAGAAACTTGCCTCGAGCATAAGCTAGAATATTAAACTCACGTTCGCCTACATATAGGTTTAGAACCAGCATCCATTAGATATACTAATATTCATATAACACGTATTTCTAGTTAGACTATCTCTTAAGCACAAGACTTAGGATACCATACAAATTATTAGAAATTACAAGTGTTAACCTTCACAACACCGGTTTACTATTCATCATGCTCACTACGTTCTAATATACCATATTCATCACTTACTAATCATTCAAACTTTGAATTTATCAATTAAATAACATGGTTCTGTTTTAACCTTCTTACTACGTGTTTAACATCTTAACATAACCTTAGACCATGTGGTAAGGCTTTCCCAAAATCTGCAGCAGCAGCAGACAACTCTGCCTTAGATCAGTGTGTGGCGCAGCTGCGCCACACACAGCGCAGCTGCACATTTTTTTGCCTTTGCACCAGCGCAACTGGCGTTGGTGCACAGATAGACGCAGTGTCGGCTATGAACAGTAGCCAACTTTAGCCCAACAAACACGAATTTCACCAACTAAACAATAATATTAACACGTAGAATAAATATAACACTATCATAAACATATTTGTTAACATATTCCACCAATTATAACAATTTAACAACAACTAAAACTATTTTAATTTCTCAAAATTCATATTTTCATACTAAAACTCCATTTTTTGACATCTCTTACAAAAATCATCATTGTAATCTCTATGCTTGACCAAATTGCTTCTTTCAAATTACATTGTGCTCGTTTCTTAATGAACTAACATATACAAGACTCAATTTACAATTTAGCATACAATTTAACCATCAAAATTTGTACTTACATGAGCCATATGAGAAAACAGAAACACTATCATTATTTTCTACTGTTAACCGAAATTAGCATGCAATTTCATTGTTTAAACATAATCTCTAATCATCATAAACACATGTAATCATCATACTTGAATTATATAGCAATCATTCTTAACTTATGAAATTCACATAGTACAAAAATTATTGCCGTAAATTCATATATATATATATATATAATATTGATATTATGGAAGAATTACCTTCAATTAGCTTGCACAACCTTGCTAAACACATACTTTGTTGTGAAAATTCTTAAGAATTCTCTCTAATTCCTCTATAAACTCTCTTCTCTTCTTTCTTCTCAATAGACTAAACTCTTAGTTAAGCATAAACAAATAAACTGATAAATTGTAATACTAATACTAATTAAGATATCAGTTATAAAATAACGTATAAGTTATAATTATATTATATTTATTATTTAATTTGTTTTATTTAGATTATTTAAATTCAAATTTTGAAAATCCAAAATACATAAGGCTTTGTTTGGAAAAAACCATTTAAAAGTTAAACACTTAATACCATTAAGTCTTGTTTGGCACAAATCAAATTAAACTACTTTAATTTATTTTAATAACTCCTTATAATATAGTTATTTGTCAAACTTTATTTAATTAAATCTTCATACTTAATTTAATTACATCAAGTAACAATTTTTTAAATAAATCATTTAATCCCATACTCAACACAAATGATTAATTATCAAATTGAAATATCAATATAATAATAATTTCCTTAACTCATTAATTATTTATTTAACAAACAATTAACCAACTCAAAACAAATTAAACAAATACAAATATGTATTCAATGATAACATCTCCATTAAATATTTATATAAATCAATAAATATTTAGCAATTTAAAATTAAAATCTGGAATGTTACATCATTCTCCTCTTATAAGGATTTTGTCCCCAGAATCACCACTCAAACAACTCATTCGTTACATTCTTCCCTACTTATAAAGATTATGTCCCCAGAATCGAAGACACAGATTAAATAAATAACTCAGGATAATCTTTCATCATTTTCTCTTCGAGTTCCCACGTAGCTTCTTCAGCATTATGGTTCCTCCAAATCACCTTCACGGAATGTATCACTTTATTTCTGAGCACTTGTTCTTTTCTGTCGACTATCTGGATAGGAATCTCTTCATAAGACAAATCTTTATCGAATTGCAATGGTTCGTACCCAATCACGTGCTCGTAATCTAGTTTATACGGTCGTAACACCGAAACATGAAAAATATTATGAATGTTTTCCAACTCTGGAGGTAGAGCTACCTCATAAGCCACCTCCCCCACTCTTCGTAGTACCTCGAAAGGTCCAATAATTCTTGGGCTGAGCTTTCCTTTCTTGCCAAAACGAATTTTCCCCTTCCAAAGAGAAACTTTTAAGAAAACAAAATTTCCTACTTCAAATTCGCGATTCTGCCTGTGATGGTTGGCATATTTTTTCTATCTGTCTTGGGCTGCTACCAATCTTGTCCTGATGAGTTTGAAAACCTCAGCAATTTGTTGTATCAGTTCTGGTTCTAACAGTTGGCGTTCACCGACTTCATCCCAGCACAGTGGAGTTATGCCTTTTTTGCCGTATAATGCTTCATAAGGCGGCATGCCTATGCTTATGTGGTAACTTTTATTATAGGAGAATTCTACCAACGGTAAATGATCGTCCCAATTTCCTTTGAAATCCTTGATACATGCCCTAAGCATATCTTCTAGCGTCTAGATTGTTCATTCGCTTTGCCCATCGGTTTACGGGTGATATGTTGTACTCATATTCAGTTGCGTTCCCATGCATTCTTGTAGTTTCTTCTAGAAATTTGATGTGAACCTCAGATCTCTATCTGATATAATTGATACTGGAACTCCATGCCTGGGCACGATCTCTTTAACGTACAGTTTTGCCAGCTGATCAAGATTATATCTAATCTTTATTGGCAAAAAGTGTGCAGATTTTGTCATTCTGTCCACTATCACCCATATCACATCGTATCATTTCTGAGTCGTTGGAAGACCTACCACAAAATCCATTGTGATATGCTCCCACTTCTATTCTGGTATTTCTAACGGCTGAAGTAATCTGCTTGGTCTCTGATGCTCGGCCTTCACTCTCTGATATGTTAAGCACTTTGCAACGCATTCTGCAACGTCTCTTTTCATATTTGGCCACCAAAAATGTCACCGTAAATCTTGATACATTTTTGTACTTCCCGGATGAATCGAATATCTTAAGCTATGAGCTTCTGTTAAGATTTTGTCTTTAATATCTGGTACTGCTGGAACCCAAATTCTTCCGTCAAACCTAAATAACCCTTCGGTATCGATCTTGTATTTTGCATTACTACCCTCACCCACTTTCTCTTTGACCGTTTCACATTATGCATCTTGTAGTTGTGCATTCTTCAATTTGTCCACCAAAGTTGGACTAGCTTCCATTTGGTATAATTTTTCGTCGGTTTCTTTTGGAAATTTGATTTCCAATTCTAGCCTTGTCATTTCTAAAATAAGCTCTTCCTGATTGGTTAACAACATCAACTTTTCACGACCTTTCATGCTTAACGCATCTTCCACCACATTTGCTTTGCCCGGATGATAAAAGATCTCGCAATCGTAATCTTTTATCAATTCTATCCATTTTATTTGACGCATATTCAGATCATTCTGTGTGAAAATATACTTCAAACATTTATGGTCTGTGTAGATCTCACATTTTTCTCTATAGAGATAGTGTCTCCATATCTTCAGAGCAAATACTACTGCAACCAATTCTAAATCATGAGTCGGATACCCTTTCTCATAATCTTTCAGTTGTTTTGATGCATAGGCAATAACTTTGCCATTCTGCATAAGAACACAACCCAATCCTTTGTGTGAGACATTACTATACACCACAAAATTTCATGTACTATATGGTAATGTTAACACAGGTGCCACACTTAACTTCTTCTTCAAATCTTGAAAACTCTCTTCACACTTCTCCATCCAAACAAATTTTACAGCTTTCCTTGTCAAATTTGTTAGCAGAGTGGCTATCTTAGAAAAATCTTGAATAAATCTTCGATAATAACCAGCCAGTCCCAATAAACTCATCACTTCTTACTTTGTTCTTGGTTGTTCCCAATTGATTACAGCTTCCACTTTTGATAGATCCACTGAAATCCCATCTTTATCAATCACGTGCCCAAGAAATTACACACGATCTAGCCAGAATTCGTACTTAGAGAATTTTGCGTACAATTTTTCCTTTCTTATTGTTTCCAACATCAAACGTAAGTGTTCCATGTGTTCTTCTTGAGTTTTGGAATACACCAGAATGTCATCGATAAATACCATAACAAACTTGTATAAGCATAGTTTAAACACCCTGTTCATAAAAACCATGAATGTAGCAGGGGCATTGGTCAAACCAAAAGACATCACCAGAAACATATAATGTCCATACCGAGTTCTGAATGCCGTTCTACGTATATCCTCCTTCCTTACCTTCAATCGGTGATACCCACTTCTCAAATCTATTTTTGAGAAGTATTTAGGACCCTTCAACTGATCAAACAAGTCATCTATTCTTGGCAACTGATATTTATTTTTAATAGTGACTTTGTTCAATTCCCTATAATCAATGCAAAGATGCATTGATCCATCCTTCTTCTTCATGAATAACATCAGTGCTCCCCACGGTGATACACTAGCCTGAATATATTTCTTGTCTAGAAGCTCTTGCAGTTGTATCATTAGTTCTTTCATCTTCACTGGAGCCATTCTGTACGCGGCCTTCGATATTGGAGCAGTTCCTGGTGCTAAATCGATCACGAACTTAATTTCTTTGTCAGGCAGAAGTCCTGGCAAATCTTCTGGAAACACGTCTACAAAATCCTTAACCACTGGTATCTCCTCCAATTTCCCACTTTACTTCTTTTGAGTATCGACTATATAAGCTAAGTACCCTACACAGCTTTGACTCAACAGTTTCTTGTCCTGCATAACTATCAAACACCTTATTTATCTCGGCGATTTGCTACCATGAAAAACTACCTTTGACGGAGTCATAAGGTTTACACACTTCTTTTGGCAATCAATTACCGCTCCATATTTGAACAACCAATCCATTCCCAAAATAACATCAAACTCTCCAAGTCTAATTGGAATCAAATCTACCATAAATATATCTTCCTTAATGTTCAACCTACAGTTCTTGTATACGAACCTAACATGAATTACCTCCTTATTGGCAATTTCTATATTCAAAGGGAAATTCAGTTCTTCACTAGGCAATCCTAACCTTTTAGCAAATTCATCAGATATAAACGAGCAAGTAGCACCCGAATCAAATAATACATAAGCATTGATATCGTTGATTGGGATAATACCTGACACCACATCTTTTAATTGCACAACATCTTGCACAGTCATGTTGAAGGTTCTGGCTGTGGGTTTGTTTGATGATGTAGGTCCAGCAATGGCCCATGTACCTCCACTGTTACCTTCATTGCTTCTGGTTGTCTCTCCAGCCTTTTTCTTAGGTCATTCACGAGCAAAGTGATCCTTGGATCCGCACGTGAAGCACACGTTCTTCTTAGGTTGAGTGCAATTTGGGGCGATGTGACCCTCCCGGCCACAATTGAAACATACTCGTTTCCCCATCAAGCATGCACCCTTATGAAACTTCCCGCATGTAACACACGCTTTAAACTTCTTATTTTGCTGGTTACCCTACTGGTTTCTAGTACCCATATTTCCATTCCACTTCCTCTTCAAATTGTTGTTATTATTGTTGTTTCCACTGCTACCACCTTTATTCTTAATCTCCACCTCATTCTTCTTCTTCTTCTTTTGTTCCTGATTGAACTTTGCCAATGCCTCGCCTCCACCTTCAGCGAATATTGCTTTCTCTATCACTGCTGCAAAAGTCTTCAACTAGAACATGGAAACCCTACTGTATAACTAAGGTTTCAATCACTGTTCAAACCTCTTTGACTTGCACTCATCTGTGCTAACTTGATAAGGAGCAAACCTTGCCAACTCGTTAAATTTCACGGCATACTCAGATACTGTCATCGTTCCCTACTTTAGTTCCAGAAACTGCACTTCTAGCTGACTCTTCGAACTCTCTGGGAAATAGGTCTCGAAGAATATTTCCTTAAACCTATCCCAGGTCATCACCCCTGGCCCTTCACGAGTTTTATTGGCCTGCCAATAATAACTAGCCTCTGTTTTCAACATGAATGTTGCGAAAGCAGTCTTCTAATCATCCCCTACCCTAGCGACGTCGAACACCTCTTATATCTCTATAATCCAGGTCTATGCCTCGACTGGATTCATGGACCCACAGAATTCAGGTGGTCCAACCGCCTTGAAATCCTTAAACGTTGTACCATGGTTTTGTGATTGATTCTACAACGCTCCTGTCAGTAACGTCACTAGTTGTTGAACGGGGTTAGCATCAACATTGTCATTATTGGTTTCTTCAGTGGTTCTCTGTCGTGGTGGTTGACGTCTGGGAGGCATTTTCTGTTAAAAATACACTCATTAGATTATTACTCAACTCCTTTAAGTAATTTCTACTTAACTTGCATCTCATAAAGGAAATCATCACATAACATACAACACTTTGGATAATAACTTTTATTCATTCATAATCTTTTTGAAAAACATAAGAATAATAGCATCACTGCTATTTACTTTCCTGAACTTACTAAAGTTTCAGGACCGCATCATCATCATATCCCATAGGTTATATAACACTTGGGATTTACATTTTATTTATCATATTAATAATCTCATATCAGGTACATTCCCTACAATGTCCTACTAAGATACTTCGTAGCCTTACGACGCTCTTCCTCCATGATTCGGAACATTGTCTGCGATCTAGTATGAATGATGGCAGCGTCTTAAACTAAATAGGATAACATATGACCTGATCTTGAGCTCGATTAATCACGGTGTTGAATACATTGCTCATCTCCTCCATCTTCATCCTCTTTTCTTGTGCGTCTCTCTCTGCCATTCCCGGCTCGTTGATATGCTTCTTCGTACGCGTCTTCAGCTCTTGCCCTCTTAGTAGTCTCTTCCCTCAGCTTGTTCTTCAGTTCTGCGATCTCCGCTGTCATTTGTTCCTTCTCTTCTTCAGTGTGAACCAGCTTCTCTTCAACATTAGTTTGTCATTCATCTCGATCCTGGATCTCGTCGTCCTTCTGTGCCATCAAGGTCTGTTTCTCAGCTACTATCTCTTGCAACTCCTCGATGGTATCCTGAAGTTCCACATTGCGATCGTAGACTTCATCATACATACGAGCAGCTATCGAGTTTGGTGGAATCACTTTCTCCTCGTCCTCGTCCTCATTCTCTTGTGGCAGCTCAACGGGATCCTTCTCATCTGTTTCTATCTCATCATCCTCATCTTCAACCACTATGACCAATGGGGTTGCTTCTCGTGGTAGTAGTTGGTCCCACACCACCTGAATATCACGAGACTCATCCTCTCTAGGCATCTAAGGTCCTTCCTCCCTAACCTGACTGGATTCTCTGACATTAGTCATCCTGACAACAAAATTTTTAGTTTTAATTATTAATCATTACTACTCGACACTCACAAGCACATAAGTTGTAAACACATAAGCACATAAGTATTTTATTACTTCTTCCTTAAAACTCGATAGGAGTCTATCACCGCTATCTTTTCAAAGGTTACTTCCTAACGCTTTTCCCCACCCAAGGTTCATAACCTAAGGCTTTGATACCAACTTGTGACACCCCCAAATCCCGGTACTTCATTATCTCAAGATTTGGTGTTCACTTAATCAAACCTTCATATCTAACTGCCCAATCATAATAAAATTGAATAATAAAACCTGCCCATACAGGATTACATTAATAAAAATCTCCCAGGTTATCTAACCTTTACAAACAATCATTCACGCAAAAAAATTTAATTAAACTTCATTACAATATTTAAACCAAAGTCTAAAAATAAAACTATCAAAACGATTACAAGTCTTCAGTTCATCTTTCCATTTCCTTTACTGGTGCTGGGTACGTCACCCTTTTCAACTTTAGCTGTAATTGTGATACAAGCAAGAGTGAGCAAACAAGGCTCACTTGGAATAACAATAAATAAAACTTTAAACTTTTACATCATTTGCCAAATACTAGGCTCAATAGAACTAAATAATGGATTATATTAACATTCTGAAACACATCACTAAGGGTCTAATGACCACGAACCATGTCCACAGTTATAAGTAATCTTTCAACTTTAACTTTAACAGTCATATGACTATAAGGACTCCACGTGCTTAGGGGGATCAACCCTTCGTACAATATATTGTGCACAAACATTTCAGCGCAAAGTATAAACTAAGGGTAACCTCTAATAAAAGAGTTGTTCATCTCAGAATTTAGAGTACAAGTCCGCACCAACGTCAGATTGGTTTGGATACGTTTCAAGGGAAATTTAGAATTCAACAGACATCAACTAAGGATTAGTTGAATAAAAGGTAATAACACTATGTTATTGAATAATCATAACTGAATAAAC
This sequence comes from Panax notoginseng, assembly GCA_016801055.1. Taxonomy (NCBI): domain Eukaryota; kingdom Viridiplantae; phylum Streptophyta; class Magnoliopsida; order Apiales; family Araliaceae; genus Panax; species Panax notoginseng. The sequence continues at coordinate 238,507,612 of CM029013.1, read as the reverse complement.
ATTTCATGCTAAGTTCATGCTTTATGAATAATCTAATAGCATAATGATTGAACAATATATCATACCTTGCTTTGAACAACATTAAGCTAAGGTTACATCTTAGAATCGAATATTAAGCATGCATAATAATTAGTAATCTTGAACGATAAACTTGTTCATCAAAATAAAGGTAATTGCATACTAAAATAACAAGTTTAGATTTAGTAAAACTTACACAATTTAATAATAGAACTAACTCAACGAAAGTGTAGAGTTAGAAGAAATTGCGTAATTGTAATTGAATTAGAAACAATAATGATGTTCAATGTCAAGAGACAGGAGATAGAAAACTTGCATAATCATAACAAACTAACTCAACGAAGGTATGGAGTTAGAAAACTTGTTCAATGTAAAAAGATGGGTTTAGAAACTTGCCTCGAGTGTAAGCTATAATATTAAACTCATGTTCACCTACATATAGGTTTTGAACCATCGTCCATTAGATATACTAACCTTCACATAACACGCATTTCTAGTTAGACTTATTTCTTAAGCACAAGTCTTAGGATACCCAAATTATCAAAAATTACAAGTGTTAACCTTCACAATACCGATTTACTATTCATCATGCTCACTAAGTTCTAATATACCACATTCTTTACCTACTAATCATTCAAACTTTGAATTTATCAATTACATAACATGGTTCTGTTTTAACCTTCTTACTACGTGTTTAACATCTAAACATAACCTTAGACCAAGTGGTAAGGCTTCCCCAAAATCTGTAGCAGCAGCAGACAACTCTGCCTCAGATCAGTCTGTGACGCAGTTGCGCCTGCTCAGCTGCACAATTTTTTGCCTTGGCACCAGCGCAGTTGCGCTGGTGCACGGACAGACGCAGAGTCAGCTATGAATAGTAGCCGACTTTAGCCCAACAAACATGAATTTCACCAACTAAACAATAATATTAACACGTAAAATAAATATAACACTATCATAAACATGTTTGTTAACATATTCCGCCAATTATAACAATTTAATAACAACTAAAACTATTTTAATTTCTTAAAATTCATATTTTCATAATAAAACTCCATTTTTTGACATCTCTTACAAAAATCATCATTGTAATCTCTATGCTTGGCCAAATTGCTTCATTCAAATTACATTGTGCTCGTTTGTTAATGAACTAATATATATAAGACTCAATTTACAATTTAGCATACAATTTAACCATCAAAATTGGTACTTACATGAGCCATATGAGAAAAACATAAACACTGTAATTATTTTCTACTGTTAACCAAAATTAGCATGCAATTTTCTTGTTTAAACATAATCTCTAATCATCATAAACACATGTAATCATCATACTTGAATTATATAGCAATCATTCTTAACCTATGAAATTCACAGACTACAAAAATTATTGCCGTAAATTCATACATATATATATATATATATATATATATATATATATATATATATATATATATATATATATATAATATTGATATTATGGAAGAATTACCTTCAATTAGCTTGCACAACCTTGCTAAACATAGACTTTGTTGTGAAAATTCTTAAGACTTCTCTCCAATTCCTCTAAAAACTATATTCTCTTCTCTCTTCTCATCAGACTAAACTCTTAGTTAAGCGTAAACAAATAAACTGATAAACCTTAATACTAATACTAATTAAGATATCAGTTATAAAATAACGTATAAGTTATAATTATATTATATTTATTATTTAATTTGTTTTATTTATTTTATTTAGATTATTTAAATTCAAATTTCGAAAATCCAAAAGCCATAAGGCTTTGTTAGGGAAAAACCATTTCAAAGTTAAACACTTAATACCATTAAGTCTTGTTTGGCACAAATCAAATTAAACTACTTTAATTTATTTTAATAACTCCTTATAACATAGTTATTTGTCACACTTTATTTAATTAAATCTTTATACTTAATTTAATTACATCAAGTAACAATTTATTAAATAAATCATTTAATAACATACTCAACACAAACGATTAACTATCAAATTGAAATATCAATATAATAATAATTTCCTTAACTCATTAATTATTTATTTAACAAATAATTAACCAACTCAAAACAAATTAAACAAATACAAATATGTATTCAACGATAACACCTCCATTAAATATTTATATAAATCAATAAATATTTAGAAATTTACAATTAAAATCTGGAATGTTACATATTTGGCCTGTAGTGCAAAGATGAATGATTAACTGATGAATATTTGTGGCCCGTAGTGCAAAGATAAACAGGTGTTTAGATGAACATGACCAACTGGTGATACAAATGAATATCTTTGGCCTGTAGTGCAAAGATGAATATCGATTCAAGAAGTATATTGATTGACGTTACGGAGATAAAACATTTATGATGGACTTTTAAAACTTAGAAGGTAGTAGAATTCATTCTCTACTTGACTCTTCTAATGGATTGTTATTTGTGACACCCCCAATTCCTGGTACTTCATTTCCTCAAGATTTGGTGTTCACGTAATAAAAACATTCATTACTAACTACCCAATTGATAAAATTGAATAAATAAAACCTGCCCATACAGGATTAAACTTAAATAAAAATCTCCCAGGTTATCTAACCTTTACAAACATTCATTCATGCGGAAAATAAATTAATATAAACTTCTTTACAATCTTTAAACAAAGTCTAAAAATAATCTGTCTAACTATTACAGGTCTTCAGCATTGCTTAATCTTTCCTTTCCCTTTACTAGTGCTAGGTATATCACCAGTTTCAACCTTAGCTGTAAGAAATTTTACAGGCAAGAGTGAGCAAACAAGGCCCACTTGAAATAACAATAAGTAAATCAGTTAACTTTACATCATGTACCAACATTAGGTTTAATAGAACTGAACAATAAATTCTATTACTTTTTAAAAACTTTAATCAATTACTGAGGGTCTAATGACCACGAATCATGTCCACAGTTATAAGTAATTTTTCAACTTAAACTTTAACAGTCATAAGACTATAAGGACTTCACGTACTTAGGGGGATCAACCCTTCGTACAATGTATTGTGCACAATCATTTAAACGCTAAGCATAACCTCTTATAAAAGAGTTGTTCTTCTCAGTATTTAGAATGCAAGTCCGTACCAAAGTGAGTTTGGTTTGGATACATCACGGGGTAATTTAGAATTCAACGGTAATCAACTAAGGGTTAGTTGATTACAAACAACATAACTGTATACTATGGAATAATCATAGTTGAATTGATATTTATAAACTAACATCATGCTTTAGGAATAATTTAATAGCATAATCATGGAATAATCATAACATGCATCCTCATAAACCAATAGATACACGAGCTTAATCAACAATAAACAATCTAACTCTACGAAAGTGTAAAGTTAGCAATTTGTACAATTGAACTGGAATTAAAGCGATAATGTGTTTAACGAATTCAAACTTTCACAATGAAGTTTTGAGTTAGAGAACTTACATAAGTATAACATAACAGTGAAAAGTAACCTTGCTGAATAATAAAGTAGAAAGGGTTAGGGAACTTGCCTCGCGTGTAGGTTAAACAATTACTATTCACGTTCACCCCAAGTCCTACACATACCATATGCATTGACAATACACATTAGTTACACTAACATTACCTTTATGAATTCCTTTATTACTCTTAGTATAGCTACTAACTAAGTTTAAGTTTAAACAAAAACACATCTTTCATTAACATTACTTTTTAGCTTTATTACAACTACCTAAATGATCATGCCATTGCACCACATGTACATTCACAACTTGATACAACATCCTAATACATGTCCAACATGTTATCATTAAGTTATACTAATACCCAAAGGGTTGCACTTGCATTCGTGCAACCCGACGCCCTCCGATTGGCTCCAAATACACTATAGTCCTAAAGATGGCCATTTTGACTACTGTTACAGACCTCAAATTAAAAAACTTAAAGTATGAAAGTTGTAGGTCTACTCGTCCTCTTTCCGAATCATCTTGAATTACCTAAATCGGAGTTTGTATGAAAAAGTTGTGACTATTTTACTACAGGAGGTCAAAACTGCCCAACTAGGTCACTTTTCCGGCGTCGGGGCGCGGAACAGTGGCGCTGGGGCGCGAGCATCAGCGCTGGGGCACGAGCTACGGCGCTGGGGCGCGAGCATCAGCGCTGGGGCGCGAGCTTCAGCGCTGGGCGCGAGCTACGGGCCTATTTTTGACGCTGGGGCGCGAACCTTGGCGCCAGGGCGCGAGATTTGGCGCTGGGGCGTGAATTTTGACGCTGGGGCACCGAAACTCACAGAAACCAACCACGAACAACTAAATTTTCTGTCTATAACTTCAATTCCAACATTAATTGACATGAATAACTAATGCAAATTACACATAAACTTCACCGAGCATACAAATACTAAATTAACACAACTTAAACCATAATTTTAGAAAATTAAATAGTAGAACAACATATTTCAAAACTCAAAAACTCCATTTTTGATATTTTTCATAAAAATCAACACTGTGATTTTGTTATTCAACCAAAACAGAATTTCAAAGCATCATAATTATGTTTTTACATACTCTATCAATTCTAACAATCAATTTATCCATTTAACAACAATTAAAATCTTAATTTCTATTTTAAAATAGCCATATTCATACATATTGTCATATGAACACTCTGTAATATATTTTCTTCCACAAAACACATATATGCATGAACTAATTTCTCTATAATCATATATAAGTTCATAGAACAACCATATAATCAATAATCATGCCAAACCATATACATAACAACAATTTATCTTTTATAAAATTTTCACAGAGACTTTTTGGGAAGAAGAAAACTAAATTTTTAAAGAAAGAGCTAGAGCTCCTACCTTGGATTATGAAAGATGATGACACTATCCCTTTTTCTCCAAATCTTTTCTCCAAAACCTGTAAAATTCTCTTAATTCTCTCAATTTTTCTCTTAGTTTTCTTCTTTTCTTCTTCTTCTTCCTCTGAGTTTTTCTTTTTTTTTTCTCTCCTTTCTCTCTCCTCTAATCTTACGTAAAATATTATAACGCATATAAGATATAATTATAATAATTATATAATATAAGTACTGACATAAGTTATGTCAGTTACATAAGTTTTAAAAATCAAAAGCCTTAAGGCTTGTTTGGCTAGCATAATAAAAATAACTCATTAATCCTTACACCTTGTTTGGTAAACTAAATTAAAACAAATTGATTAATCCTTATACCTTGTTTGACAAAACTAAATTAAACCATTTTTTTTATTTATTTTAATAACTCCTTTGTAGCAAGGTTATTAGTCACACCTTTATTAAATTAATAAATCAATTAAACATTAATCTATTAAATTACTTTAACACATAAACAATTATAATTCTTTTTACAATTATAATTTCATTTAATCAACTGATATTTCAAACTACAATTTCTCATTTAAATATTATTATTTATTTAAAATCATTATAAGCTCTCTAGCTTATTAAATTAAACTCCATTAATTTATTTAGCTCCTTAATTATTTACTCAACAAATAATTAATTAAATCACATCAACTCAAATTGCCATATAATTCAATAAATATTTAATATTGCCAATAAATATTTAATATTTAATATTTAATTATTTATTCAACAAATAATTAAATAAACCACCTCACTCAAATTGAACAATTATTTATTCAACAATAACATATCCAATAAATATTTATATAAACCAATAAATATTTATAACTTACATTTAAAAAAATATGGAATGTTACATCATTCCCCTCTTAAAAGGATTCTGTCCTCAGAATCACAACTCAAACAACACATTCGCTACATTCTTCCCTACTTACAAAGATTCTGTCCTCAGAATCGAAGACACAGATTAAACAAATAACTCAGAGTATTCTTTCAACATTTTCTCTTCGAGTTCCCACGTTGCTTCTTCAGCGTTGTGGTTTCTCCATATCACCTTCACAGAAGGTATCACTTTATTCCTGAGCACTTGTTCTTTCCTGTCGACAATCTGGATAGGAACCTCTGCATAAGACAAATCTTTCTCAAACTGCAACGGTTCGTACTCGATTACGTGCTTGTAATCGGGTTTATATGGTCGTAACACCGAAATGTGAAAAACATTATGAATATTTTCCAACTCTGGAGGTAGAGCTACCTCATAAGCTACCTCTCCAACTTTTCGCAGTACTTCAAAGGGTCCAATAAACCTCGGGCTTAGTTTTCCCTTCTTACCGAAACGAATTTTCCCCTTCCAAGGAGAAACTTTTAGGAATACACAGCTTCCTACGTCAAATGCACGATCTTGCCTGTGTTGGTCAGCATACTTCTTCTGTCGGTCTTGAGCTGCTACCAATCTTATCCTGATGAGTTTGATAACCTCAGCAGTTTGTTGTACTAATTCTGGTCCTAATAATTGACGTTCACCAACTTCATCCCAGTACAGTGGAGTTCTGCACTTTCTGCCGTATAACGCTTCGTAAGGCGGCATGCCGATGCTTGCGTGATAACTATTATTGTAGGCAAATTCCACCAACGATAATTGCTCTTCCCAGCTTCCTTTGAAATCCATGACGCATGCTCTCAACATATCTTCTAATGTCTGGATCGTTCGTTCACTTTGGCCATCTGTTTGCGGATGATATGCCGTACTCATTCGCAACTGTGTTCCCATACATTCTTGTAGTCTCTTCCAAAAGTTTGATGTGAACCTCGGATCTCTGTCTGACACAATTGACACTGGAACTCCATGTCTTGCAACGATCTCTTTAATATATAGTTTTGCCAGCTGATCAAGATTGAATCTAATCTTTATTGGCAAAAAGTGTGCTGATTTTGTCAGTCTGTCTACTATTACCCAAATCGCATCGTATCCTTTTTGAGAGTTGGAAGACCGACCACAAAATCCATCGTGATATGCTCCCATTTCCATTCCGGTATTTCCAACGGTTGAAGCAATCCGCTGCGCTGACATGTTAAGCACTTCGCTACACATTCTGCGACGTCCCTTTTCATATTTGGCCACCAAAAATGTCGGCGCAAATCTTGATACATTTTCGTGCTCCCTGGATGAATTGAATATTTTGAGCTATGAGCTTCGATCAAAATTTCTTCTTTCAGTTCTGGTGCTGCTGGAACCCAAATCCTTCCTTCAAACCGTAGTAACCCTTCGGTGTCAATCTTGTATTTTACATCACCGCCTTCAATCAAATTCTCTTTGATTTTCGCACACTCTTCGTCTTGTAGTCGGGCACTCTTCACTTTGTCCATTAAAGTTGGACCAGCTTCTATCTGAAATAATTGTTCGTCAGATTCCTTTGGAAATTTGATCTCCAACTCCAGTTTTGTCATTGCTGAAATGAGCTCCTCCTGAGTTGTAATCAGCATCAACTTCTCCCTACCTTTCCTGCTTAAAGCATCAGCTACCACATTCGCTTTGCCCGGATGATAAAAGATCTCATAATCGTAATCCTTTATCAATTCCATCCACATTCTCTGACGCAGGTTCAAATCTTTCTAAGTGAAAATATACTTCAGACTTTTGTGGTCTGTGTAGATCTCATATTTCTCTCCATAAAGATAGTGTCTCCATATCTTCAGAGCAAACACAACTGCAGCCAATTCTAAATCATGAGTCGGATACCCTTTCTCATAATCTTTCAATTGTCTTGATGCATACGCAATAACTTTGCCATTCTGCATAAGAACACAACCTAACCCTTTGTGTGAGGCATCACTATATACCACAAAATTTCCTGTATTATATGGCAGGGTTAACACAGGTGCCATACTTAGCTTCTTCTTCAAATCTTGGAAGCTCTCTTCACATTTCTCCGTCCACACGAATTTCACAGCTTTTCGTGTCAAATTTGTTAACGGAGTGGCTATCTTAGAAAAATCTTGTATAAATCTTCTATAATAATCGGCCAGCCCCAAGAAACTCCTCACCTCCGAAGGTGTTCTTGGTTGTTCCCAATTGATTACAGCTTCCACTTTCGATGGATCTACTGAAATCCCGTCTTTGTCAATCACATGACCCAAAAATTGTACACGATCGAGCCAAAATTCACACTTAGAGAACTTCGCGTACAACTTTTCCTTTCTTAGTGTCTCCAATGTCAGACGTAAATGTTCCACGTGTTCTTCTTGAGTTTTGGAATACACCAGAATGTCGTCGATAAACACCACTATGAACTTGTCTAAAAATGGTTTAAATACCCTGTTCATCAAATCCATGAACGCGGCAGGGGCATTTGTTAAACCAAAAGACATCACCAGAAACTCGTAATGTCCATACCGAGTTCTGAATGCCGTTCGTGGTATATCCTCCTTCCTCACTTTCAACTGGTGATACCCACTTCTCAAATCAATTTTCGAAAAGTATTTAGCACCCTTCAACTGGTCAAACAAGTCATCTATTCTTGGCAACGAGTATTTGTTTTTAATAGTGACTTTCTTTAACTCCCTGTAATCAATGCAAAGACGCATTGACCCGTCCTTCTTCTTCACGAATAAAACTGGCGCTCCCCACGGCGATACACTTGGTTGAATATACTTCTTGTCTAGCAGTTCTTGCAACTGTACCATCAGTTCCTTCATTTCTACCGGAGCCATTCTGTACGGAGCCTTTGATATCGGTACTGTTCCCGGCACTAAGTCGATCACGAATTCAATTTCTCTGTCCGGCGGAAGTCCTGGCAAATCTTCTGGAAACACGTCTTCAAATTCTCTCACTACCGGTATTTCTTCTAATTTCACACCTTTCTTCTGAGTATCGACTATGTAAGCTAAATAGCCCACACAATCTTGACTCAACAACTTCTTGGCCTGCATAGTCGTCAGACATTTCATTTGTCTTGGCGACTTGCTACCATAAAATACTACCTTTGACGGAGTCATAAGGTTTACACACTTTTTTTGGCAGTCAATTACTGCTCCATAATTGAACAACCAATCCATTCCCCAAATTACATCAAATTCCCCGAGTCTCATCGGAATCAAATCTACTAACAAGATATTCCCCTTAATGTTCACCCTACAGTTCTTGTATACGAATCTAACAGGGATTATTTCCTTATTCGCAATTTCTATGTTCAAAGGAAAATTCAGTTCTTCTCTAGGCAATTCTAACCTCTTAGCAAATTCATCAGATATAAACGAGCAAGTAGCACCCGAATTAAATAATACATATGCATTAATATCATTGATTGGGATAATACCTGACACCACATCTTTTGATTGCACAGTCATGTTGAAGGTTCTGGCTGTGGGTTTGTTTGATGCTGTAGGTCCTGTAATGGCCCATGTACCTCCATTGTTACCTCCTCCATTGTTTCTGGTTGCCACTCCCTCCTTTTTCTTAGGACATTCACGAGCAAAGTGATCCTTAGATCCGCACGTGAAGCACACATTCTTCTTTGATTGAGTGCAATTTGGGGCGATGTGACCCTCCTGGCCACATTTGTAGCAAACTCATTTCCCCATCAAACACGCTCCCTTGTGAAACTTCCCACATGTCGCACACGCTTCAAACTTCTTATTCTGCTGGTTACCCTGCTGGTTTCCAGTACCCATACTTCCATTCCACTTTCTCTTCAAGTTGTTGTTGTTGCTGCTGTTGTTGTTGTTATTTCCACTGCTGCCACCTCCATTCTTCATTTCATTCTCATTCTTCTTCTTCTTTTGTTCCTGGTTGAATTTGGTCACCGCCTCTCCTCCACCTTCAGCGAGTATTGCTTTCTCCATTACTGCTGCAAATGTCTTCAACTGGAACAGGGAAACCCTACTGTACAGCCAGGGCTTCAGTCCCTGTTCAAACCTCTTCGCTTTGCATTCGTCTGTGCTAACCTGATATGGCGCAAACCTTGCCAACTCGTTGAATTTTGCGGCATACTCGGATACCGTCATCGTCCCTTGCTTCAGCTCCAGAAACTGTACTTCCAGCTGACTCTTTGAACTCTCCGGGAAATAGGTCTCGAAGAACAGTTCCTTGAACCTATCCCAGGCCATCACTCCTGGCCCTTCACGAGTTTTATTGGCCTGCCACCAAAAACTAGCTTCTGCTTTCAACATGAAAGTTGCGAAAGCAGTCTTCTGCTCATCCCCTACCCTAGCGACATCGAACACCTTCTCTATTTCCATAATCTAGGTTTGTGCTTCGACTGGATTCATGGACCCACGGAATTCAGGTGGTCCAACCGCCTTGAAATCCTTAAACGTTGAGCCTTGGTTTTGAGGTTGATTCTGCAACGCTCCTATCAATAGTGCCACTAGTTGTTGAACGGATTCGCATCAACATTGTCGTTAGCTTCTTCGGTGGTTCTCTGTCGTGTTGGTTGACGTCTGGGAGGCATTTTCTGTTAAAGAAAACATCTATTAGACCATTACTCAACTTCTTTAAGTATTTCTAATTAATTTGCCTCTACAAAAGAAATAACCACATAGCACATAACACTTTGAATAAAATAATAACTTTTATTTATTCATAAACTTTTTGAAAACATAACACAATAACATCTCTGCTATCTACATCCTTTCCTGAACTACAAAAGTTTCAGGACAACGCCATTATTATCATATCCCATGGTTACTAAACACTAGGGATTTACACATTATTTAATACATATTACGTGCATTACAGGCACACTTTCTACGATGATCTATTAAGATACTTCTTAGCCCTATCACGTTCTTCCTCCATGACTCGAAACATCGTTCTTCGATCTAACACAAATGATGGCAGCGTCTCGAACTGAATCGAATATCCCATAACTCGATCTTGAGCTCGATTAATTGCGGTGTCGAATACTTTGTCCATTTCTTCCATCTTCATCCTTTTTGCTTGTGAACTCCTTACTGCTCTTCCAGTTCGTTGATAAGCTTCTTCGTATGCATCTTCAGCTCTTGCCCTCTTAGCCGCTTCTTCTCTCAGCCTGCTCTTCAGTTCAGCAACCATCTCGATCAATTGTTCCTTCTCTCCTTCAGTCTGTGTTAGTTTCTCCTCGGCGTTTGTCAGTCATTCATCACGATCCTGGATCTCGCCGTCTTTTTGTGTAATTGTAGTCTGTTGTTCAGCTACTATCTCCTGCAACTCCTCCACTGTATCTTGTAGTTCCACGTTAAGGTCGTGCACTTCATCATATACACGTCCAACAATCGAGTTGAGCGAAATCCTTTCCTCCTCATCCTCGTCATCCTCATCCTCCTGTGGTAACTCCACGGGATCCTCCTTATCCGTCTCCACATCATCATCCTCATCTTCAACCACTGTGACCAACGGGGCTGACTCCCGTGGCAATAGTTGTTCCCAAACTACCTGAACGTCGCGAGGCTCCTCCTCTATAGGCATTTGAGGTCCCTCCTCCCTAGTCTGACTAGATTCTCCGACATTAGTCATCCTAACAACAAAATTTTAAAGTTTTAGTTATTAATCATTCTACTCGACACTCGCGAGCACATAAGTTATAAACACATAAGCACATAAGTGTTTTATTACTTCTTCCTTGAAACTCGATAAGAGTTTTCTTCACTATCTTTTCAAAGGTTACTTCCTAAGGCTTTTTCCCCCACCTAAGGTTCATAACCTAAAGCTTTGATACCAACCTGTGACACCCCCAAATCCTGGTACTTCATTTCCTCAAGATTTGGTGTTCACGTAATCAAAACATTCATTACTAACTACCCAATTGATAAAATTGAATAAATAAAACATGCCCATACAGGATTAAACTTAAATAAAAATCTCTCAGGTTATCTAACCTTTACAAACATTCATTCATGCGGAAAATAAATTAATATAAACTTCTTTATAATCTTTAAACAAAGTCTAAAAATAATCTGTCTAACTATTACAGGTCTTCAGCATTGCTTAATCTTTCCTTTCCCTTTACTGGTGCTAGGTATATCACCAGTTTCAACCTTAGCTGTAAGAAATTTTACAGGCAAGAGTGAGCAAACAAGGCCCACTTGAAATAACAATAAGTAAATCAGTTAACTTTACATCATGTACCAACATTAGGTTTAATAGAACTGAACAATAAATTCTATTACTTTTTAAAAACTTTAATCAATTACTGAGGGTCTAATGACCACGAATCATGTCCACAGTTATAAGTAATTTTTCAACTTAAACTTTAACAGTCATAAGACTATAAGGACTTCACGTACTTAGGGGGATCAACCCTTCGTACAATGTATTGTGCACAATCAGTTCAACGCTAAGCGTAACCTCTTATAAAAGAGTTGTTCTTCTCAGTATTTAGAATACAAGTCCGTACCAAAGTGAGTTTGGTTTGGATACATCACGGGGTAATTTAGAATTCAACGGTAATCAACTAAGGGTTAGTTGATTACAAACAACATAACTGTATACTATGGAATAATCATAGTTGAATTGATATTTATAAACTAACATCATGCTTTAGGAATAATTTAATAGCATAATCATGGAATAATCATAACATGCATCCTCATAAACCAATAGATACACGAGCTTAATCAACAATAAACAATCTAACTCTACGAAAGTGTAAAGTTAGCAATTTGTACAATTGAACTGGAATTAAAGCGATAATGTGTTTAACGAATTCAAACTTGCACAATGAAGTTTTGAGTTAGAGAACTTGCATAAGTATAACATAACAGTGAAAAGTAACCTTGCTGAATAATAAAGTAGAAAGGGTTAGGGAACTTGCCTCGCGTGTAGGTTAAACAATTACTATTCACGTTCACCCCAAGTCCTACACATACCATATGCATTGACAATACACATTAGTTACACTAACATTACCTTTATGAATTCCTTTATTACTCTTAGTATAGCTACTAACTAAGTTTAAGTTTAAACAACATCACATCTTTCATGAACATTACTTTTTAGCTTTATTACAACTACCTAAATGATCATGCCATTGCACCACATGTACATTCACAACTTGATTCAACATCCTAATACATGTCCAACATGTTATCATTAAGTTATACTAATACCCAAAGGGTTGCACTTGCATTCGTGCATCCCGACGCCCTCCGATTGGCTCCAAATACACTACAGTCCTAAAGATGGCCATTTTGACTACTGTTACATACCTCAAATTAAAAAACTTAAAGCATGAAAGTTGTAGGTCTACTCGTCCTCTTTCTGAATCATCTTAAATTACCTAAATTGGAGTTCGTATGAAAAAGTTATGGCCATTTTACTACAGGAGGTCAAAACTGCCCAACTAGGTCACTTTTTCGGCGTCGGGGGCGGAACAGTGGCGCTGGGGCGCGAGCTACGGCGCTGGGGCGCGAGCATCAGTGCTGGGGCGCGAGCTACGGCGCTGGGGCGTGAGCATCAGCGCTGGGGCGCGAGCTTCAGCGCTGGGCGCGAGCTACGAGCCCATTTTTGACGCTGGGGCGCGAACCTTGGCGCCAGGGCGCGAGATTTGGCGCTGGGGCGTGAATTTTGACGCTGGGGCGCCGAAACTCACAGAAACCAACCACGAACAACTAAATTTTCTGTCTATAACTTCAATTCCAACACTAATTGACATGAATAACTAATGCAAATTACACATAAACTTCACCGAGCATACAAATACTAAATTAACACAACTTAAACCATAATTTTAGAAAATTAAATACTAGAACAACATATTTTAAAACTCAAAAACTCCATTTTAGATATTTTTCATAAAAATCAACACTGTGATTTTGTTATTCAACCAAAACAGAATTTCAAAGCATCATAATTATGTTTTTACATACTCTATCAATTCTAACAATCAATTTATCCATTTAACAACAATTAAAACCTTAATTTCTATTTTAAAATAGCCATATTCATACATATTGTCATATGAACACTCTGTAATATATTTTCTTCCACAAAACACATATATGCATGAACTAATTTCTCTATAATCATATATAAGTTCATAGAACAACCATATAATCAATAATCATGCCAAACCATATACATAACAACAATTTATCTTTTATAAAATTTTCACAGAGACTTTTTGGGAAGAAGAAAACTAGATTTTTAAAGAAAGAGCTAGAGCTCCTACCTTGGATTATGAAAGATGATGACACTATCCCTTTTTCTCCAAATCTTTTCTCCAAAACCTGTAAAATTCTCTTAATTCTCTCAATTTTTCTCTTAGTTTTCTTCTTTTCTTCTTCTTCTTCCTCTGAGTTTTTCTTCTTTTTTTTTCTCTCCTTCCTCTCTCCTCTAATCTTACGTAAAATATTATAACGCATATAAGATATAATTATAATAATTATATAATATAAGTACTGACATAAGTTATGCCAGTTACATAAGTTTTAAAAATCAAAAGCCTTAAGGCTTGTTTGGCTAGCATAATAAAAATAACCCATTAATCCTTACACCTTGTTTGGTAAACTAAATTAAAATAAATTGATTAATCCTTATACCTTGTTTGACAAGACTAAATTAAACCATTTTTTTTATTTATTTTAATAACTCCTTTATAACAAGGTTATTAGTCACACCTTTATTAAATTAATAAATCAATTAAACATTAATCTATTAAATTACTTTAACACATAAACAATTATAATTCTTTTTACAATTATAATTTCATTTAATCAACTGATATTTCAAACTACAATTTCTCATTTAAATATTATTATTTATTTAAAATCATTATAAGCTCTCTAGCTTATTAAATTAAACTCCATTAATTTATTTAGCTCCTTAATTATTTACTCAACAAATAATTAATTAAATCACATCAACTCAAATTGCCATATAATTCAATAAATATTTAGTATTGCCAATAAATATTTAATATTTAATATTTAATTATTTATTCAACAAATAATTAAATAAACCACCTCACTCAAATTGAACAATTATTTATTCAACAATAACATATCCAATAAATATTTATATAAACCAATAAATATTTATAACTTACATTAAAAAAAATATGGAATGTTACATTATTTCTGCTGAAGTTGTTGATCTAAAACTTGTTGCCTATTATATTTTATCAGATTTTTCCCTATGTGAAAACTAATGATAATTTGTTGTATATTATCTTAGTCATAATATTCTTTACTGGGCTAGTTGAGCTCACCATTTTCTTTTTTGTTCCATTTTTCTCAAGATGAAAGAATATAGCGGGAAGTAGTCGGGGTGTGGAGTGATGTTCCAGTCAGTTGTGTTAGCAGTCCTCATAATTTTATAAAATAGTGTTTCAATACTTGTAATAAGGACTAATTTGAGTGTGGATATTGTTTAGAAGACAATATTTGTATTTAAACTCACAGTTTATGTATTATCATATTTTGCATGACAATTGTAGTAATGATGTTGTGGTTATTTCTATACCATGTATTTGGCAACTCATAATAGGTGATGTATACCTATTTTGGAGGCGTCACAAAAGGTGCCAAATTAACTGTTTCAAAAGTTAATTATTTTCACATCAATATGTTCAGCATGGTAAAATACTAACATTTACTACGTTGAATAATTTTTATCAAGTCATATGAGCATTCATATTCATTACTATGTGTTTTGTAGCATTCTATATGATATCTCACTTTCCAACTGTCAAAACTGGAAAACAAACATGTAAACGTTACCAGGATATTGCAGAACGATTGTACAGTGATGGATTTTGCAGAAAACAACCTGAACTTAATAGATCTGAAGAAGAAATCTCGGATTTTCTGTGTGGCTTCAACTTAAAAATGACTTGTGAAAGGGAAAGGCAAGTGAGATATAGGCCACGGGTGGTCACGGGTCAACTCGTGGCATCCGAGAGTCTACCAGTGACTACCTTGGGTGGTCCCCACCCCTTCGGCTCGATCCAGTTTGAGTTGAAAAGGAGGTCCCATAAGCTAAAAAGTCAAATCAAGAAAAAAGATGCTACGCGATTAAGCGGAAGAGCATGAAATCCTGATTTTCAAAGACCAAATTGCGAGTCTACATATCAATCATTGGTATTCACCCAGATACAAGGTTCACAAAATCGATGATTAAAGTTGTTCACAGCTGCCCTTGTCAACGCATCACGAAGGGCAGGCAAAACCATACATCTCGTCAAAAATCCATCCCCAGCAAAGATTTCATACATCCTCAACC
Organism: Panax notoginseng; assembly: GCA_016801055.1. Lineage (NCBI taxonomy): Eukaryota > Viridiplantae > Streptophyta > Magnoliopsida > Apiales > Araliaceae > Panax > Panax notoginseng. The sequence goes on along the minus strand of CM029013.1, from coordinate 238,491,483 downwards.
ATTAAAAGCTATTTCAAAGATGGGCAGGCAACCTTGACATAACCAACCATTAGCGATAACTCCAACAAAGCATTGAAGGTGGTCCGATGATTCCAGCCGTTGAGAACTACTTCAACGAGGGTCAAGCAGCCCTGACAATACAAACCGTTGGCAGTAACTCCAGCGAAGCGTAAGAAAGACCTGACGATGCAAATCGTGGAAAACCATCCTCATCGGGGAAGGCCGATGATGGAATTTATAATACATATCCTCAACAATCAAAACGCGATTCCCCAAAGAGTCACTCGCACATGAGAAGAGCATCTTCGGTATAAAGCCTGTAATGAGGACTAAGGACTTTGGTGATAACCCCAATGTCAACATCATGTGGTCTCAATCATGGAGAAACCTCTTTTCTAAAGATTTAAAAGATAACTTTGCAACTTATCGTCAAATCAGGCTCAAATAGCACTGATAGATAGTTCAAACCGTTGGTGATAACCCCAACATTACATCAGGAGATTCCAGTGATAAGAGCTTTGGAGACTACCGGTCGAGTAAACATCAAAGTAGTTTATGTTGGGATTTTGGCACACAAAAGTAGCGGAAATTAAAAATTTAAAGACAATTTTGAAACCCTAAAACAGGATCCACGCGAAAACATATTAATTCAATGTATAGATTTTATACCGATTATAGAAAATTCTGAAACGCTTCAAATCTCCAATGGAATCCCTCACGGAACTACGTCTCTATGGTATCCACGCGAACGCACGCAAATCGTCGTACGATTCTGCAATAAAAGGAAGCTACGGTACTAGCCATCAAAGGATCATGATTTTTCAAACCTTTTTCTCTCTAGTCTCTCTCTAATTAAGAGCAGCTAGGGTTTTCTTAGGTTATGATATATCACCCAAATGGCTGCTATATATCATATATATAGTAGTTAAAAAGGAATTAATCAAAAAACCTAATCTTATTAAAATAAAATCTAAATTTATATATATATATATATATATATATATTATATATATATATATATATATATATATATATATATCATAATTAAGTCTTACTTAATTAATATACCTATATAAAAATTATCCTATTAATTAAAATTCATAATTTAAATGCTATCAATCATATTGACATATTTAAATCTTTATAATTTAAATTAATTTCATTTTAATTATGTTCTATGTGTGTGACCCTATAGGTTATTATTACGTTGGCAATAATTTTAAAATTATATTATAAAATTATAAACAGTGAGCGGCATCTAGTAATGCATCACTTCTACCCAAGTAATAATAAGATCAATGATTCGATGCAACCTTTTTGTGACCAATGTTTCAATGTAATTTAATCCTTTTAACCTTAACATCCTAGATTAAACTGTTGGCCATGCATTTTATAGTCCTACTTAATCTAGAGGCCTATGGATATCACCCCTAATATATAGGAGGGTTAAATTCTATCTAGATCACTCATACTGCCCACACGATTCATGATGTACCCAATAAACACCTTTATAGTCCACCCTATTGAAGGTGACCTTTGATGATATCAAAGTACATAAATTCTCGTGTACTAATATAGTGATTTCAGGTCGGAGGATCATTACATCATTATCACTATGAGAATTACTAATGACACTTCTCATAATGCTCGACATAGAATTCTCACGGTGGGTCTGTCCTGTACATCGTTTTCTAACACATACCTATGCATTGACTTTAATATCTCATATATTTAAGACTAATGAGATTTGGTCATCAGTCAATCCACATACTAGTGTCAATGTATCATTGTTGTCCCAATAACAATGATACTCGACTAGGGACATTTAAGAGCAATGATACCAATTGTAATTATATAATCTCATGTTCAAGTCACATACTTGAAACTATATAATTTGTATCACTATTCTAAGGAATTTTATTATGTTAACATTTATATAACGCAGTAAATAAAACCATAACAAAATCATTCATTTATTCAATCAAATATAATATTAAAATGTTAAGCAATTATATCAAATAATTGGCCTTTAGGGCACAAACTCTAATAGTTCAACACGGTCGTTATTGACAAACTCCACCCCCCCTACAAAAGCAGCAGGAGCAAGCAGTTATCACATCCCATTGGAAATCCTTCCAACAAACAAAATCCAGCATAACCTACATCATGCTGCATTGCATTTGCATCATGCTTATCTTGTAATATTTCAAGTGTCTAGTGATCTTTATCCTATCAATGCCATTACATTGCATGAATATGATAAAGAGGGGCATCTATAAACACTCAAAATTGTGTGTTCCTGTTACTAACCCTGTAGGAGGGCAGAATCGTCTTCCAGAGATAACCCTAGAAGTCAAATCAGTTTCAACTCTGAAGATAACCCCGGGAAGTCATGTTTTCAATCTCGGAGATAACCCCGAGAGACTCAGTTCAATCCCGAAGATAATCCCGGGAGATCCAATTCTAACCTCAGAGATAACCCCGAGGGATACAGTTCAACCCCAGAGATAACCCCGGGAGGTCAAGCACACCTTAGAGGTAACCTCGAGGACATTCACATCCACAACAACCCAATCTCGGAGATAACCTTAAGAAACAAATGCTACATCCGCGCCAAAGCCGGAGATAACCCCGGTGGGGGCAAAATCATCATTTTGTCACCTCAACATCACATTCATGTCATCTCAACACAATTCAATCCACACTGCGCACCAAGGTGTCCCACAAGAAGTATAACTCAAATCCTAAGTGACAATTGTACATGACAACATAACGAATAGACTTTGAAGACTTGGAGATCTGGTCATGGACCTATCTTCCAGACTTTGTAAAATCTCTAATCTCATGTCATTATGTAGCTCTCGATAACAACATTCAAAAAAGGTGCAACACTCCTTTATCGGACGCCCAGATTGAAAGTTATGAAGGTTTGAGCTGAAAATGTGTAGCCCAAGTGCACGTACTTCGAGACAATAGGACCCGTATGGCCTGGGGTAGCCTGGGTAGCCAAAGGTAGACCTACAGCCGCCACGAGTTGACCCGCGACCATCTAGTCTTTAAATATGAGCTCTTGGCAGCTTATTTGAAAAAAAAAGAGAAAAGGAGAGAAAACTCTGTCCATTTCAGTCTGTAACCCCTGCTAGAAAGCCCTAAACTGATTGATTCTTCTTTCTAAACACTTGTAAGCTTGTGTTTTGTAACATACTAAAGTTTAACCGGTGGAAACCGAGTTTTCAGGCGTCAAAAGCTATCTGAAGTCTTATCGGCAGCCCACTATAAGTTTGTTCAGATTTTAAAGCTTTTTACTACTTCTATATGTATATATCTACTAACGTTGAGAGTCGTGTTGTGTGGATATGCCCGAATCGTCGATCCGTGGCTTTTTATTGCTTTTTATTCAATTGAGCCTGGATATACATACATATATATATATATATATATATATATATATATATTTACCGCTTTTATATAAATATCTACTTTAACTTCTTTCATAATGTAGATATTTAATCTTTCAGCCAGCGGGCTAGATTTGCCTCAATCTGGCTACTTCTAACTTTAACCGGTTCAAAGTGACTAAACTGGAACCGTTGAAGCTAGAATGGTTTAGATTTATTCAAATCTAGTTCTTTTTCTAGCTTTTGTAATATTATTTTTTTAATGTGAGTCAGGGAATCATGTGATCACATATTCAGCTTCTGAATCTAGGTTCGGTTCCCGTGATAGACATTTTGAAGCTGCAACCAGCTTGTAAATTATCTACAGTGTCTGGATATCCTTAGATGGCTCTCATTGTGACGCCCTTATGACACCCCCAAATCTGGGTACTTCATTCCCACAAGACTTGGTGTTCACTTTTCATACATTCATATTATATTATCTACCCAAATATGATAACATTTAAACCATAAATCCTCCCATTAAAAGGGTTACATCATTAAATGAAAAAGTCTCCCAGCGTATCTATCATTTAACATAAATCAAGTACGAAAATAAAAATAATTAAATCACATCATTTAAATAATGTCTATTAACATAAAAGCCAATAAATTACAAGCCTTCATCACTTGTACATTTTTTCTTTCCCTTTGTTTGTAGTAGGTTCATCGACCTTCTCAACCTTAGCTGCAATAGTTATATTTATGCAAGAGTGAGTAAAACAAATGCTCAATAGATATAGAAATGAACAAGAAGAGAATAATAACTGCCAATGAATATGCTCATCAGAACTGAATAATACTATGACGCCCCAAAACATGTATACATCACCCATCTTGAGTTGCCAGATACATGGTACACAAATTCAAATACAACTTAATTATACAATAGTTGTGTAACATACGACAAAACATAATCTAAGAGTTTTAACACAAATATTGTCATCTAGACAATATCCACACTCAAATTCAATCTTATTATCACACTATTTCAAAGAATAGTGAGGACTACTAATGCAACCATCTGGACCGTCAATCCATTCCTCGACTCGTCCCAACTATATTCTCATTTCCAGAAGAGAACAGTGAAAGAAAGGGTGTGTAACGCCCCCAAATTCGAGTATCTTCTAACCCGACAGATGGTGCTCCACTGTACTAACATCCATACAATCATTCCATTGAATTACAACAAAATGAGAGTAATTACTATATTCTCATCAAAATCAAAGTATAATCCTTCCTAGGTTCATAAACCGGTTACATCGTTCATTGTTCATAATGTATAATACATACAAACTTACTAAACTATTACACAATGCCTAAGCATTCATCTTAGCCTTGCCTTTACCTCTCTTAGAACTCTCAGTTCGTTCGGCTTTAGCTGCAAACATATGGTTTAAGCAAGAATGAGCATAACTAGCTCAGCAAGTCTTAACAACGAATCACATGACTATCACATGAACAATTTCATGCTTTATTCACATAAATGAACAATTAACTATGAAGCACTATGAAATATTTGACTAGTACCTCTAATGTCATAACAACAATTCAAAAGTATATATATAATAGCTTAGGAATTCTGAACCGGTCGATAGACCATGAACAGTAACTTTCAGTTTTCATACTTGAAAAGGAGTCCACAACACTTAGGTCGTTCATCCATATAACTTACGAGTACATCTGGGTGATCATCCCATAGTACCCTATGTTGATCAACACTACATTCATTAAACGTATTTACGTTTAATATTTTTGGCAAACTCGCGTGCCCATCGAATAATCGATGAAAAATCCTTTTTGTTTGTTCATAGACAAACCTTACCTTCACGCCCGTACCAATTTCTTGGCATAGGATAGCGTTAACATTTCTATATAGAATAACATGTATGATAATCAATTTCTATATTACGAATAGTCTAGCCGAGTTAAAAGTTGGCATCGACCCTTTCTTTGAAACAAGTCTTGCAATTTAGTTCAACGAATCACATAAAAACTTGGCTAACATGGAAGTTAGACAAGTGTTAAGAAGACTTGCCTTTCAGCGTCTTCAGATAACTTACTTGACTGACCACAGCCTTTACAGAATCTACATGATATATTCACATAGCACACTGTAATTAGCTATCAAACAACTATTCACATTGTTTCTATCACATAACATACCACATTAGGTCATGAGCAAACATACATGGTTCCTAATGAATCTTACCCTTCTTCTCAATCTAATTATTTATTAGATTGTTTATTATTGGTTCTGGCTTGCCGTTTATAACCAACTTCTTTCTCTTCTATGTTGTAAGTGGATTTACTTCATTAATACCACTTGTTTTGAGTTAATCACCTTTCCTCACGTCTTACCAACGTTCTTACATTATCAATCGAAATTCGATCGTTTATTGGCTAAGTATACTTATTGCATACCGTTCACATTCACGTAATATTCAACAACTTTTAGTTGTAACTCTCAACGTTATTGTCATCATCGAAGATGCTACTTTAAGTTAATTAATTCATCATCAATTAACTATCTTTCATCTGGTATACTTAATCAAGCTCATTTCATTAATAAAGTCAAATCGACTTTCCATGCTTCGTTACGGGTCATTAATATTCTTACGTTATTAACCAACTTTCGATCATCGTTGGTGAACTACCAACGTTGAACATCATTCACGGTTTCTTATTACCCTCTTACGTTCTTCATTTAATTATTGTTAAACCATACATAATCTTCTATCATTCTTTATCTGACTCACACTCGGACTTTCTTTAATCTCATTACCAGTTGTTACGGCTTTCCTTGATAATTCATATCTTACTTACTACCTTCGTCAACGTCTAAGTCATACAACTAGGGTATACTTAGAACGTTCGTCCAACACGAATACGATTCACGAGGATCGTTATGTATTTGACGTTAACTTGATCGTTTCTTAATCTTTCATTCAACCTTCACTCAAGGTTTCAATCGTTTTCATCGTTTATTCAACCCATGAACCCCATGTTCATTATTCTTCCTTTATGTCGAAGACATACCGTTCGTTGTATGCTAAGACCGATCGTTCATCGCAACAACATTACGTTCACAGCGTCTAAATGCTTTACCTTCATCTTTCATTACTATGACATAACATCGGAATGCTACTCATTACCTTATCACTCAACGTCTAAGGAATTACAATCATAGCAATCCCTCATGTTCGTTTGTCATGACTACGGTCTACGGATATCGGTTACGTAATCTAACGCTTACATTCTCCGTCTTTTAATCACGTTAAATCTTTTCGTTCAACATTTGCTAAAGGTTTAAAACACTTGACTAAGTGTTACATTACGTGAACTATATGTTCATACTTCTTTCTTGCACATCCCCCAGTATCTGAGAAATAAAATTCTCATTTCTGGGCATGGCCTTGCACCGGCGCTGAGACGCCATCCTTCCCTCTCTCTCTCGCGCTGCGGCGCGACCTACTTCTATCTCCTTGCACCGGCCCTTCGTTATTTTTCACACTGCGGTGCCACTTAACAGCACCTGAAGCCCGAGTTCACGCTGCGGCGCGAATCTTAAACCCTAGAAAATTTTTATAAGTGTTGAATCAAGTTTTGAGATGTTTACTTTGAGATCTCATAACTCCTTCGTTATAACTCGGAACGAGGTCGTTCCAAAGCTATTCTCTTCGTTATCTCCCATACTTTAATACCCATCGAGCAGAAATTCAATCTAAACTCATTAACGTGCCATTCAATTGGCTTAAACTTCACTCTTTGTTCATTTTACTCTTTTAACGTTCTTCGCTCGTTCGTCCGTAATTCAGTCATCCGAACTCGGAACTCGATCGTTCTTGAGTCCACGACTCACGTTTTCTACATTCTCTTACATTCTTATGAAACCCTATACGTCCGGGTTCATTTACTAACTTTCAAATTCTCGCTTGTCTTTTACGAAAATTTTGCCATAACTTTGTTATAGCTCAATTTTAATCTGTTCTTCATGAACGTTTCTAACGCTCCTAACCAAGCAAGAAGCAACTAACTTATACACGATGGTTTTAAACTTGTCCATCAACAACATTTGCACTACGATGGTTTTAAATTTGTCCATCAACAATATTCTACGTGTTCTTCGCGTGTTCTTCGCGTTCTTCGTTCGTTCTTCGTTTTAATCGATATTTTGGATTACGATTCTACTTTTTCTTGGAATTTGATGTTATAGAACATCATTCCTTACTAATTTGACATACTCATTCATAAGATTCATTCGGATCGCTCAAAATCCTTACGAATCTTATACATCCTTAAGAAATTTATAAACTACATTTCTTATTCTTATTTCTTTGTTTTCTCATGATTTCAACCATATGAAATCATTCTTAACTTCTTTTACTTCTTATTCTCTTTAAGCTATGTTTTAAACATAGAAAACTTAAAGAAAAATATTAGAAGAAATTAGGGTTCGGATTACCGTTCTTCGTTAATCCTCTTCCGTTATACAAAGCCGACGATTCGCTAGCTATTCTATTTCACGATCACTTTTGATCTGATCGTTCAAGCCCACACTCTTCCTCTTCTTCTCCCAACCGAGCTCTCTCTATCTCTCTCAAGTGTAGGATTTTAAAAATCCTAGAAAATGAAATTCTAGGTTTCTATTTATAGAAAAACCAAAGCTAGGGCAATTTGGTCATTTCGCCCTTAACCTCCTTACTATTCCAAGCTTTGCCACCAAGTTTACTTGCTCTCCAAATAAATTACTTGGTCACCACATTAATTACTTGGTTGCTACTTAACTTAGCCATTAAGTATACTTGATTAGCACAACACTTGCTCATCACTTCATTATATTTGTTACCAAGACTAACCATATGATCATGGGTTGCCGCATGGATCACCCTAACCCATTGAATTATAGATTGGGCTTAGGTTTAATTAACCTACTTAATTACTTGGGCTTAACTTCACAAATCATTGGGCTTGACATAATCTAAGTCCAATTGGATTCTACAAAGTTCATGAACATAAAGTCCATTAAGACTTATCGCATTCTACGATCGTATTCTACGATCGTATTCTACACATTCCTTTCTCGTAATCGCGTCTTCTCTTCGTATATTGTTCGTACGATATTCGTATTATACGTCGTACTAATCTTCTTTCTATACTCGTATAATAACTAGTATCATACTCGTATTTCTCACGCATAATAACCCTAGTTATTATACATGCTCATTACATTCGCGGAACTCACTTTCCCTAACCCTTAGGTTTTGAGTTCGCAGGCAAAAACTTCGTTTTTGCCATAACTGAAATATTATTGAATATTCCATCACGTATCAAGATTTCACGCAATCAATAACTTCTCAGAATTTCAAAATAAATCTCCGAGCAGAAACGGGTGAATAGTGCTTATTTCGTCTTTTTCCCGGAAATATTTTTGTTCCCGGAAAACTTTTATTTTCGTCTTGGAAATTCAAAAACTTTAATTCTACCACGTAGCCAAAATACTACGATGTTCTGACATATCTAGGTCATATAACGACCTTCGATTAGCTTGCTCCATAAATAATCAATTAAATTCATTTAATAAAAATAAAAATTTAATTCTCAAAAATCCGATTTTCTCGGGCGTTACATTCTACCCCCCTTATAAGGATTCTGTCCCCAGAATCTTAGCTTATAATTACATACACTAAATGGGGAAAAATTCTCCATCATTTAAATCTCGAGTTCCCACAATGCTTCTTCGACATTGGGGTTCTTTCATTTCACCTTCAACAATTGTATTATCTTAATTCACATGACGTATCACTTCCTATCAATAAATTTGAGTTGGAAGTTAAATGCTTATTAACACATTACACAATCTATATATCATCTCAGTTATCCTTTTAACTTGAATTTATATGGAACTCAAATTCCTCCCTCAAAATAAGACTATACTTAGTCTTCTACTTATCCTGCATCATCTTCTGATGTCTTAGAAAGACTAGAATATCACCAATGATCATTACAACCCACTCGTCAAAATATTATTCGAACACTCTGTGACGCTAATGGTAATTCCAACCATAGCACTTCACAAGAGTACCTATCAGCGTACCACCGACTTGCTCGGCGCCCCTTAAAGAAAGTATAACTTCAATGCATTAGTCAACCCAAATGATATACCCAGAAACTTGTGATGACCATAACGAGTTTTGAACGTAGTTTTAGGTACCTCCTTCTTCCTTACTTTCAACCGATGATACCCCATACACAAATCTATCAAGGAAAAATTTTACTTTGCCCTTTTCAATTGATCAAATAGATCATCGATCCTAGGAAATGGGTATTTATTCTTAACTGTTAACCAATTAGTCATATATTTGACTTACGTATTGGTTTACTTACTTTACTTCTTAGGGTTCGCGTTCTTTCAACCCAAGTTTACGCGACCTACTTTCATTACTGGTTTACAGCTTCATGACATACGGAGATGTCTTACTTAATACGTTCATCATTCTTGATGATTTACATTATTATCTTCTTCTTACAACTTTTCTAGGATTCAGCACACATCGCTTCTCTGCTAGTAGTCCATATGGTACTCTGAGTGGTTTCCCACAAACAACCAACAAACAAGTTCCCGTCTCATCTACACTGCCATCACAGTGAGTTAGATCGGTTGCCAGTTTTGTATATACCTTCGCTCTCTGAAGGAATTATTTAGCCCAGTTCCCATATGTCAACCATCAAAGATTATGATTGTACCACAACCTAAACTTATCTTAACATCCTTCTAGATTGCGTCTTGATTAGACAACAAGACTGTTTCGGTAATTAATTACCGTAACTTACTATCTTGGGTTTCTTAGAAAACCGAAGATTCATACTTTTCCTTAGACCATTTGTTAAGGTTTTATGGTTAATCAACCCATTCATACCGAGAATTACTTCAAATTCTCTCAACTTTATCGGTTCTTATCTACCGATACTTACTTACTCTTTTATTCATGAAACAATTTTCACGAATATCATCAAAGAAAGTTATTTCTTTATTCTCTACCTTAACATTTAAAGTTATTTATAATCCTTTTCGGGAATGAACTTAATCACTTAGCAAATTCACATGCTATAAAAGATCAAGTAGCACTCCAATCAAATTGCACATAAGCATTCATTGTATCGACTGGAATGATACATGTCATTACATCCGCTGATGCAACCGCATCTTGGACAATTCTATTAAAAGTACGGGCCATAGGTCTACCCGATTTCCCCTTCAGACAGACTCTTAAAGGAGATTTTCCACATATTTTACATGCTTCCATCCTATGTTTAGGATCCCTTTGTTCCACTCCAGTATTCCCGAAGTTAAAATTCTTTCTTTTCGGCATATCGCCACTACCCCCGGCATTCTCTGCCTTAGTTCCTCCCTCTTTGTGGTATTGAGTCTACAACTCAATATCGCCTTATGCTACAATCAACTTCTCCAGAATAGTCCCATAGGAAACACTCTGGAATACCAAAATCCTACTATAGAGCCAGGGTTTCAGGCCCTGCTCAAACCTACGAGCCTTCCTCTTCTTAGTGTTTTCTTGGTGTGGAGCAAACCTTACCAATTCTTTAAATTTGGCTGCGTATTGGGGAACTGTCATGTCCCATTTCTTAGTTCTAAGAATTTAATCTTCATCTTCCTCTACATACTTGTAGGGAAATAATTCTCGAAGACAACCTTCTTGAATTGTTCCCACGTTACCGCATCTGTTCTAGCCCCACCCTGGTGAGCCTCCCACCAAAAGTTGGCTTTATATATATATATATATATATATATATATATATATATATATATATATATATATATATATATATATAGGTCGCAAAAGAAGTCTTTTGCGCCTCAGCTACGTTCGTAATAACAAACGCCTTCTCTATTTCTTTTACCCATGTCTGGGCTTCTAATGGTTCCGTCGTTCCTTTGAACTCTGGCGGACCAACGCTTTTAAATTCTTTAAGGGTAGTCATTCTGGCTACCCTAGGTTCCGTGGGTGCTCTACCCCCGGTTTTTTTTGTTAAATGCCGCCGTTAATAAATTAACGAACTCTTGCATAGGGTTGTTCTTACCCCCTTGGTTATCATTCCAGAATAATAACGCATGCTACATCAAAGCACATTAAATAAGAACTTCATTATATTAATATGCTTCTTCATAGTTTGAAACTATTTATAATTTGCTTCCATAGCCAAAAGCTATTACATTTCTATCCCACAATTGAACTTCACAAAAGTTGGGATTTACAAAAAGACTACCCTTTTTATAAAAGAGGGTTTTACGTCACTACACACATGTTTAAAATTCTAAACTCCTAATAATGCATAACTGCATCTTTGAGTTCATTTGCAATCATCACTATAGTATCCCGACTAATAGTATATCGAGTCTTTCACGACTCAGTGGAATAACACGCAACTTTTGAAATCCCTATGAACACTCTCATGGATGTAAGACATCCGTGCTATCTTCTGGTCTTTCTCAACCAGTTTCTTACGAAGCTCATCGGCCTCTTCCTTATTGTTCCTAGCCTGCTCTGTCATAAGCACATGCTTATCATGCTCTGACTCAAAATCTGCTTCTGCAGACATCTTAGCTTCATGGAGATAATCAATCTCTTCATTCTGGTTCTGCACAACTGTACTCAGTTGCACATTTCTATCAAGCACTGCCAGATACAATGCTCTCATTGCATCTAGAGATGTTGACTCTAGTGTAGGTACCTCCGTAATAACCGAGGCTACCTCCATTTCCTCCTCCTCATAGACCATCATATCAAGGTATGATGTCAAAGCTACATCTCCCTGGGAGTAGTCTTCCTCAGAAAAGTACTCCTTTGGCTCCGACTCTTCTAGAGTTACTAATGGTACCTCCGCCACTGACATGGTTACAAGCTCTACTCTATTCACTGAGTCCTCACTTATCATCTCCACGTTTCTAAACATCAAGCTATCGTTCGTCACCCTACAATAACCCATAACATGTTGATTAGTACTTAACACACAATAGTATAAGCACAAATCACATTTAATTCATTTAGGGTTATTTTTCATCTTTTAAATCTTTCGATACTGAGTTTCCTCAATACCTTATTAACTCCTTCGACTTAAGTAAAGCTCGAGTTTACTTCCTTCGGATTTCTCTTAATTAACGAGGTTATTAGCCTAAGGTTCTTCCCCTCCTTAAGTTTTATAACCTAATGCTCTGATACCAACCTGTGACGCCCCCAAATTCGGGTATCTTCTAACCCGACAGATGGTGCTCCACTGTACTAACATCCATACAATCATTCCATTGAATTACAACAAAATGAGAGTAATTACTATATTCTCATCAAAATCAAAGTATAATCCTTCCCAGGTTCATAAACCGGTTACATCGTTCATTGTTAATAATGTATAATACATACAAACTTAGTAAACTATTACACAATGCCTAAGCATCCATCTTAGCCTTGCCTTTATCTCTCTTAGAACTCTCAGTTCGTTCGGCTTTAGCTACAAACATATGGTTTAAGCAAGAATAAGCATAACTAGCTCAGCAAGTCTTAACAACGAATCACATGACTATCACATGAACAATTTCATGCTTTATTCACATAAATGAACAATTTACTACGAAGCACTATGAAATATTTGACTAGTACCTCTAATGTCATAACAAGAATTCCAAAGTATATATATAATAGCTTAGGAATTCTGAACCGGTCGATAGACCATGAACAGTAACTTTCAGTTTTCATACTTAAAAAGGAGTCCACAGCACTTAGGTCGTTCATCCGTATAACTTACGAGTACATCTGGGTGATCAGCCCATAGTACCCTATGTTGATCAACACTACATTCATTAAACGTATTTACGTTTAATATTTTTGGCAAACTCGCGTGCCCATCGAATAATCGATGAAAAATCCTTTTAGTTTGTTCATAGATAAACCTTACCATCACGCCCGTACCAATTTTTTGGCATAGGATAGCGTTAACATTTCTATATAGAATGACATGTATGATAATCAATCTATATATTACGAATAGTCTAGCCGAGTTAAAAGTTGGCATCGACCCTTTCTTTGAAACAAGTCTTGCAATTCAGTTCAACGAATCACATAAAAACTTGGCTAACATGGAAGTTAGACAAGCGTTAAGAAGACTTGCCTTTCAGCGTGTTTAGATAACTTACTTGACTGACCACAGCCTTTACAGAATCTACATGATATATTCACATAGCACACTGTAATTAGCTATCAAGCAACTATTCACATTGTTTCTATCACATAACATACCACATTAGGTCATGAGCGAACATACATGGTTCCTAATGAATCTTACCCTTCTTCTCAATCTAATTATTTATTAGATTGTTTATTATTGGTTCCGGCTTGCCGTTTATAACCAACTTCTTTCTCTTCTATGTTGTAAGTGGATTTACTTCATTAATACCACTCGTTTTGAGTTAATCACCTTTCCTCACGTCTTACCAACGTTCTTACATTATCAATCGAAATTCGATCGTTTATTGGCTAAGTATACTTATTGCATACAGTTCACATTCACGTAATATTCAACAACTTTTAGTTGTAACTCTAAACGTTATTGTCATCATCGAAGATGCTACTTTAAGTTAATTAATTCATCATCAATTAACTATCTTTCATCTGGTATACTTAATCATGCTCATTTCATTAATAAAGTCAAATCGACTTTCCATTCTTCGTTACGGCTCATTAACGTTCTTACGTTATTAACCAACTTTCGATCATCGTTGGTGAACTACCAACGTTGAACGTCATTCACGGTTTCTTATTACCCTCTTACGTTCTTCATTTAATTATGGTTAAACCATACATAATCTTCTATCATTCTTTATCTGACTCACACTCGGACTTTCTTTAATCTCATTACCAGTTGTTACGGCTTTCCTTGATAATTCATATCTTACTTACTACCTTCGTCAACGTCTAAGTCATACAACTAGGGTATACTTAGAACGTTCGTCCAATACGAATACGATTCACGAGGATCGTTATGTATTTGACGTTAACTTGATCGTCTCTTAATCTTTCATTCAACCTTCACTCAAGGTTTCAATCGTTTTCATCGTTTATTCAACCCATGAACCCCATGTTCATTATTCTTCCTTTATGTCAAAGACATACCGTTCGTTGTATGCTAAGACCGATCGTTCATCGCAGCAACATTGCGTTCACAGCGTCTAAACACTTTACCTTCATCTCTCATTACTATGACATAACATCGGAATGTTATTCATTACCTTATCACTCAACGTCTAAGGAATTACAATCATAGCAATCCCTCATGTTCGTTTGTCGCGACTACGGTCTCCGGATATCGGTTACGTAATCTAACGCTTACATTCTCCGTCTTTTAATCACATTAAATCTTTTCATTCAACATTTGCTAAAGGTTTAAAACACTTGACTAAGTGTTACATTACGTGAACTATATGTTCATACTTCTTTCTTGCACATCCCCCAGTATCTGAGAAATAAAATTCTCATTTCTGGGCATGGCCTTGCACCGGCGCTGCGGCGCCATCCTTCCCTCTCTCTCTCGCGCTGCGGCGCGTCTTACTTCTATCTCCTCCCTTGGTCTGGCGCTGCGGCGCCAAACCCTTCATTATTTTTCACGCTGCAGCGCCACTTAACAGCACCTGAAGCCTGAGTTCACGCTGCGGTGCCACTTCTCGACGCTGCGGCGCGAATCTTAAACCCTAGAAAATTTTTATAAGTGTTGAATCAAGTTTTGAGATGCTTACTTTGCAATCTCATAACTCCTTCGTTATAACTCGGAACGAGGTCGTTCCAAAGCCATTCTCTTCGTTATCTCCCATACTTTAATACCCATCGAGCATAAATTCGATCTAAACTCATTAACGTGCCATTCAATTGGCTTAAACTTCACTCTTCGTTCATTTTACGCTTTTAACGTTCTTCGCTCGTTCGTCCGTAATTCGGTCATCCGAACTCGGAACTCGATCGTTCTTGAGTCCACGACTCATGTTTTCTACGTTCTATTACATTCTTATGAAACCCTACACGTCCGGGTTCATTTACTAACTTTCAAATTCTCGCTCGTCTTTTACGAAAATTTTGTCATAACTTCGTTATAGCTCAATTTTAATCTGTTCTTCATGAACGTTTCTAACGCTCCTAACCAAGCAAGAAGCAACTAACTTATACACGATGGTTTTAAACTTGTCCATCAACAACATTTACACTACGATAGTTTTAAATTTGTCCATCAACAACATTCTACGTGTTCTTCGCGCTCTTCGTTTTAATCGATATTTTGGATTACGATTCTACTTTTTCTTGGAATTTGATGTTATAGAACATCATTCCTTACTAATTTGACATACTCATTCATAAGATTCATTCGGATCGCTCAAAATCCTTACGAATCTTATACATCCTTAAGAAATTTATAAACTACATTTCTTTTTCTTATTTCTTTGTTTTCTCATGATTTCAACCATATGAAATCATTCTTAACTTCTTTTACTTCTTATTCTCTTTAAGCTATGTTTTAAACATAGAAAACTTAAAGAAAAATATTAGAAGAAATTAGAGTTCGGATTACTGTTCTTCGTTAATCCTCTTCCGTTATACAAAGCCGGCGATTCGCTAGCTATTCTATTTCACGATCACTTTTGATCCGATCGTTCAAGTTCATGCTCTTCCTCTTCTTCTCCCAACCGAGCTCTCTCTATCTCTCTCAAGTGTAGGATTTTCAAAATCCTAGAAAATGAAATTCTAGGTTTCTATTTATAGAAAAACCAAAGCTAGGGCAATTTGGTCATTTCGCCCTTAACCTCCTTACTATTCCAAGTTTTGCCACCAAGTTTACTTGCTCTCCAAATAAATTACTTGGTCACTACATTAATTACTTGGTTGCTACTTAACTTAGCCATTAAGTATACTTGATTAGCACAACACTTGCTCATCACTTCATTATCTTGGTTACCAAGACTAACCACATGATCATGGGTTGCCCCATGGATCACCCTAACCCATTGAATTATAGCTTGGGTTTAGGTTTAATTAACCTACTTAATTACTTGGGCTTAACTTCACAAATCATTGGGCTTGACATAATCCAAGTCCAATTGGATTCTACAAAGTTCATGAACATAAAGTCCATTAAGACTTATCGCATTCTACGATCGTATTCTACACATTCCTTTCTCGTAATCGCGTCTTCTCTTCGTATATTGTTCGTACGATATTCGTATTATACGTCGTACTAATCTTCTTTCTATACTCGTATAATAACTAGTATCATACTCGTATTTGTCACGCATAATAACCCTAGTTATTATACATGCTCATTACATTCGCGGAACTCACTTTCCCTAACCCTTAGGTTTTGAGTCCGCATGCGAAAACTTCGTTTTTGCCATAACTGAAATATTATTGAATATTCCATCACGTCTCAAGATTTCACGCAATCAATAACTTCTCGAAATTTCAAAATAAATCTCCGAGCAGAAATGGGTGAATAGTGCCTATTTCGTCTTTTTCCCCGAAAATATTTTTGTTTCCGGAAAACTTTTATTTTCGTCTTGGAAATTCAAACACTTTAATTCTACCACGTAGCCAAAATACTACGATGTTCTGACATATCTAGGTCATATAACGACCTTCGATTAGCTTGCTCCATAAATAATCAATTAAATTCATTTAATAAAAATAAAAATTTAATTCTCAAAAATCCGATTTTCTCGGGCGTTACAGGGTGAGCTCAACTAGCCCATGAAGAAATATTATGACTAAGATATTGCAGAATAAATTATTCTTAGCCTTCAACAGTATAAAAACTGATAGAATATAATAGACAACAAGTTTTTGATCAACAACTGAAGCGGAATAAGAAATCCATTAGAAGAGTCAAGTAGAGCATAAAATCTACTATCTTCTATGATTTAAAAAGATTTTCATCAACTTTATCGCTGAGACTCAGCTTAACAAATAAAATCAAATCATCCCTGCACCGCGACCAAGGATATTCATGTAATCATCAATGGTCATGATTATACCGAATAATCAATGGTCATAATCATACCAACAACTGTCCATCAATGAACTACAGGCCAATGAGGACTTTCACCACATCATTCGTCACATTACGGTCAGGATTATACCGAATAATCCATGGTCATAATCATAGCAAGTCCATTTATGCACGTAAGCCAAAGATGACTTTCATCATAATATAAGCATGAGGATGATGACAATGACATAATAATTTAATAAATCAAGTTCAAGGATAAATTTTAAAGATTTATAATTTAATTTATCCAGAAATCAATAACGTCCAAATTACCAACATGATACTGCTTTGTAGAGTAAAATTCAAGAATAATATTCACGTACCAAAAATATTTTGGACAGAAAAAAAAAATATTTTTCGGGCAAATAGTACCCCGTGAATAGTTCTTTGGGAATAGTACCTCGCGAATAGTATTCCGACATGAAAAGTACCCCAAATACCCGAGTGAATAATATTCAGGTGAATACTAATTTGGGTGAATAGTAACACGTGAATATTAACTCATGAATAGTACTCTGACAGGAAAAGTGCCCCTGAATACCCAAGTGAATGATACTAGAGTGAATAGTAACCGGGTGAATAGTAACCCATGTATAGTAACTCGTAAAAGAAAAATATCAAATAAAATGATATTCCATGATGAGTACAAAAGAAATGATATCTCATACAAGTATAATAGAATATACGAAACTGCAAATGGATTTTCATCAGCCATGCGGTAATCCACGTAGACAGATCATTTCCAACAGAATAATAAAAATGGAATAACAAAAGAATTTACCAGGCATGCGATAGACCACCGCACAGACAGGTTATTCTAACAGAATAATAAAGAATGGAACCAGGTCATGCGTAATCCACACAAACAGGATATTCCAACAGAATAATAAAGAATGGAACCAGGTCATACGTAATCTGCACAGACAGGATATTCCAACAGAATAATTGTTGATCGATTTCGCAATCAATGAATACGTGCAAGTATACACGGTCAACAAGTAATAAAGTGATAAGAAAAGTATCGTTCCCACGAGGAATTATTTAATAAAAATTACCAAGTACTAACTCTTAACCAAATCAATTTTATTTAAACAACCATAAATTGTGATTTTTCTAATTAAGAAAACTAAATTAATCAATTAAATCTAGATTACTCTAAAATTAATTCAAATAAATAAAGATTAAGACTTCAATATCCCCAATTATAAACTATAAATCAATTATCCAACTATCCCAATTATTATGCCTACTGAATTGTTAATAGAAATTCTCAAATGCCAAAAGTCCTTTTCCAAGTGATCAATTGACTTATATTTATTCCAGATTAATCTTGCTATATTCCTATGCAAAACAATTGAATTAAACTCTTTTCAATCCCAATTCCTTATGTGTTACATGCGGTAAACAGATATTTCCATTCTATTCACAAACCTCATTATTCACCATGCAAATAACTAAGTCACATGTTATCATGCCCAGTTCTAACCCTAGAATTCCTTTCCCAATTCCTTCTAGAGTAACAAGGTAATTACTGATCAGATAATTAATCAATAAGCTCAAGACAAGATAAACAATTCACTTTGACATAAATAATTGGAATAAATCGAATAACTAATTCATAGACATAAAAGGTTCAATTGAAATCTTAATAAAAGAGTTAGTTCATAATTAATGAATTAAAACCAAGAATCCACAATTGAATAGACATTAAAAGATAAAAGTATGATAAGAGAAGAGAATAGAATCTGTTGTCAGCAAATCTGATGCTCTCCTCTTGCTCCTGCTCTTGATCTTCAATGATCTCCAAGTTGTTTCAATCTCTAATGGCTAATTAAGAACTAGGGTTTAGATTCTAATCTAATGGAGTATTTTATCTAGTCTAATCTATGTAATCCCCCCTTATTTTATGTCTTACATCATATATTTATAGGTTACAAGTCTAATTTTTAGGTTAGGAACAAACCCAATCCAATTTGGAGTCAAAAAGATGTCAAAATTCGCCCCAAAACGCGTCCAAGCCTTTCCACTGACTTCCCCAGCGCCCCGACGCTGGGCACGGCGCTGGAATTCTGCCCCCAGCGCCCCGGCGCTGGAATTACATAGAGAAATAGCGCCCAGGAGCTGGAAGTTTTTTTGGAATTTTTTGCTCCGACGTCCTTTGGGAAAATGGCCATAACTTCTTCGTCCGAACTCCGATTTTGATGATTCAAGATGTTCCGGAAAGAGGAGAAGTAGATCTACAACTTTCGTTCTTTAAGTTTTTCGAAATAAGGTCCGTAGAAATACTCAAATTGACTCTGAAGTGACTGCTGTGTAAATAGTAAGCCGAAAACGCGCATCTAGCCACCCCGAACGTCGATCCATGTAACTTTTGTCCCAATTCCTACAAAACAATATAAAACATGCATGAATAGACACAAACACATAAAAACATCCTACAAGACTTGAGAACAATAATAAATTAAGCCCGAATGTATCCAATTCATGTGTATAAAACTCACTCATCAAATACCCCCAAACTTAAACATTTGCTTGTCCTCAAGCAAAAACACAAAAATGTTATACAATGCAATGTAATGAAACTAATCTATATGCCTACGAATCCAACAGTAATGACAGAAACAAGTCTATTCAACCGGCCTTAGAGAAATCAAGTAAACATGATAATACATCATATTAAAACAAATCAGTAATTTCTCAATCACTCATCAAATCTTAGACTGTTATCACTGATATAGTGCGTGTGTGCTCCAAAACAATGTTAACTAATATAAAATCAAATTTAACAAATAATAGGTCTCTTTAAAGGCATCATACACTGAAAACTCACAAAATTCACGAACAAGCTAGATCCAACTAAAGTTAAACATCCACCAAGTTCAAGAGTCCAATCCGGGATACTTATGCTTTACTTTTCATTACGGGGGCTTTTTGCTCTTTTCCCGTTTTATTGTTTTTTTTTTACTTTTTACTTTCTTTTTTTTTTAACCATGACTGTGCAATGTCTCATTCCATTAGGCTAACAGTGTCACCCCTTAGCGAGCTTTCGACCAACAACTCCCAGACCATATAAGACCTTAGGGCGCTAGGTTTTAAGATACCCCTTCGGGCGTACTTACTCAAGTAACAAAGGCCCCGAAACAAAACTAGCCACGGTAATTTTTTTTTTTCTTTCTTTTTTTTTTTTTTTTTAGCGAAGCTTATATATCCCAAATTTTTCCCCCAAACTTAAGTTTTTATCACAATTTAGCCATCTCCGCCTATTCATGTCTTTCATTCCTTCACATTAGTATTATCCTTAAGAAATTCATTATGTATCAATTTAAACTTAATCAGTCAACATAGCTGTTATTTACGTGCTAACCTTAATTATACCAGTTTCAAACAGGAAAAGATTCAGTTCATAACAAGAAATCACATCAAAGTCTTAACAGTCAATACTATACTTGTCTACTCAACTCCAGTCTCATCATTGGCCAAAATAGACTTTTACTATCTAACAGTTGGAATCATGCAAATATAAACTAACTGCAACAAACATAGTAAACTAACTACTATTTTTGCGATTTTTAAAATTTTTTTTTAACAAAAAACTGAATGCAAAAACTAAATGTAAATAACCCGAAAATATAACGAACTACAATGTAAATAACTAACTATATGCAATACGACACTAAAATGCCCCCAAACTTAAACTAGACATTGTCCTCAATGGCTACAATAGAAAAAATTAAAGCAGAGGACTTCCCTGAAAATATAGCAATCTTCCTCCTTATCCGCTAAGTTTGGAGAATAGGCTAAGCACATGGAACAAATTGGGCACCACACTTGAATTTGACTTGAATAACCTGTAAAACCATGATATAAGCACTTTTATTAAATCCTAAATAAATGAAAATTCAAAACTACTAATATAAAACTTAATAAAAACTAAAAATAAAAATTAAACTTGGGTTGCCTCCCAATAAGCGCTTGTTTTATAGTCTCAGCCTGACTTCTTCAATTCTCTATCCAATTCCCCTACGAAATTTGAGGAACCCTCCATCCATCAGAAATAATATAACTTTTGGTAGGTTCCCATTTGTAATGGCCATTGAATCTAAGTCACCTAGCATTCTCTTTTTAGATCGGATCCCCATTAAATATGACAAACAACTAGGTGCTTTCCCCATTGTGTCTGTGATCTGAGTGTGGAATGGAAGCTTGTCAAACACAATGGGCTCTTCCTCTATCTTCTCTTTTTCATCCCACCATGACTCCACAGTTGTACTAGCTCTTATGTCATAAAGAGCTTTGCCGACGACGTGACTGCCAATTGGGCATGGTTTTGCAAAACTGCCCAGATTCTTGAACTTTGGTGGTGAAGGTACATGGGACACTAATGAAATCGATTCATCTTCGTTGAATCTTACAGTTAAATCTTCGTTGATCTCCTTTTGTTTGTTCCCAATTGTTTTCTCTCTTTCAACATCTATATCATTTGGCCCATCCGGTTGCAGATTTGGTTCGGACTCATCATCAGTTTCGTCATCCATGTCATAGAGCCAAGTGTATTGAGGATGGTTGTTCAACGCTTGTGCTATCTGCCCCAATTGATTTTCCAGATTCTTTATCGACGCACCTTGGCTTTTCATATTCAGTTCTATTTGATTCAATTTTTTGTCTTGTTCCTCGTTCCTTTTTTCAGAAGCTTTAATAAATTTTTCCAAGGCTTCCTCCAAATTTGAATGGTCTTCCTGTTGTAGTGGAGGTGGACACGACAAATCCGGTGGGTATGTTGGACTTGGAGCATAAAATTGATCTTGATTGTTACTCCATGAAAAATCCGGGTGATACCCCCAATCCTGATGATAATTGTTGGGATAGACATGACTATAGCTCCCTACAAACTTAGTTGATTTGGCATTTTTGGCACATTGATATGTAGCATGACTCCCATCACATAACTCACAAACCATAGCTACTTGCTGCGTGGATGGTGGACTCCATGTCTCTATTTTCTTAGCTATTGCGGCCACCTGTGCTGCCAATGCAGAAAGTTTCTCGAGTCTGTCAATCTCCGCTCCCCTTGGTTGAGTCATGTTCGTGTATGGCCATTGATACGTAAAGTCATCCATGGTACCTAAAAAGAGAGAAATATAGGAAGAGAATTAAAAATAAAAATAAAAATATTTAAATTAAGACTAAATTGATTGAAATTAATATTGGTAAATAATTATTAAATTAATTCCCCGGCAACGACGCCAAAAACTTGTTGATCGATTTCGCAATCAATGAATACGTGCAAGTATACACGGTCAACAAGTAATAAAGTAATAAGAAAAGTATCGTTCCCACGAGGAATTATTTAATAAAAATTACCAAGTACTAACTCTTAACCAAATCAATTTTATTTAAACAACCATAAATTGTGATTTTTCTAATTAAGAAAACTAAATTAATCAATTAAATCTAGATTACTCTAAAATTAATTCAAATAAATAAAGATTAAGACTTCAATATCCCCAATTATAAACTATAAATCAATTATCCAACTATCCCAATTATTATGCCTACTGAATTGTTAATAGAAATTCTCAAATGCCAAAAGTCCTTTTTCAAGTGATCAATTGACTTCTATTTAATCCAGATTAATCTTGCTATATTCCTATGCAAAACAATTGAATTAAACTCTTTTCAATCCCAATTCCTTATGTGTTACATGCGGTAAACAGATATTTCCATTCTATTCATAAACCTCATTATTCACCATGCAAATAACTAAGTCACATGTTATCATGCCCAGTTCTAACCCTAGAATTCATTTCCCAATTCCTTCTAGAGTAACAAGGTAATTACTAATCAGATAATTAATCAATAAGCTCAAGACAAGATAAACAATTCACTTTGACATAAATAATTGGAATAAATCGAATAACTAATTCATAGACATAAAAGGTTCAATTGAAATCTTAATAAAAGAGTTAGTTCATAATTAATGAATTAAAACCAAGAATCCACAATTGAATAGACATTAAAAGATAAAAATATGATAAGAGAAGAGAATAGAATCTGTTGTCAGCAAATCTGATGCTCTCCTCTTGCTCCTGCTCTTGATCTTCAATGATCTCCAAGTTGCTTCAATCTCTAATGGCTAATTAAGAACTAGGGTTTAGATTCTAATCTAATGGAGTATTTTATCTAGTATAATCTATGTAATCCCCCTTTATTTTATGTCTTACATCATATATTTATAGGTTACAAGTCTAATTTTTAGGTTAGGAACAAACCCAATCCAATTTGGAGTCAAAAAGATGTCAAAATTCGCCCCAAAATGCCTCCAAGCCTTTCCACCGACTTCCCCAGCGCCCCGGCGCTGGGCACGGCACTGGGATTCTGCCCCCCAGCGCCCCGGCGCTGGAATTACATAGAGAAATAGCGCCCCGGCGCTGGAAGTTTTTTTGGAATTTTTTGCTCCGACGTCCTTTGGGAAAATGGTCATAACTTCTTCGTCCGAACTCCGATTTCGATGATTCAAGATGTTCCGGAAAGAGCAGAAGTAGATCTACAACTTTCATTCTTTAAGTTTTTCGAAATAAGGTCTGTAGAAATACTCAAATTTACTCTGAAGTGACTGATGTGTAAATGGTAAGCCGAAAACGCGCATCTAGCCACCCCGAACGTCGATCCATGTAACTTTTGTCCCAATTCCTACAAAACAATATAAAACATGCATGAATAGACACAAACACATAAAAACATCCTAAAAGACTTGAGAACAATAATAAATTAAGCCCGAATGTATCCAATTCATGTGTATAAAACTCACTCATCAATAATAAAGCATGGAATAATAGAAGAATTTCACCATGTATGCGGTACTTCGCATAGACAGGCTATTCCAATAAAATAATAAAGAATAAAATAACAGAAGCTCTCTTCATGAATACGAAAGAAATAATACCATTTACCTCAAAAGAAAACTAGATACTAGAATAGTGAGGTAGCAGACTTCTCTTCTTCTTTCTCTCTATAATTTCTCTATAATAATTGCTCTTGTTAGACTTAGTGAATTGGTGAGAAATGAAGAAAGAATGAGCTTCTATTTATACGAAAATATAGTTTCAATAATTGCACATTTTGGGGCTCAAAATATTATAGTAATTACCTTCCTCTTTTTCTTTATTTTTAATCTAGTCCTGCAAGTATTATCAAACTTGCACCACCTCCCCTAATAGTAAATCATGTGAATTAATAGTTCATTCATGTGACTCAATATTATAATCATGTGAAAAAACTAATTACAGTATTGTACCTCCATCTATACCTCCATTTTTAACTTAGTCATGCAAGTATTATCAATCTTGCACCAACTCCCCTAATAGTACAAGAATGTGAATTAATAGTACACACATGTAAACAAATAGTTATAAGCATGTGAAATAATAACAATTAATTGCTCATTTATCCGGTTAATTACCCGATTGGTCAATATAACCCCCAGACATTAATTATTATCGAAATAAATGTCGATTTCTAGTAACACTAATAATTTTCACACAATGGAACTATCAATTTCATCTTTAATCAACACGAACTTATTCATCATTAATATTATAACTCACAATATTTAACAACAAGGTCGTTCCCAGGAAAGAGGGGGCTTTCCGATAAGGATTTTTCCCTATTGGCGCACAATTAGATTATCTAACCTCTCCTTGACAAAACTTTTTAGACATTGTCAATATTACAAATAATAATATGAATAACTTTGTCGTCTCAATTATTGATTTAATACTATAACATATTATACAGATGATACTGTGATAATAATTGAATCAACAATATGAGAGATATGATGCAACAATTACTGTAGCAATAATTGAGTATAACTGAGTGACTTATCACGTAAGCATCAATAATCAATACCGTGTGCTACTATGCAACCACGCGTATTACTGTACTTTTACTACCGGGTAGTTCAACAGTTTTAACGGTAATACTTTCACCGTTATTTTTATAAAATGATAATTCTGTCGTTTTCTAACTACGATAATACTTTCGTTGTGGGGTCCACTAATGATTATGTCGTCGTACGAATATTCCCTGATAAAAAGAATATTCCCCGACCAAACGAATATTTTATAACAACTTGAATACTTTGCCAAAATTTTCATATATCACCCTTAACTTAAACTTTTATCAATTTAACCATTTACGAAATAAAATAATAATTATAAGAAAATTGAATACTTTCAATTCATAAAATTCGGGGTCTTCTAATCTCCCCTCCTTATGAAATTTCGCCCTCAAAATTTGCATACGTACCTGGTATGCCGAAGAGGTTAGGATACCTTGACTTCATTTCAGATTCTAACTCTTGAGGCATAACCTTTGAGCGTCCAATATGATCCTTCTTATCCAAGATTTTAACACGTATCTCCTCATACGTTAAATCTTCTGCTATCTCGTCTAGTTCCAATTCAATAATGTGGTTCGGGTCGTCCACATATTTACGTAACATCGATACTGAAAAAAACATTATGAACACGCGACATACTTGGCGGTAAAGCGAGTCTATAGGCCATAGTTCCTACTCCATCGAGAATTTCAAATGGGCCAATTAAATCGAGGGTTGAGATTTTCTCTCTTCGCCGATTCTTGCTTCTAGAATAACGCCCTCTTGAACTTTCTTCTTCACATTCATCAGCTCTGAGTATGTAGCTTGAGCGGCTTTAACTTTATTGATTAAAGTCGATTCTAATCGTATATTCGTTATCTTCACGTGGGCCCATAGAGTCTTTAACTCTATCTTCATCATTTGTAAGTTATACGAAATGGGTTTTTGTATAGGGGTCAATACAAAATTCGATTTAACGCTCTATGTAGACTAGGAAGTCTTCAGGGATATGTTAGGAAATTTATTAACAATAGAAATATTATGCAAAATTGTGACTCTCATCCAAGACTTGGATAGCACGTCACTTTGATACCTATCAACTTGCCACCGTTATTCACGGCGTCCCCTAAGAAAAGTCTGGCTTCGGTACATTCCACACAAGGAAGTCACCAGCGAAAGGCTCGGGACTCTTTACTTATGGCTTGATATGACAGTGATTGACTTTAGTGGTTTGGTTGCTTGAATTCGCATAACAGGTTGGTTCGGAATATGAAAGCTAACAACCTTACGAAAAGCATGATGAGTAGTTAACCAATCGATTACTAAAATCACATCAAAGGCAAGTATTTTCAAAGAGATAAGATCGACAGGTAACGTGAAAGTGTCGATTTGAATCAACAAGATTTATAAACAGTAGAGGTAACGAAGGTTTCTCCTAACCGAGTTTCAACCGATAAGTCAAGGCCTAATTTCTTCGGAGTCAAATTTAAACGTTGAGCGAAAGTAAGAGAGATAAAAAAATGGGTAGAACCGGTATCTAAAAAGGTATAGACTTCGCAAGAATTTATATTTAACTAACCCGTGCTAACTTTGTTCGGGTTACTCGCTTTTTGAGAAGTCACGAAAAATGCTCTTCCTGAAACCACCGACTTTATTTTGTCTGTATCTGCCTTTGGTGCCACCGTCCCAGCTGGACTTGACTTTGGTGCATGACAAAATCGGGCTAGGTGACCTTCTTTTCCATAATTGTAACATGCTTTGGACTGCATCACGCAGTTTAGACTGATATGTCCCTCCCCTTCGCATTTGAAGCAAACATTTGGTGGTCGTTCTCCTTCCTTGAAAACGAGTGTTGGTGTTGCTGTCTTTCCATCGTTATTGAACCTTCTCTTCTTGAAATTTCCACTCCTATTATCTTGGCTTGGTTACCACCAAAGTGGTTACCATTCTTGGCATGATAATTTCCCCCACGATAGTTATCATTGTTCCGATGGTCGTTGCCACTGGTACGATTATTATCGTGTTGTTGGTCGTTGCCTTTTGGTTGTGCTGACTCCTTATCGCGCTCCAATAACTGAGCCCTATTCACAACATCTGAATATAAACAAAGTTTGTGAGAAATGAGGTATTGACGTATATCAAGTTTCAAATCTCTTAGAAACATTCGTGTCATTCGCTCCTCATTATCGACCAAATGGGATGCAAACCGAGATAACTTCGCAAATTTAGCCTCGTATTGCGACATGGTCATATTGATTTGCTCCATTGTACATCTCAAAATTTTTAGATGTCATTCTCAAATACTGTCACAAAACAAAGGTTAATTGACATATCACATATTATCCCTATACTCTGACCGACCAATTAAATACCAAATAAACTTAGGTAGGTCATACTAGCGAAGGAATTCCCCGTCTCTCCCCTCCTAGTTCTTGTCTCACATTTTAGCCAGGGATCATATCCCTAAGCTTTGATACCAACTGTGACGCCCCCAAAACAGGTATACATCACTCATCTTGAGTCGCCAGATACATGGTACATAAATTCAAATACAACTTAATTATATAACAGTCGTGTAATATACGACAAAACATAATCTGAGTGTTTTAACATGAATAATGTCATCTAGACAATATCCACACTCAAATTTAATCTTATTACATTTATTATCACACTATTTCACAGAATAATGAGAACTACTAATGCAACCATCTGGACCGTCAATCCATTCCCCGACTCGTCCCAGCTATATTCTCATTTTCTTAAGAGAACGTTGAAAGAAAAGGTGAGCTCAGCTAGCCCAGTAAGAAATATTATTACTAAGATAATGCAGGATAAATTATCCTTAGCCTTCAATAGTATAACAACTGATAGAATATAATAGACAACAAGTTTTAGATCAACAACTGCAGCAGAATAAAAAATCCATTAATAGAGTCAAGTAAAGCATAAAATCTACTATCTTTTATGATTTAAAAAGATTTTCATCAACTTTATCGCTGAGACTCAGCTTAATAAATAAAATCAAATCATCACTGCACCACGACCAAGGATATTCATGTAATCATCAATGGTCATAATTATACCGAATAATCCCTTGTTATAATTATACCAACAACTGTCCATCAATGAACTACAGGCCAATGAGGACTTTCACCACATCATTCGTCACATTACGGTCATGATTATACCGAATAATCCATGGTCATAATCATACCAAGTTCATCTATGCACGTAAGCTAAAGATGACTTTCATCACAATATAAGCATGAGGATGATGACAATGACATAATAATTCAATAAATCAAGTTCAAAGATAAATTTTAAAGATTTATAATTTAATTTATCCAGAAATCAATAACGTCCAAATTGTCAACATGATACTGCTTTATAGAGTGAAATTCAAGAATAATATTCATGTGCCAAAAATAATTTGGACAAAAAAGAAATATATTTTTTGGGTAAATAGTACCCCGTGAATAGTTCTTTGGGAATAGTACCTCATGAATAGTATCCCGACATGAAAAGTACCCCAAATACCCAAATGAATAATATTTAGGTGAATAGTAATTTGGGTAAATAGTAACATGTGAATAGTAACTCGTGAATAGTACTTTGACACGAAAAGTGCCCCGAATACCCGAGTGAATGATACTAGAGTGAATAGTAATTGGGTGAATAATAACCCGTGAATAGTAACTCATAAAAGAAAAATACCAAAGAAAATGATATTCCATGACGAGTACAAAAGAAATGATATCTCATACGAGTATAATAGAATATACGAAACTGCAAATGGATTTTCATCCACCATGCATGTAACGACCCCAAAAATTATACAACTTAATTCTCGACTTCGGTCGTTAACCATACATTAAATCTCAAATTTTACATCATTATTCGATATTAAAAATCACTAAAATTGCGGAATAATTAAAATTTTTATACATCTCCTTCTGTCTTGCCCTAAATCATAACCTTTACATTACATCTCTTCGATTCAAATCAAATGCCATGAATCATTACAACAAACTGACTATACAAAGTCTTACATCATAACTAAATATCCATATGCATTGGATAGCTCAACTTACAATTCAACAACATG
Organism: Panax notoginseng; assembly: GCA_016801055.1. NCBI lineage: Eukaryota > Viridiplantae > Streptophyta > Magnoliopsida > Apiales > Araliaceae > Panax > Panax notoginseng. Next base: position 238,461,962 of record CM029013.1, on the reverse strand, counting down.
TTACATTTAAGATAGGAAATACATTTCTCATAGAACATAAGTAATCTTCGTGAATATAGATATCTATAACTCACTTAGCACATATCTTTACCTTAAAGTTTGTACCTGCAAAAGTGGTTATTTGCAAGAGTGAGCTCGACAGCCCAGCAAAGTCTAACAGTTTTCATGCATCACATAGCACATAATAACATGCTCGATATACAACTCGTTAAAGTAACATGGCATACATGCTTTTAACTCACATAGCAAATATAAAGATTGAGTTTCTTACTCAATCATCATTACTTAGCCAAAACAATGCAGTCATATATTGACTTTAACATTTCATGATTTCAACATGTATAACATATCATGCAATTTAAAACAGTTCATCAAGTCTACGTAGAAACTAGGAACCGAAAGACTTGCCTTGATCGTTGTTTACCAATAATAGCTTAACAGCTTACAGTTATCTGTACTTTACGTGCCCTACACAATTATATAATCATACACATCAACTATTAGTCACATAACAACACATAGAAATTGTAATGTAAACTCTACTCCACATCTCCTAATCTTTCCTATTAATAAATACACAATGTTCAATTAGATTGTGTTAACTTTTCGACTTATGTAATATTCGAAATTCATTAAAGTGTTTAAATTTTGCTAGGAATCATTATTGGTTTTATATTAAACCCATTTCATACTTTATAATATCCATTTCATTTGACTAAAAACACTTTTTACGTTCATTAACAATTATCACGGCGTTTCGACATTCAATCGTCACACGCCCGATTTGTCTCTCTTGTGTATGCTTACTATGCTTCTATAACTTATCTAATACATTATTTATTAATGTTAAGCAACATTATATTTACTAAGATTCATGTTTTATAACTTAGGACATCATCTTTTATGGTCTGGAGCACTACACATGCATATGTGCATGCCCGACACCCTCCGATTGCCTCTGAAAACACAACAGTCCTAAAGATGACCATTTTGACCCATCCTAATGATCTCAAATTGAAAAATGTAAAGAACGAAAGTTGTAGGTCTACTCGTCCTCGTTCCGGATCATCTTGAATCACCTTAATCGGAGTTTGTATGAGAACGTTATGGCCATTTTACTACAGGAGGTCAAAACTATCCAAGTCAGACTTCTGTCCCCGCGCTGGGGCGCGAGTACTAAGCCAACTAGTGGCGCTGGGGCGCGAGATTGCCAGCTTCTGGCGCTGGGGCGCGAATTTTGGCGCCGGGGCGCGAAATTTGGCGCCGGGGCGTGAATTTTGATGCTGGGGCGCCGAAACTCGCAGAACCCAACCACGAAGAACAGAACAACTCAATTTTCTGTCTATAACTTCAATTCCAACACTAATTAACCTGAATAACTAATGCAAATTACACATAAACTTTCACCAAGCATACAAATACTAAATTAACACAACTTAAACCATAATTTTAGAAAACTTAAATACTAGAATAACATATTTTAAAACCCAAAAACTCCATTTTTGATATTTCTTGACACAGTGCATACTGTAATCATAATGATACACCAATTTGATTCTTTTGAACTAAGTTCTCTGTAATTCTTAACAAACTAACTAATATAGTCACAGTTCAATTTCACACACTAAATTGATCATCATAATTGTTATTTACATAAGCTACATAAGAAATACATATACTGACATTATTTTTTCCTACTGTCAAATGAATTTATCATGCAATTCTCGTTTAAGCACTACCTCTAATCATCATAAACTCATATAATAACTATATAATCAAGTACCATACCAAGTTATACATGTATATTAATAATTCATCCCATAAAATATTTTACAGAGAACTTTTTGGGAAGAAGAAAAACATGAAACTTTTAGAGAAAGAGATTGAGCTCCTACCTTGGATTAGGAAGATGATTATTATTATTTTCTCCTAATTCTTTTCTACAACACCTGTTAAAATCACTCTCAAATTCTCTCTAGTTTTCCTCTTTTCTTCTTTTTCTCTCTGTAAACTTCAACTGAGTCTTTCTTCTCCCTAACTCTAACATACGTATAATATTATAACGTATAATAATAATATAGTTATTAAGTATAGGATTTAACTGACATCAGTTATAATTTTATTTTTTTTGAAAATCAAAAGCCATAAGGCTTATTTGGCTAAGCTTAATAAAATATCCCATTAAATCCTTACACCTTGTTTGGCAAATCTAACTAAAACAAATAGATTAATCCCTATACCTTGTTTGATAAAACATCATTAAATTAAAGACTTATTATGCAATAAGACATGTTTAGAAAAACCAAATTAAACTCCATAATCATTATAATTTCTTTTATAATTATAATTTATTAAATTACTTTAACACATAAATCATTATCACATAATTATAATTTCTTTTATAATTATAATTTTATTTAACCAACGAATATTTTAAATTACAATTTCCCATTTAAAATATTATAACTTATTTAAATCACCATAAGCTCTCTAGCTTACTTATTAAATTATATTATTATATAATCTCATAACAATTAATTTACTTAGCTCCTTATTTATTTACTCAACAAATAATTAAATCACATTAACTCAAATTACCATATAATTCAATAAATATTTAATATTGACAATAAATATTTAATATTTAATTATTCATTCAACAAATAATGAAATAAACCACATCACTCAAATTGAACAAATATTTATTCAACAATAACATATCCATTAAATACTTAAATAAATCAATAAATATTTAATATCACGCTTTAAAATTATGGAATGTTACATCATTCCCTCCTTACAAGGATTCTGTCCTCAGAATCACAATTCAAATAAATCATTTGTTACATTCTTCCCTACTTACAAAGATTCTGTCCCCAGAATCACCGAAACCCTACCTTACTCAGGTTTTCCTCAAATCTATTCATTGAATAACTTCAACACATTATATTTATATAGGTTTTATATTTTCTACTCTCACCATTCTTGATAATAAATTCTTATAAGTTTTATTTCATAACATTTACTTAGACTCAATTATATTTGAGTATTATATATTCTTTGACCAGTTCATTATCTTTCTCTAAGGATCATTATCATATATTATATGATCAAACTCTCGGGACATTACATTCACCCTTTCTTCTAAGAATTTCGTCCTCGAAATTTTTATTTATTAATCTTTATTCATTCAATCTATCAAAAATAGATTTTACGTTAATACCTTATTCATTCATTGGATTCTATAACCACTTCTTTTCCACAAAGATCATTCTACAATTATTAAACTTTTCTATTAAAAATTTCACAAATTTCTTTGATAACTCATCCCCTTCTCATTTCAAAATCTCTTTTCTCACTTAATCAACACATTCATCATTCAGTGTTGTATTCTACGACTTACTTCTTTCTAAGGAATATTTTCCTTTTTCACTTCCATCTTGCAGAATAACAAGAATCTTCCACAACTGTTCAATAATTGGGAAGTAGTTTGAATAACTCAGGAATTTTTAAAGATTGCAAATCATGCTGAGGGTCATAAGACCACGAACTATGTTCACAGTTGCAAGTAATCTTTCAACTTCAACTTTAATAGCCATAAGACTATAAGGACCCCCGTACTTAGGGTGTTAAGCCCTTCGTACGATGTATTGTGCACAAATATTTAAACGCTATGCATATGTCCATAGTTATAAGTAATCTTTCAACTTAAACTTTAACAGTCATAAGACTATAGGGACTCCTCGTACTTAGGGTGATCAGCCCTTCATACAATGTATTGTGCATAAACATCTCAACGCCTCCGCGTAATCCCCTATAAAAGGGTTGTTCATCTCAGCTTTTCAACATCTGAATCCGCACCAAAACAATTTGGTTTGGCATAACTTCTCAAGAAACTCTTGAATTTCATGAACATCTTTCAATATTTGTCTAGCTGAATCAAATAGCATAGACCTCTACAATAACTCGGACATTAACCGAAATATACATATACATACATACATATGTATTCTCATATATTAAAGAAATCTCAAAAATCTTTTTATGACGTCATGATACCGCACTGTATTTACAGTCCGTTGAGGATTCCGTCATTTGGTGACTTTATCATACTACATTATACCATAGTGGGCTGACGATCCTTAGATCACATCCAACACTAGGTAATACTGCATTGATGACTCCATCATTTTTATCATCTTTGCACCAGGTTACATGATGCATTAATGATATAAAATACATTTTGATATATTGCAAATCATTTTTGTCTAGCCGAAGTAATTAGCATAGACATACGAATAACAGTATTGTTGTTAAAACTCATTGGTTCCATCATTTGATCCAATATTTTTCAAAAAATAAAAGTGTAAACATCAGCACGAAGTCAATAAATTTCGAAAGTCTAGCATAGCTAGTAGATTTAGAATACCCATGCTTCCACCATCAACTCCACTTTCTATAATGATCCATTGCTTAATAGGTCTATCTATTCCTATCATCCTCAATACTCCATTCACACTTAATTATACCCTAGTTCATCAAACTTACCACACGTTATGAGTTCAGGAACTTGCCACAATCATATGAGTTTAAGAACTTATCCTAGTCAGACCATAGGCGTCCATTCGCTGAGGGGTTCAAAAATATACTATATAATTATGAGTCACGAACCTACCATAAGTATGAGTTTTAAGAACTCGCACTTAACCTTATAATATTCTCTAACTATACTCTACCTACCTGTTATACATATGAGAAAAGAATCACCTTCTCAACAGGCATATAGCAAATAGCGCGACACAAATATTCCAATGATTATCAATGTGATAAACTGAGTGTAAGCACAAAACCCTCGCCCATACAAAGGTTTGTACAACTCAGCCAACACATGAGTTCTCAATTGAAATCCCACCTAACTCTATCTTTCTTTTAACTTTCTCTTTGCTCGATACGAATTCCTCGTATCACATCATCTATAACTCCTCATGAGTTATCTCGTACTATTTCGTAGTACACCATCTTCATAACATTAAGTTATAATCATTCAAATATTATAGATCATCTTTCTTTTATAACTTAAACAGATCACGTCGTGACCTTATTCTATAATCATCTTTCTTAAAAAAATTTTGTTAACTCGTGATCGTTTTGTTTTACGATCCTCATTCTTTCCTTTTTTTTTATCATTTACGATATTATTAGTTATCTTGGCTATTGGAGTTAGGAAACTCCCATTTCTTATCTTTATATCTCTTCAAGATTCTTCTTTGAATCTTCTTATTTATATAACAATTCTTCCTTTAAGAATTTCTAACTTCATTTACATTGCTCAACATTTCATTCAAGTTCTACACTTTCATCATACGTATCCACTTTCTACACTTGGTACACATCGAGTCTCTAACAGTTTCAATATGGTACGCTGAGTGGTTTCCCACAAACAACCAACAAACTAGGTTCTGAGTTGCTAGTTCGTATATACCTCCGCTCTATGAAGGAATCGTTTAGCCTAGATACCATACATCAACTACTAAAGAGTACAATTGCACCATACTTATATATAACTATCTATTCTTAACTTCTTTATCATTCTCTTTTTTTTTATAGACATTGTCTATTTATTATCACCTTACATCCTTATTATTGGAGTTGGGTAACCCCACATTTATATTCCTTAAAACTCTGCGAGATTCTTCTTTGAATCCTTTCACACAAGTTTTAATCCCTTATTGTTCAAACTCTATTTGAGCTTATGTAGCATCCCCAGATCCCGGTCCTAATCACCAAGGATCTGGTATACTATTTCTATAACTATTGCGGAAGATATAAACATAAACTGTTTATACATTAAACTTTTACACATCATTCCCAAGGTCTACAACCTTAACTTAATACATATCTTCAATAACTTAAAGGTTTACAATGCTATGTTCGTTAGAAAATTTAATAGATCTAACTGCAACATAAAATAATCTTGCACTTTGCCCTTGTCTCTGTCTTTATTCGAGCTTTCATCTAAATCTGAAAATTTTATCATGATATAGCAAGGGTGAGCATCAAATTTGCCCAGCAAGTTTTAAATACAATGAAGATATATCATGATTGAAAAGAATGAATAAGCTTTCAAGTTTTCAACAATATAATAATTGTGAAATAACATGAATCAAGTTTCAATAATTTCATGACTGAATCAATAATGTTTGAAGGTCAACAATGACCATAAACAATTTAATTGAACCTTATGGTAATGAAGGTGATCAGCCTTTCATACCTGATGAACATATGCAACATGCACTAAGTGCGAATCAATAATCAGTGTAGACGTGAATAATCAACAATAATCATTCACTAACATGCTTTGAACATACAACTCAAGTTTGAGTTAGGAAAACTTGCCTGATTCGTTGACTACTGCTACGCAGTTTAAGTTAACTTCTTTTGGTAAGACCTATCATTAATAATAAGATTGGTCTTTCAATCAGCAATTTTCTACTTTGTATCATAATACAATTACTTTGTCAATAGCTTATCTAACACTTAATCAAATATTAGATAACATCCTAACACATCGGTATTATTATCATTCTTGGATAATTATTCAATCACTGTATCATATTCATTATGATTAAACACTTAATCTTTCATATTATAAACTCTTTTCTGTAATCCAGCAAAATGTTTATAATTCAGCAAACTGTTTTCTCTAATACTTCAATCCAGCTAGCTGGATTCATAATCCTTCAATCTAATGACCAATCCAACAGACTGGATACATAATTCCTTTAATCCAGCAAGTCAAACTGCAATCCAGCAAACTAGATTACAAATCCAGCAACTAGATTGCAATCCAGCAAGTTGGATTCAACATATTTTCAATTCAGTAAACTTCTTTTCAATCCAACAAACTGGATTCATCAGATTTTCTAATCCAGCAAGCTGGATTCTATATCCGTATACGAAAATACCAAATCAACTTATTATTTTTCTATCCTTTGTACAAACATGTATACACATATTTCATACACAAGAAGTATTTTTCCAAAATTTTCCAACTTCCTTTGGTATTTTTTAAAAATCATTTTTAGTTAATTCCTTAAGAAATTAGCTACCTCGTGCTTAACTCCAGAAATTCCCATCTCTTGGCACAATCTTATACGTCTTAAAGTGACACTCCAGTTTAAATTCCGTGGCCATCGGAGTTATAGAACTCCGGTTATAGCCATTTTCGTCGAAAAATCACAGAAATTGAAATGGTCATAACTTGCTCATTTTGACTCGGAATGAGCTCATTTTTGGACACAAGGTACTTGATATCACATATTTTCATGTCCCAAAAGGCCAGAATTTTTCTCACACTTTAAGTTGCCGAAAATACCCTTTTAAAAATTTGGGCAGAAGCTAAAATGGCCTTTTGCAGTTTTTCGTGCTTTATTAAACATTTTCCATACGGAAATCTACAACTCCTTTTTCAGTGATTCCACTTGGAGATGTTAGATAACTTATCATAGTATACTCCCAAATGTTTCCAGAATTTTTACATGTCCAAAAAATGACTAAACTACCCCTACTCTTTGACTGTCCAAAACAGTCCATTTTTCCTTAAAAACACAAAACTGTTTTTGGTAAAACAATCATTAAAACTTGTGTACTCAACATTTTTGAGTGCTACCACTTGGGTTTAGTAGTTAACACGTATATCTAGCACCTCCCTTTGACGGATCGCAAAAAGAAGCTATAGATTTAAAACGGTGAAAATCCAAAGTACATAGAAATTTTAGAGCTTATGAAACTAGAAAAATCACTTTTCTTTATTTTCGATTTCCAACTAAATCAACACCCAATATGGGTAGATCTAAACATTAAACACTCATAAACACATAGATCTAAGGTTTTTGAGTTTAGAAACATAGATTCAAAGTTTGATTTGGAATAATCAAAAATTACATAACAAATGGGGTTTATACCTTTAATTTGTGGCTACCCTTCCTTATTCTTCCAAAGTAGGAGATGAACTTATGGAGCATCAATGGTGTAGGTCCTTCCTCTCTCTCTCCTCCTCTCCACCGAATCTCTCTCCCTCTCTCTCTCTCTCTTATGCTTTTGTTTTGTTAGTCTAAGAGAAAGTAAGAGGAAGTAAAATAAAAGATGAAAGAGAATGATGTTAGATTTTGTTGGAGGATTTTGTATAGATATAAGATATGTATATAATAGATATTTCCCCAACATCTTCTTATCTCTTTCTCTCACTTAATCATCACATGGTTGCTTGCACTCTTTGCTTAATGTGTTGGTTAAATAAACAAGTGACACATGGAATGAGTTGTCACCAACTAAAGTGAAATAATCATCACATTCATCTCCCCTCCTTTTCCTTCTTTCTCTTTCTTCTCTTCTCTTTCTTCTCTCCCTTATCCAGCCATGTGGCCTTATCTTCCAAGTCTTGCTTCCTTAATGTAATATCTAATGTACATAATGTCCAAAGTGCCCTTTCTTCAATTGGGCTCCAAGTTTGGCTCCTATACTTTTAATTCCTTTGGGCTTCTAAATTAATTTCTTGGGCCATTGAAACATTATCATATTCCAATGTCTTTTCATTTTACCCACTCTCAATATTTAATTAGGGTCCATTCCAAATATAGAATTTAAGTTATCACCCTTGCACACTAAATTTTATAACCAAATTAAACTTACTTTAATTAAGTCATAAAATTAATAAACTTGAGATAATAAAAGTATATCTCTTGACTTAATATAATATTAATATTATTATTCTCCCACATGTTCCTTAACAATTGGTTCGCTTGAGCTTAAAACTTAATTCCTTTGGCTTTTCCAAATAAAATATTTGGACTTCCTAGCTAAAATGTTTGGGCCATAAAATTAATATGATCCATTACACTAAATTTCATCTTACCCTACTCATTTCATTAGGATTTCTATGTACTCAAGTTAAATATAAATTCTTACCCAAGTACACTTAATTTCTTAACCCAATTAAACTTACATTAATTAGGTTATAAAATTAATTAACCGAGATGTATAAAATAAATCTCTTAAAATTAGTATATATTTTATATACCATAATTCTCTCATCCCATAACCCTTAAGTTATTTAATTCTTCATTCCTAATATATAATTAGGATTACACTAGTTTCTTTTATTTGTCATCACATAATATTCGTATTCACTTACTCACATAATCATGAAATAAATTATGACATGCTTCACAATTCTCTTAGATTAGGTCACTAGTATATATTTTTAATACTAGAACCACTAAATAACAATAACCATTTAGGTTATTAAATTCTCATACATAATTTAAATAACTTATTCAAGTTATACAATTCATATTGTATACTTAAATTTAATTTTCTCCTCCTCTCCATAAATTGTTTCCAAACAATTTATTTATAAATTAAATACATTCAATCACTTATTCAAATATGAATTTAATTTACTAACTACTTTGATACCAATATTCATATCTACATATTGGATCTCATCTCATATTTTAGTTTTACATCATTGGTATAATATTAAATATTATATCATTATCCATATAACATCTTTCACTTCTCACACTGATTTTGACTTTTCTCCATAAAAAGTCAACTGTTGACTTTGAACAAAAGTTAACCTTTACACACTTTGTGTTTACTGCCCATTTTGACTAATCTTGACGTTCCGGACGCAACCGAGCAGTCCATGCTTCAAAATTCTATCTCTAACTCAAATTTTGAGTTTTAAATTATTCCATTCTTATTGCTAATCGTATTAACTAAACTTTATACTTATTCAAATTCTTATTTTCCAGTCAAGGCTAACGTTCAAGCTATGTTAATTACTAACATAGTTTTATCTTGATCCTTATATCAATAACTTAATTCATCATTCCTCTTGCTAAAATATATATAGCACCTTACTAAGTATATATATTTCTATACATATACTCATCTTCGTTTAACCTTATAACATTTCTTCATGTGAAATCTTATCTCCTTACTAAAATTTCTATATGTACTTATATAACATTTCTTAGACTATTCAGTTCACACCGAATTTACAGGTATCGTAATACCTTATTCTCGATATTCCTTCAAGTACATATTAATTCATTTCTAGGGTTTTAAAATTTTGTAACCCATATTTCTTTATTCTCATTCAATTAAGAAACCATATAGGTTCTTCTTAAAAATTTTGAAATCCTTAAAATTCCTTCACAGAAACGTCAATTCCATACACTTATTTTCTGTCTAGGTTAATCTTATAACCTTTAATCCATCATTTTAGGATTTTAATAATTATCTAAATTCTCGAGTTGTCACATTCACCCCTTCTTCTAAAAATTTCGTCCCCGAAATTAAAGCATACTAATCTCTGCTTATTCTCTTGATCAAAACTAGGTTTTTAACTTAACCTTTATAATTTTCTCCTTTGAGGATTTCTCATCTATTATCACATTTCACCATAACTACTCACTAGGAGTTTACATCTTCTAAACATTAAGCAAAACTAGGTTGTCATAATAACCTTTATTCAATCATCTCAGATTCTACTCGTACTCAACGAGTTCACACTATTCATATCCATAATCACATACTACCCCAACATTACTCTGAGGAGTTTAAAATATTTTTATATCTGTCTGAGGGATCATAAAATCATGAACTTTGAGGTTTACGGTATTTCTACCTGCTACCTCCTTCAATTAAGAAAGAAAGGTACTCTACCTCTGAAATATTTTATATTTGGTATGTTTACAATCACAAAGAAGGTAAACTACCGATGCGGGTGCTTTAGAGGATCAGTCTGTTGTACCTTAGTAATCGGAACGACTATATGCGTTCTTAGATGGGAGTATTTTATCCAATTAATATATCCCCATTTTTAGGGTTATTCACCTCAGACTCATCATAAGATTCCGCACCAAAACAATTTGGTTTGGCATAAGCTTTCAAAGAATACTTTGAATTTCATAACCATTTGTCTAGCTGAATCAAATAGCTTAGACGCATATCAATCATTCGAATTTCAATCGAAACATTTCTAGCCAAATTTAGTTGGCAATAATTTATCTTTAAAATCCTTAAAATTATTTTGACGTCATGATACCGTACTGTATTTACAGTCCGTTTGAGGATTCCGTCATTGTGTGACTTTGTCATACTACATCATTCCATAGTGGGCTGACGATCTTTAGATCACATACCACACTAGGTAATTCTGCATTGATAACTCCATCATTTTTATCATCTCTGCACCAGGTTGCATGATGCATTAATGATATAAAAATACATTTTGATAATTCAAATCATTTTCGTCTAGCCGAATCAATTGGCCTAGACTCTTCTTTAAACAATTCAAAACCTTTACAAATCATTTTTAGTGTTATCATGCCACAACAGGTAACGATGTGTTACTGGCCCAAAGTCCACACTTACACACTTGTCACCATGTGTCGAGGATAACAAAAATTCATTTTTAAAAGCACATCAGTGCGAATTTAGCTTGATGTCAAAAACTTTGAAGTCTAGCATAGCTAGAAGATTTGGAATACCTATACTTCCACCATCAACTTCAATTTCTCTACTGATCCATTTCTTAATAAGTCTATCTATTTCTATCATCTTCAATTCTCCAATCTCAACATAACTATACCAGTTCGTCAAACTTACCACACATTATGAGTTCAGGAACTTTCCACAATCATATGAGTTTAAGAACTTGTCCTAGTCAGACCTTTGGCGTCCATTCGCTGAGGGGTTCATAAACATTTCATATAATTATGAGTCACGAACGTACCATAAGTATGAGTTTTAAGAACTCGTACTTAACCTTATATCCTCTACCTATTCGTTATACACATGAGAAAAGAATCACCTTATCCACATGCATATAGCAAATAGCGCGACACCAGGTTTCAATGATTATCAGTGTAAGAAACTAAGTGGTTGTCAAACCAAACTCGGCCACTAATCAATATAGGAAGCTAAGCATACAATTCCCCGCCCATACAAAGAATTGTTCAACCTAACCACTATATCGACCAGGAAGCTAAGCGGTTCTAAAACCAAGTACAAATTCCCCACCCATACAAGGAATCATACAACTCAGCTGCTAATCTGAGTCCTCAATTAAAATCCAAACCATTCTTACATTCTCTTTTCTTAATACGAATTTTCTTTAATTCGCATCTTAACATTTACCACTATTTTTCGAGTTTACATTGTACCATTTCATAGTACCTTCTCTTTATAGCATCAAGCTATATCATACCAATCACTTAACATATCATATGTTATTCAACGATTTAATCTAATCACGTCGTGATCTTATTTCGTAATCATTTCTCCTTATACTTATTATCATTTTATTTTACGATCTTCTTATTCTTATCTTTAATCATATAATATTATGATTTTACATTTTCATCTTATAGACACGGTCTATTTATTATCACTTTTCATCTTTAATAATGGAGTCAGGTAACTCCGGATTCTTATCCTTATATCTCTTCAAGATTCTTCTTTGAATCTTAATATTTTTCTCTTTACTTAATAATGAATTTCCAAAAATTCATCTCTTATCGCTTAAACTCTATTCGAGTTTATTACTTATCATCTCTCCGCGGTTATATCCTAAGGTACACCTACCTAAGGTTTATAACCTACAGCTCTGATACCAACTGTAGCATCCCCAGATCCCGGTCCTAATCACCAAGGATCTGGTATACTATTTCTATAACTATTGCGGAAGATATAAACATAAACTGTTTATACATTAAACTTTTACACATCATTCCCAAGGTCTACAACCTTAACTTAATACATACCTTCAATAACTTAAAGGTTTACAATGCTATGTTCGTTAGAAAATTTAATAGATCTAACTGCAACATAAAATAATCTTGCACTTTGCCCTTGTCTCTGTCTTTATTCGAGCTTTCATCTAAATCTGAAAATTTTATCATGATATAGCAAGGGCGAGCATCAAATTTGCCCAGCAAGTTTTAAATACAATGAAGATATATCATGATTGAAAAGAATGAATAAGCTTTCAAGTTTTCAACAATATAATAATTGTGAAATAACATGAATCAAGTTTCAATAATTTCATGACTGAATCAATAATGTTTGAAGGTCAACAATGACCATAAACAATTTAATTGAACCTTATGGTAATGAAGGTGATCAGCCTTTCATACCTGATGAACATATGCAACATGCACTAAGTGCGAATCAATAATCAGTGTAGACGTGAATAATCAACAATAATCATTCACTAACATGCTTTGAACATACAACTCAAGTTTGAGTTAGGAAAACTTGCCTGATTCGTTGACTACTGCTACGCAGTTTAAGTTAACTTCTTTTGGTAAGACCTATCATTAATAATAAGATTGGTCTTTCAATCAGCAATTTTCTACTTTGTATCATAATACAATTACTTTGTCAATAGCTTATCTAACACTTAATCAAATATTAGATAACATCCTAACACATCGGTATTATTATCATTCTTGGATAATTATTCAATCACTGTATCATATTCATTATGATTAAACACTTAATCTTTCATATTATAAACTCTTTTCTGTAATCCAGCAAAATGTTTATAATTCAGCAAACTGTTTTCTCTAATACTTCAATCCAGCTAGCTGGATTCATAATCCTTCAATCTAATGACCAATCCAACAGACTGGATACATAATTCCTTTAATCCAGCAAGTCAAACTGCAATCCAGCAAACTAGATTACAAATCCAGCAACTAGATTGCAATCCAGCAAGTTGGATTCAACATATTTTCAATTCAGTAAACTTCTTTTCAATCCAGCAAACTGGATTCATCAGATTTTCTAATCCAGCAAGCTGGATTCTATATCCGTATACGAAAATACCAAATCAACTTATTATTTTTCTATCCTTTGTACAAACATGTATACACATATTTCATACACAAGAAGTATTTTTCCAAAATTTTCCAACTTCCTTTGGTATTTTTTAAAAATCATTTTTAGTTAATTCCTTAAGAAATTAGCTACCTCGTGCTTAACTCCAGAAATTCCCATCTCTTGGCACAATCTTATACGTCTTAACGTGACACTCCAGTTTAAATTTCGTGGCCATCGGAGTTATAGAACTCCGGTTATAGCCATTTTCGTCGGAAAATCACAGAAATTGAAATGGTCATAACTTGCTCATTTTGACTCGGAATGAGCTCATTTTTGGACACAAGGTACTTGATATCACATATTTTCATGTCCCAAAAGGCCAGAATTTTTCTCACACTTTAAGTTGCCGAAAATACCCTTTTAAAAATTTGGGCAGAAGCTAAAATGGCCTTTTGCAGTTTTTCGTGCTTTATTAAACATTTTCCATACGGAAATCTACAACTCCTTTTTCAATGATTCCGCTTGGAGATGTTAGATAACTTATCATAGTATACTCCCAAATTTTTCCAGAATTTTTACATGTCCGAAAAATGACTAAACTACCCCTACTCTTTGACTGTCCAAAACAGTCCATTTTTCCTTAATAACACAAAACTGTTTTTGCTAAAACAATCATTAAAACTTGTGTACTCAACATTTTTGAGTGCTACCACTTGGGTTTAGTAGTTAACACGTATATCTAGCACCTCCCTTTGACGGATCGCAAAAAGAAGCTATAGATTTAAAACGGTGGAAATCCAAAGTACATAGAAATTTTAGAGCTTATAAAACTAGAAAAATCAGTTTTCTTTATTTTCGATTTCCAACTAAATCAACACCCAATATGGGTAGATCTAAACATTAAACACTCATAAATACATAGATCTAAGGTTTTTGAGTTTAGAAACATAGATTCAAAGTTTGATTTGGAATAATCAAAAATTACATAACAAATGGGGTTTATACCTTTAATTTGTGGCTACCCTTCCTTATTCTTCCAAAGTAGGAGATGAACTTATGGAGCATCAATGGTGTAGGTCCTTCCTCTCTCTCTCCTCCTCTCCACCGAATCTCTCCCTCCCTCTCTCTCTCTCTCTTATGCTTTTGTTTTGTTAGTCTAAGAGAAAGTAAGATGAAGTAAAATAAAAGATGAAAGAGAATGATGTTAGATTTTGTTGGAGGATTTTGTATAGATATAAGATATGTATATAATAGATATTTCCCCAACACCTTCTTATCTCTTTCTCTCACTTAATCATCACATGGCTGCTTGCACTCTTTGCTTAATGTGTTGGTTAAATAAACAAGTGACACATGGAATGAGTTGTCACCAACTAAAGTGAAATAATCATCACATTCATCTCCCCTCCTTTTCCTTCTTTCTCTTTCTTCTATTCTCTTTCTTCTCTCCCTTATCGGGCCATGTGGCCTTATCTTCCAAGTCTTGCTTCCTTAATGTAATATCTAATGTACATAATGTCCAAAGTGCCCTTTCTTCAATTGGGCTCCAAGTTTGGCTCCTATACTTTTAATTCCTTTGGGCTTCTAAATTAATTTCTTGGGCCATTGAAACATTATCATATTCCAATGTCTTTCCATTTTACCCACTCTCAATATTTAATTAGGGTCCATTCCAAATATAGAATTTAAGTTATCACCCTTGCACACTAAATTTTATAACCAAATTAAACTTACTTTAATTAAGTCATAAAATTAATAAACTTGAGATAATAAAAGTATATCTCTTGACTTAATATAATATTAATATTATTATTCTCCCACATGTTCCTTAACAATTGGCTCGCTTGAGCTTAAAACTTAATTCCTTTGGCTTTTCCAAATAAAATATTTGGACTTCCTAGCTAAAATGTTTGGGCCATAAAATTAATATGATCCATTACACTAAATTTCATCTTACCCTACTCATTTCATTAGGGTTTCTATGTACTCAAGTTAAATATAAATTCTTACCCAAGTACACTTAATTTCTTAACCCAATTAAACTTACATTAATTAGGTTATAAAATTAATTAACCGAGATGTATAAAATAAATCTCTTAAAATTAGTATATATTTTATATACCATAATTCTCTCATCCCATAACCCTTAAGTTATTTAATTCTTCATTCCTAATATATAATTAGGATTACACTAGTTTCTTTTATTTGTCATCACATAATATTCGTATTCACTTACTCACATAATCATGAAATAAATTATGACATGCTTCACAATTCTCTTAGATTAGGTCACTAGTATATATTTTTAATACTAGAACCACTAAATAACAATAACCATTTAGGTTATTAAATTCTCATACATAATTTAAATAACTTATTCAAGTTATACAATTCATATTGTATACTTAAATTTAATTTTCTCCTCCTCTCCATAAATTGTTTCCAAACAATTTATTTATAAATTAAATACATTCAATCACTTATTCAAATATGAATTTAATTTACTAACTACTTTGATACCAATATTCATATCTACATATTGGATCTCATCTCATATTTTAGTTTTACATCATTGGTATAATATTAAATATTATATCATTATCCATATAACATCTTTCACTTCTCACACTGATTTTGACTTTTCTCCATAAAAAGTCAACTGTTGACTTTGAACAAAAGTTAACCTTTACACACTTTATGTTTACTGCCCATTTTGACTAATCTTGACGTTCCGGACGCAACCGAGCAGTCCATGCTTCAAAATTCTATCTCTAACTCAAATTTTGAGTTTTAAATTATTCCATTCTTATTGCTAATCGTATTAACTAACGACTTTATACTTATTCAAATTCTTATTTTCCAGTCAAGGCTAACGTTCAAGCTATGTTAATTACTAACATAGTTTTATCTTGATCCTTATATCAATAACTTAATTCATCATTCCTCTTGCTAAAATATATATAGCACCTTACTAAGTATATATATTTCTATACATATACTCATCTTCGTTTAACCTTATAACATTTCTTCATGTGAAATCTTATCTCCTTACTAAAATATCCATATGTACTTATATAACATTTCTTAGACTATTCAGTTCACACCGAATTTACAGGTATCGTAATACCTTATTCTCGATATTCCTTCAAGTACATATTAATTCATTTCTAGGGTTTTGAAATTTTGTGACCCATATTTCTTTATTCTCATTCAATTAAGAAACCATATAGGTTCTTCCTAAAAATTTTGAAATCCTTAAAATTCCTTCACAGAAACGTCAATTCCATACACTTATTTTCTGTCTAGGTTAATCTTATAACCTTTAATCCATCATTTTAGGATTTTAATAATTATCTAAATTCTCGGGTTGTCACAGCTTATTTGTTCATTATCTTCACCTCTCTTCTCTAAGGTTATAGCCTACGGAACTCCTACCTAAGGTTTATAACCTACAGCTCTGATACCAACTGTAACGACCCCAAAAATTATACAACTTAATTCTCGACTTCGGTCATTAACCATACATTAAATCTCAAATTTTACATCATTATTCGATATTAAAAATCACTAAAATTGCGGAATAATTAAAATTTTTATACATCTCCTTCTGTCTTGCCCTAAATCATAACCTTTACATTACATCTCTTCGATTCAAATCAAATGCCATGAATCATTACAACAAACTGACTATACAAAGTCTTACATCATAACTAAATATCCATATACATTGGATAGCTCAACTTACAATTCAACAACATGTTACATTTAAGATAGGAAATACATTTCTCATAGAACATAAGTAATCTTCGTGAATATAGATCTCTATAACTCACTTAGCACATATCTTTACCTTAAAGTTTGTACCTGCAAAAGTGGTTATTTGCAAGAGTGAGCTCGACAGCCCAGCAAAGTCTAACAGTTTTCATGCATCACATAGCACATAATAACATGCTCGATATACAACTCATTAAAGTAATATGGCATACATGCTTTTAACTCACATAGTAAATATAAAGATTGAGTTCCTTACTCAATCATCATTACTTAGCCAAAACAATGCAGTCATATATTGACTTTAACATTTCATGATTTCAACATGTATAACATTTCATGCAATTTAAAACAGTTCATCAAGTCCACGTAGAAAATAGGAACCGAAAGACTTGCCTTGATCGTTGTTTACTGATAATAGCTTAACAGCTTACAGTTATCTGCACTTCACGTGCCCTACACAATTATATAATCATACACATAAACTATTAGTCACATAACAACACATAGAAATTGTAATGTAAACTCTACTCCACATCTCCTAATCTTTCCTATTAATAAATACACAATGTTCAATTAGATTGTGTTAACTTTTCGACTTATGTAATATTCAAAATTCATTAAAGTGTTTAAATTTTGCTAGGAATCATTATTGGTTTTATATTAAACCCATTTCATACTTTATAATATCCATTTCATTTGACTAAAAACACTTTTTACGTTCATTAACAATTATCACGGCGTTTCGACATTCAATCGTCACACGCCCGATTTGCCTCTCTTGTGTATGCTTACTATGCTTCTATAACTTATCTAATACATTATTTATTAATGTTAAGCATCATTATATTTACTAAGATTCATGTTTTATAACTTAGGACATCATCTTTTATGGTCTGGAGCACTACACATGCATATGTGCATGCCCGACACCCTCCGATTGCCTTCGAAAACACAACAGTCCTAAAGATGACCATTTTGACCCATCCTAATGATCTCGAATTGAAAAACTTTAAGAATGAAAGTTGTAGGTCTACTTGTCCTCGTTCCGGATCATCTTGAATCACCTTAATCGGAGTTCGTATGAGAAAGTTATGACCATTTTACTACAGGAGGTCAAAACTGTCCAAGTCAGACTTCTGTCCCCGCGCTGGGGCGCGAGTACTAAGCCAACTAGTGGCGCTGGGGCGCGAGATTGGCGCTGGGGCGCCAATTTCAGTGCTGGGGCGCCAGCTTCTGGCGCTGGGGCACGAATTTTGGCGCCGGGGCGCGAAATTTGGCGCTGGGGCGTGAATTTTGACGCTGGGGCGCCGAAACTCGCAGAACCCAACCACG
Organism: Panax notoginseng; assembly: GCA_016801055.1. Taxonomy (NCBI): domain Eukaryota; kingdom Viridiplantae; phylum Streptophyta; class Magnoliopsida; order Apiales; family Araliaceae; genus Panax; species Panax notoginseng. The sequence goes on along the minus strand of CM029013.1, from coordinate 238,442,960 downwards.
AAGAACAGAACAACTCAATTTTCTGTCTATAACTTCAATTCCAACACTAATTAACATGAATAACTAATGCAAATTACACATAAACTTTCACCAAGCATACAAATACTAAATTAACACAACTTAAACCATAATTTTAGAAAACTTAAATACTAGAATAACATATTTTAAAACCCAAAAACTCCATTTTTGATATTTCTTGACACAGTGCATACTGTAATCATAATGATACACCAATTTGATTCTTTTGAACTAAGTTCTCTGTAATTCTTAACAAACTAACTAATATAGTCACAGTTCAATTTCACACACTAAATTGATCATCATAATTGTTATTTACATAAGCTACATAAGAAATACATATACTGACATTATTTCTTCCTACTGTCAAACGAATTTATCATGCAATTCTCGTTTAAGCACTACCTCTAATCATCATAAACTCATATAATAACTATATAATCAAGTACCATACCAAGTTATACATGTATATTAATAATTCATCCCATAAAATATTTTACAGAGAACTTTTTGGGAAGAAGAAAAACATGAAACTTTTAGAGAAAGAGATTGAGCTCCTACCTTGGATTAGGAAGATGATTATTATTATTTTCTCCAAATTCTTTTCTACAATACCTGTTAAAATCACTCTCAAATTCTCTCTAGTTTTCCTCTTTTCTTCTTTTTCTCTCTGTAAACTTCAACTGAGTCTTTCTTCTCCCTAACTCTAACATACGTATAATATTATAACGTATAATAATAATATAGATATTAAGTATAGGATTTAACTGACATCAGTTATAATATTTTTTTTTTTAAAAATCAAAAGCCATAAGGCTTATTTGGCTAAGCTTAATAAAATATCCCATTAAATCCTTACACCTTGTTTGGTAAATCTAACTAAAACAAATAGATTAATCCTTATACCTTGTTTGATAAAACATCATTAAATTAAAGACTTATTATGCAATAAGACATGTTTAGAAAAACCAAATTAAACTCCATAATCATTATAATTTCTTTTATAATTATAATTTATTAAATTACTTTAACACATAAATCATTATCACATAATTATAATTTCTTTTATAATTATAATTTTATTTAACCAACGAATATTTTAAATTACAATTTCCCATTTAAAATATTATAACTTATTTAAATCACCATAAGCTCTCTAGCTTACTTATTAAATTATATTATTATATAATCTCATAACAATTAATTTACTTAGCTCCTTAATTATTTACTCAACAAATAATTAAATCACATCAACTCAAATTACCATATAATTCAATAAATATTTAATATTGCCAATAAATATTTAATATTTAATATTTAATATTTAATTATTCATTCAACAAATAATGAAATAAACCACATCACTCAAATTGAACAATTATTTATTCAACAATAACATATCCATTAAATACTTAAATAAATCAATAAATATTTAATATCACGCTTTAAAATTATGGAATGTTACATCATTCCCTCCTTATAAGGATTCTGTCCTCAGAATCACAATTCAAATAAATCATTTGTTACAATGCAGTAATCCACGTAGACAGATCATTTCCAACAGAATAATAAAGAATGTAATAACAAAAGAATTCACCAGGCATGCGATAGACCGCACAGACAGGTTATTCCAACAAAATAATAAAGAATGGAACCAGGTCATGCATAATCCACACAGACAGGATATTCCAACAAAATAATAAAGAATGGAACCAGGTCATGCTTAATCCGCACAGACAGGATATTCCAACAGAATAATAAAGAATGGACTAACAGAAGAATTTCACCATGTATGCGGTACTTCGCATAAACAGGTTATTTCAACATAATAATAAAGAATGGAATAACAGAAGCTCTCTTCATTAATGCGAAAGAAATAATACCCCTTACCTTAAAAGAAAACTGGATACTAGAATAGTGAGGTAGCAGACTTCTCTTCTTCTTTCTCTCTATAATTTCTCTATAATAATTGCTCTTGTGAGACTTAGTGAATTGGTGATAAATGAAGAAAGAATGAGCTTCTATTTATAGGAAAATATAGTTTCAATAATTGCACATTTTGGGGCTCGAAATATTACAGTAAAATACCTTCCTCTTTTTCTTCATTTTTAATTTAGTCCTGCAAGTATTATCAAACATGCACCACCTCCCCTAATAGTAAATCATGTGAATTAATAGTTCATATATGTGACTCAATAGTATAATCATGTGAAAAAACTAATTACAGTATAGTACCTCCATCTATACCTCTATTTTTAACTTAGTCATACAAGTATTATCAATCTTGAACCAACTCTCCTAATAGTACAGGAATGCGAATCAATAGTACACACATGTGAACAGATAGTTATAAGCATGTGAAATAATAGCAATTAATTGCTCTTTTATCCAGTTAATTACCCGATTGGTCAATATAACCTCCAGACATTAATTATTATCGAAATAAATGTTGATTTTCACTAACACTAATAATTCCCACACAATGGAGCTATCAATTTCATCTTTAATCAACACGGACTTATTTATCATTAATATTATAACTCACAATATTTAACAACCAGGTCGTTCCTAGGAAAGAAGGGGCTTTTCGATAAGGATTTCTCCCTATTGGCGCGCAATTAGATTATCTAACCTCTCCTCAACAAAACTTTCTAGACATTGTCTATATTGCAAATAATAATATGAATAACTTTGTCGTCTCAATTATTGATTTTATACTATAACATATTATACATATGATACTATGACAATAATTGAATCAATAATATGAGAGATATGATGCAGCAATTACTGTAGCAATATTTGAGTATAACTGAGTGACTTATCACGTAAGCATCAATAATTAATACCGTGTGCTACTATGCAACCACGCGTATTACTGTACTTTTACTACCAGGTAGTTCAACAGTTTTAACGGTAATACTTTCGCCTTTATTTTTATAAAATGATAATTTTGTCGTTTTCTAACTACGACAATACTTTCGTTGTGGGGTCTACCAATTATTGTGCTGTCGTACAAATATTCTCTGGTAAAAAGAATATTCCCCGACCAAACGAATATTTTATAACAACTTGCATACTTTGCCAAAATTTTCACATATCACCCTTAACTTTAACCTTTTATCAATTTAACCATTTACGAAATAAAATAATAATTATTAGAAAATTGAATACTTTCATTTCATAAAATTTGGGGTCTTACAAATACTCTATCAATGATAACCAAAATTTAAAATCAAAATATGAAATATATCTGAGGGTCATAAGACCACGAACTATGTCCACAGTTACAAGTAATCTTTCAACTTTAACCTAAACAGTTATACTGTAGGGACTTGACGTACTTAGGGGGATCAGTCCTTCGTACCATGTATTGTGCACAAACATCTAAATGCATCGCGTACCCCTATAATAGGGTTATTCTTCTCAGTTTTAGAGTACAAGTCCGCACCAAAGAAAGTTTGGTTTGGATAAACTTCAAGGGTAATTTAGAGTTTAACGTTCATCAACTAAAGGATTAGTTGAATCAATCAAAGTTCAATAACACTATAAATGATCAATAACTACATAATGTGGAATGATTATGAATAGGTTAACCAACTATACATTAAACTCATGCTTGAAAATAACTAAAAACATAAGTATTGAATGAACAATAAACCTTGCTTGAACAATAATAAGCTAAGGCTATGATTTTATTAAGTAAGAAATGGAATTACTGGACATACATTAACTGATAGCAAGCTGAAAAAAAACTTGCTCAACATGATAATAACTTGTGCAAAGTAATTTAAAATAAGACAGCTCAATATTAGAGACTAGAGTTCAAGAAGTTGCATTCATTATAAAGGAATGAAACTTAAGAAACTTGCTTAACTATAAACCAGTTAGAGTAGATCAACAATGATTAGAATTCAAAACTTGCTCGAATAAAGTTAGGGTTAAAGCTGGCTCAAATAAAATTTAGGAACAAAGAAATTGCTCAATAAAAGTTTAAGGTAAGAAACTTGACTTGTGTGTAAGCTATAAATTTACAACTCACATTCACCTACACATAATATTATAATCACAATATCTATTAGATATACTAACATCCACTTTCCAATATAACACTTACTTCTAGTTAAACTTGTTATTTTAGTACAAGTCCTACTTTACAATACACATTTCAGAATCACAAGTTTTAATTTCACAACACTTATTAATTATTCATTAAGTTTCTTAAATCATAACATATCATTTTCACAACTTACTAATTTTACACTTTGGAATTACTAACCACATGATACGATTCTGTTTTAACCTTTTCATTACATGTTTCTCACATTAACATAACATTAGACCAAGTTACACTGGGTCTCCAAAGTCTGCAGAAGTAGCAGACTTCACTGGGTCTGACTGACTACTAGCGAGGCCACGCTATAATTACCTTAGAGTCTGGCGCGCCCGCGCTCGGCACCAGTACCAGTTTTGTAGAACACGAGTTTTGACTCTGTTCTAAGCCAACTATCACGAATTTCATGCATAAAATAGTAAATTAAGCATACCCAATTGATATAGGACTCATACAAACATAATTCCTCACATATATACTAACTTAGAACAATTAAACAACAACTACAACTAATTGAATCCTTTAAATTTCATGTTTTATACAAAAACACCATTTTTAACATCCTTTACAAAAATCATCACTGTGATCACAATTCTTGTCCAAATTAACTCATTCAAACAACGTTCTCTTTGTTTCTTAATGAACAAACATATTCAAGGCTTTAATTTACAGATTGGTTTACAAATTAACCACCAAAGTTGGTACTTTCACAAGCCATAAGTATAACATACACTGAAAATAGTTTTTCTTCCTTTTTTAAACGTAATTAACATAATAATTCTTATCTAAATGCAAATTCCAACATCACAATTACTCTCAAATGCAATAATTCAATTTATAACAACAATTCAAGAGAAATTGGATTCATAGAGAATAGCAATACATGACGTAAAAGATATATATGTATATAATATCAAGGTTATGGAAAATACATTTTCTTGCTTTGAATAATCCTTGCTAAGCACCAAGAATTTCTTTGTAATTCACAGAACTCCCAAACTCTCTCTAATCACTCTCTCAAATTCTCTGTTCTTTTCTTTTCTTAGTATCATTATAGGCCAACTCACATAAAGCCAACTAACCATTAAGCATAAAGATAATAAACTGATAGGGCCATAATACGCATATTAAAAAAACAACGGTTAAAACCTTAACGCTCATCAGTTATAAAATATATTTTATTTATTATTTTGATTTATTTTATTTAATATAATTATAATTCAAAATTCAAAAGCCATAAGGCTTTGTTTGGCAAAAACTATTTAAAATAAAGACTAAATATTTTAAGCCTTGTTTGGGTAAATCCATTTAATTTATTTTAATAAATCATTACACTATAATTTATAACCTCATATTATTTATTTGGATTCCATATCCAACATTAGTTAACTAAACTAATTACACATACAAAAGTTTAAATAAATTTTCCACTTAAACAAATATCACAAAATTATAATCTCATTATAATTTTATTTAATAAATTAACATATCACTTTCATTATTAAATTAAAACAACAATATAACCATTCATGTATTTTTTAACAATTCTGTAACTATTATATTAAATAAGAGTTTTGTCTAGTAAATTTATTTCACTAATATCCACAAACAATCAACTACATCAATATATTATTTATTAAATTAAATTAAATATTTTAAATTACAAATAATAAAATCTTGGATTGTTACATCATTCGCTCTTTACAAGGATTTTGTCCCCAGAATCACAACTCAAACAATTTATTCGTCACATTCTTCCCTCCTTACAAATATTTTGTCCCCAAAATCGAAGACACAGATTAAACAAATAACTTAGGGTTGTTCTTCAACATTTCATCTTCGACTTCCCATGTAGCCTATTCGACATTGTGGTTTCGCCATATCACCTTCATAGAAGGCATCACCTTATTCCTTAGCACTACTTCTTTCCTGTCGACTATCTGGATAGGAACCTCTTCATAAGATAAATTTTTACTGAACTGTAACGGTTCATACTCGATCACATGTTTGTAATCTAGTTTATACGGTCGCAACACCGACACATGAAAAATATTGTGAACATGTTCTAATTCTGTAGGTAAAGCTACATCGTAAGCAACTTCTCCCAGTCTTCGTAATATCTCAAAAGGCCCAATAAACCTTGGGCATAGCTTTCCTTTCTTGTCAAAACGAATTTTTCCCTTCCAAGGAGAAACTTTCAGGAAAACGAAATTTCCTACGTCAAACTTACGATCTTATCTGTGTTGAGCATCACACGTCTTCTGTATATCCTGAGCAGCTACCAGTCTTGCTCTGACAAGTTTGATAACTTCAGCTGTCTGTTGTACCAGTTCTGGTCCTAACAGTTGATGTTCACCAACTTCGTCCCAGTATAATGGAGTTTTGCATTTCCTGCCATATAATGCCTCGTATGGCGACATGCCAATGCTTACGTGGTAACTGTTGTTGTATGCCAATTCCACCAACAGCAGATGATCATCCCAGTTTCCTTTGAAATCCATGATGTATGATCTAAGCATATCCTCTAACGTCTGGATTGTTTGTTCGCTTTGACCATCAATTTGCAGATGGTATGCCGCACTCATCTTCAATTGTGTTCCCATGAATTCTTGTAGTTTCTTCCAGAAGTTTGATGTGAACCTCGGATCTCTATCAGACACAATTGATATTGGAACTCCATGTCTTGAGACGATCTCTTTGATGTACAATTTTGCCGGTTGATCGAGATTAAATCTAATCTTTATTGGCCAAAAGTGTGCTAATTTCGTTAATCTATCCACTATCACCCATATCGCATCGCATCCTTTTTGAGTCATTGGAAGACCTACCACAAAATCCATTATAATATACTCCAACTTCCATTTCGATATTTCCAACGGTTGAAGTAATCTGCTTGGTCTCTGATGTTCTGCTTTTACACTCTGACACGTCAAGCATTTCGCAACACATTCTGCAACGTCTCTTTTCATATTTGGCCATCAAAAGTGCCGACGTAAATCTTGATACATTTTCGTACTTCCCGGATGAATCGAATATCTTGAATTATGAGCCTCAATCAAGATTTCTTCTTTAATATCCGATACTGTTGGAACCCAAATTCGTCCTTCAAATCTTAGCACTCCTTCGGTATCAACCTTGTACTTCATCTCACTACCCTTGACCATACTTTCTTTTATTTTTCTGCATTCTTCATCTTGTAGTTGAGCATTCTTTACCTTGTCCACCAAAGTTAGACTAGCTTCTAACTAGAATAGTCATTCATAATATTCGTTTGGAAATTTTATTTCCAGCTCTAATCTTGCCATTACTGAAATGAGCTCCTCTTGGTTGGTTAACAACATTAACTTCTCACGACCCTTCCTACTCAAGGCATCTGCAACCACATTTTCTTTTCCTGGATGATAAAACATCTCGCAATCATAATCTTTTATTAATTCCATCCATCTCCTTTGACGCATGTTTAGGTCCTTCTACGTGAAAATATACTCCAAACTCTTATGGTTTGTGTATATCTCACATTTCTCTCCACAGAGATAGTGTCTCTATATCTTCAGAGCAAATACCACCACAACCAACTCTAAATCATGAGTCGGATACCCTTTCTCATAGTCCTTCAATTGCCTTGATGCATACACAATGACTTTACCGTTCTACATAAGGATACAACCTAATTCTTTATGTGAGGCATCACTATACACTACAAAGTTTCCTATATTATCAGGTAATGATAACACAGGTGCCACACTGAGCTTCTTCTTCAATTCTTTAAAACTTTCTTCACACTTTTTTGTCCAAATAAATTTTACAACTTTTCTCGTCAAATTTGTCAACGGAGTTGCAATCATAGAAAAATCCTGAATAAACCGTCTGTAATAACCTGCCAATCCCAAGAAACTTCTTACTTCTGATGGATTTATTGGTTGTTCCTAATTTATCACAACTTCGATTTTTGATGGATCCACTGAAATCCCATCTTTATCAATTACATGGCCGAGAAATTATACACGTTCCATTCAAAATTCACATTTAGAGAATTTTGCTTACAACTTTTACTTTCTTAGCGTCTGCAGTGTAAGACATAAGTGTTCCACGTGTTCCTCATGAGATTTAGAGTACACCAGAATATCATCAACGAATACCACCAAAAACTTGTCTAAAAATGGTTTAAACACCCTATTCATCAAATCTATGAATGCAGCAAGCAGTTGGTCAAACCAAAAGACATTACCAGAAACTTGTAATGTCCATACCGAGTACTGAATGTCGTCTTCGGTACATCTTCCTTTCTCACTTTCAATTGATGATACCCACTTTCCAAATCTATTTTCGAGAAGTATCTAGTACCCTTCGATTGATCAAACAAGACAACTATTCTTGTCAAAGAATATTTATTCTTAATAGTGACTTTGTTTAATTCTCTATAATCAATGCAAAGACGTATTGACCCGTCCTTCTTCTTCACGAATAACACCGGCACTCCCCACGGTGATACGCTCAGCTGAATATACTTCTTATCTAACAGTTCTTGCAGTTGTAGCATTAGTTCATTCATCTCTACCGGAGCCATTCTGTATGGGGCCTTTGATATTGGAGCAGTTCCTGGCACTAAGTCAATCACAAACTTAATCTCTCTGTTAGGAGGAAGTCCTGACAAATCATCCAGAAACACGTGTCGATGTCGGGATTTTTATTTGTCCCTATTCGTTACCTATTTTTTTGTGTTCTCATGTTATGTGAGATTTATTTCAAAAAACAAGTGAAAAAGGTCCGACATGTATAATATCGATGATGGACTGTTAAGAGTCGCCAGCTGCTTATCATATGGTTGTACCAACACAACTGAGAAAAGGTTTGCACATTGACCCAGTGATGTGACACTGCTAAATGGGTCGGTGAAACCGAAATTCATTAGGGTTTGGGGACTTGCTTATGCGGGAGGAAGGTGTTAGGCACCCCCCGACATCTGTGTTGCCGCGGTGACCCCCACATTTCCAGAAACTGTTATATGAATTTGTGTGTGTGTGTGTGTGTGGGTCAATGTGCTGTTATTCAGAAGTAGTGCAAGGCCTCATTCGCACCTATATACATAGGGTTTGAATTTATGTAAAAATTCAGTTTTAAACAAGATATAGCAGTAATATTTTGTAAAAGAGGTTTTTCAAACCTTTATGTTCAATAGTAATTGAGACCTTTTACACTCCCATTTTATTATTAATTGTTCGGCTTGATTGCTTTTATTTTCGAGATGCGAAGCATCTTTCAGGAAAATAATATACAAAGAAGTGCCGAATTCCTCATAGGTTTGAAAACCATCGGAGGACATCCAAACATCGTGAATAAATTTACAAGCTGCTTACAACTGAAAAAGGTCCATCATGGGAACCGAATCTAGATTCAGTTGACTGAATCTGTGATCACATGATTTCTACGCTCACATAATGATGTAATTGGTATAAAAGCAGTAAGCAAGTATATATATAAAAGCTGTAAATATATATATACAAATATGATCGACCACCACGAAGCACCTCCATGAGGGATCAGAAATATAAATAAAGCTGTAAACGCGATCAACCGCCATGGAGGAAACTCTAGGCGAGATGAAATGTACAGAAAGCTGTAGAAACGGTCAACCATCACGAAGTAAACTTCAGGCTGGACGAAATGTATATATATATATATATATATATATATATATATATATATATATATATATATATATATATATTAAGCATTTTTGATTTAGAAAATTAATTTAGCTGTATGTTGTTTCTCAAGAATGAATTTAGCTGACTTGCAGTCTATCCTAACTAGGAATTTTTGATTCAGTAAATCTCTCTGAAATTTTTTAATACATAATACAAGTGACAAAATTTCCTTTTTTATAGTACTGTATTTTAACTGTGTAGGGTTCCATGCGCCCGAATGGAAACGAACAATTTGCTCGTCAGAAGTGGGGGTTAACTGCTGTTTGAGTATGCCACCAAATCCTATGTCTGAGGCATCAGTTTCAACTATTTTGAATGTTGAATCATTAGAGATGCCAAGGCAAGGCAAAACCTTGACATATTTTTTAACCTGTTGGACGACAGAAGTATGAATGTCAGTCCACAGAGGGGGATTACTTTGTAAGCGCTGAAAAAGAGGCTTACAAATCTTCCTGAGATTCTTGTAGAACTTGCCTATATAATTAAGCGAGCCAAGAAATCTCTGTAGCTGAGTTTTATCGGTAATCTTATCTGGAAATCTATCGGCAAATTGAATAGCTCTGTCAATAGGCCGAGTAAGTCCGTGATAGAGGATTAGACCGAGAAACCTGACTTTTGTCAGAAACAGACTACACTTGGAAGGTGAAAGAACAAGACCATTGGTTTTAACTATTTTGAAGAATGAATTCAAATGTTTAATATGTTCTTCAATAGTCTTGGAGAATACAAGAATATCATCGATGTAAACAATAATAAAATGACTGAAAGGATTCAAAATGTTATTGAGAATATTCTAAAATTCACTAGGTGCATTTTTTAGTCCAAATGACTGAACATTCCATTCGTAATGTCCGAACGGAGTGGTAAATGCGGTTTTATACCTATCGTCGGGATGAATAGCAACTTGCCAGAATCCTGATTTAAGGTCAAATTTACTAAAAATGGTGGAAACACTTAACCTGCTAAGGAGGTCTTCCTTATTGGGTAAAGGGTACCTAATCCACTCAAGCACTTTGTTTAATGGCTTGTAATTAATAACTAGACGAGGGACACCTCTCTCTTTCTCAGCTTCATTATTAACATAGAAGGCTGGGCAAGACCATGGTGACTTACTATGTCTAATTAATCCTTTACTAAGGAGATCATTAATTTCATTTGTACATAATTCCATTTGTTCATGACTCATTTGAATTGCTCTAGCTTTAGTGGGAATCAAGTGTTCTTTAAATTCTTTTGCATATGGTAATCTAACTGTATGCTTCTTCCTATGCCAAAAAGCATTGGGAGAGTCAGAACATAGATTTTTTGTTAAATAATCTTTTAATTCACTATTTTTTTCTTGAACTCTGTTGCTTTTAAGTTGCTCTTCAACTTGTTGATACCTAACTTCTTCCTCGAGGAAACTTAAGTGGGTAACTTTGCAGTTTAACAGGTTCAATGATTTAGAAATTGATTCTTCTTGAATAAATTTTAAATCTCTTTCTTTAGGTTTGATTAGGAATTTAAATGTAATTTTCTTTTCTAAATGTTCACAGCTAAGTCCTTTATTACTGGTAGTGAATGGGTACAATAAATATATAAATGGTAAACCTAAAATAATTTTATCAGTAAGATTGCGGATTAAAACAAAAGAAGTTTTAAAACACATATCATCTTGACAGATATGGACTTTAGGTAACTTATATTTTATTTCCATATTACTACCATTAGCTGAATTAAGCTTTTCACTAGTCTTTCTGTAATATCTAGTGGGAATAAGTCCTTCCTGAATACAGTTCAGATCTGCACCAGTATCGACCAAGGCAGGGAGCTGAATAGAGAAGGATTTATCAATAACTAACTTAATAGAAATGTACCATTTTTGAATGGTAATGTCTTTAATTCTTTTAAGTGAAAGACCTTGAATAAAAAGATCAGGTTCATCTTTAACACCGGGTGATTCTGGTTCTTCATGACTTTCATCACTGGAAGAAGAATCGTGTATTTGAAGATCTGACTTTTTATCATCAATTTCTTTCCTTAGATTAGAAATATCTAATTTTAGGTTAACAATTTCTTTCTTTAACTTATTAACTTCATGATTTAATTCAGGGAGAGTAATTTCTCTAGCTGGTGATTTAAATCTCTCAAGTGTTTTATTAAGACTAAAGACTGGCTTTTCTTTGGCTTTAAGAACTTTGTCAGTAACTTTCTTATCCTTGTTTAATAAATCTTTTAATTGATTTAGATACTGAGTTTTTAATCCTGGATCTGTGATTTTGCTAATTAAATCAACTAATAACGAACACTCTTCGTCTTCTCTAGTTATTACATTAATTCTTTTACAATAATTGTTACTACAGTTTTCAGTACAGACAGTAACTTCGTTGTCAGTATTTGATTCATCGTTACAAGTACTACTACTGTTAGAAGATTCAGGGACATCTGAAGCTTCATTACTACTATCGTTATTTTCAATTCTCATTAACTCAAGTATTTGCTCAGTGTCTTCGGCTGAGATGTTTAACTGATTTAATTTTTGCTTAACTCTACACTCGCTTTTAAACTGTCCTTTTTGCCCACAATTGTGACAGACAATTTTACTTTTATCAAAATTTTTTGATTTTTTGGTTGATTTTTTTGTGTGTTGACTGAGGTTTCTTATAGTAAGAATCTTTGTTAATAATTTTCTTATCTTGATTATATCGTTTTTTACGATGTTTGTGACTCCTTTGTGACTCAATATGTTTATGGGGATGCCGGTGCTTTCTGCTAGAGGGAGCAACAGGCGGTAAACCATATTGTTCACAGAAAGTGCTTAACTCATATTTAGCTTTCTGTTCATCTTTATTGGCTTGCTTAGCTAACTTAAAGTCAATACACATTTTTAATCCAATTTTCTGAATATAACTTATAATATCTCCATAAGTTAGATTATCGTAATCAATATATCATAAATTCTAACTTAATTCTTCTCTAACTTTATGTGCAAATAACGACGGTAAACCATTAACAAATTTTTCCTTCCAGAATGGCTTATTACTGTCATTTCGCATCATAACTCTAGAGGTGAATACATCCTTGTACCATCTAAAATCACTTAGAGTAGGACAAGTAAGATTACTCAATTGGTCATGAATTCTCTCTGTGATATTACTAGGAGTTCCAATAAAATGTTTAATTATGGTGAAAATTAAAGTATTAACTCTATCTGGCAGACCCATACCAAATTCTTCATTGAAGATGGGATTGCCGTCATCATCTCTCTGGATAGCATGAATTATGAATATTCTAATATCTTCAGTGAGATGTTTTTCCCACCAAGATCTAAGAATACCAGTGAATCCACTAGCTATTAATTCAACTATATCTGGTTGAGATAAATTGTTGAATTTGGTGATATAGCTATTTGGTACCATAGACATATGATTCAATTTATTAAGGATTTCTTGTTCACTAAATCCATCTATATTCCATTCATATACTTTATTAGATAAAACAGAGAATTGTTTGTCTAGGTTTCTCTCTTCGAATTGTAAATCCAGAGGAGTAGGTCTAGAGTACCAATTTCTGGTAATACTAGTGTTATTAACAATTAATTTATTTAGCTGTTCATTAAGGTTGGAAGTTGATGAGAGAATAGAAGAACTGTCGTCGTCATCATCGGATTCTACTTGATCAATGACAGCAATAGTTCCACTCAAACCGGCTTCATTTTTAATTTTTTTAAATAACTTATCAATGGACTGAACTAACTCTTCATCCTTATTAGGTAAACCTAATTTGTTTCTATTTTCTGGTAATTTTATTAAAGGCTGTTCAATCTTTGAATCAGGTTTTTTAATAATACATTCTTCGAATTTTTCTTCGATTCTATCAAGCTGTTTTCCAACAGTTGCTAGATACTGATTGCTAAAGTTTAATTGTTCAATTATCTTCTTATCATCTTTAACTCCATCAAGAATTTTTAATGGACTGGAGATAACTGAGGTGTTCTTGACTGGGACTAAAATTGTCTCTAAGGGTGGATGACTAGACGAAATTTTTGTTTTGTCTTCTTTAATCCATTGTGTTTTACTAATAACATTACACTTACTTTGGTATAGTTCATACCAGTCGTAAAAAAGTAATGTTGATCTGTTCATTATTAATGAATCTCTTCCATCTATTGACTATCTTATCTCTTTCCTTTTCAGTAGGGTGATTAGATCTAAATAGATGTCTTTTTTCTTTATTAGATTTTGAATTAAAATCTTTTACTAAGTTATCCCATTCTAAAATAAATTCTTTTTTAATGACTCTTAGTTGATTATGAATAGGGGCATTAAAATCAGACTGTGTAGGATACACAGAAGACGCTGGAGAAGAAGATCCTTCATCTTCATCAGGGTCATTCTGGGTATAACAGGGATGACTAACTTGTCCTTGATTAAGGATACCTTTTAGTTTAACGTCTTTAATCGAAGGGTTACTGATTATTTCCGAATCTCTTCTAGTATGAATAACTTAAGGGGTTGAAGAACTGGAAATATCTTCAATAATGACTGGAGTTCTAGTGCGTTCAAAACTAATTTTAACAGTTCCATCAGAAAACTGTTTGATGTTTTCAATGTTTAATGAAGTGTTAACTATGGGTTGCTGTGGTAATTCTTTTGGCAAAGTCCATTGACTGGGTAACGTAATATCCTTCCAGAGGATTGTTCTCGGGATCTGGAAATTAGCATCACTAGTCGAACTTTTAATTAAAATTGTCTGATCCTTAGGACTCTTATTAAGAGCATGAACATTCAAATTTGACTTCATAGTCTTATAGTAGATCCGATAGATCAAAGCAATAGGCTGAGATCCCTCAATCATTTGAGTAATCTCTCCTTCAGTTTTAATATTTAACGTTAATGCTTTAAATAAGTTTTGATCACTAAGACTTAAGGTGAAATCTGGAAAACAATTAAAGTGAATTGGTCCATTATGCAAACTGGCTTCCATGGCACCAATTATACTAGGATAATAATTTAAAAATCTGGCATCTCTAAGACAAAGGTAGATTGATGAATTAATTCATTTCCTATTAAGTGGTTTAACTGCAACTTGAATTAATCCTATATGAATAAAATTATAACCCTTTTTTCTGTGTTTCTTAATAACTTCTGGAGATAAAAGGCTACAATTTTCATATTCTTTATTATTTGCAAAAACTCTTTCAACTGTTTTAACATTATAGTCTATTTTTAAATTTATCTGAAAATGTTGTTTGATAAATTTCGTTACGGGAAACCCTAGGTATGTTCCAATTATTCAAGACTTGACTAAGGTTTTCATAACTCTGTTCTTCCTGGTTGACTATATCTGGGACTGGAGGTAAAGTCGATCTGTTACTAACAGAGGAGTTAGATCTAAATAATCTACTCATCTTGACTGTTTTCAAAATAAAATCGGACTCAAGGTTCATTCATGCATACCCCGTTTACCCTAAGTAAACTAATACCTATGTTCTATAACCCGACACTGCTCACACTTTGGAGACTTACAAAGGTTAGACACGAACTAGGTGGTCTACAGGTAAATAAGGTGACTTTAGAACACTTGAAAAAGAAGATAATTTTGAAAAAAGAAAGATAAGTTTGATTAAACAGATCTAACTAGGCAGTCAGAAACAACATACAACAGCGAATAAGTTTTTTAAAAAGAAAAACTTAAACATAAAAGAAAAGATTAAGAAGATGACCGGTGAATCGGTAAAGTAATCTCTTTCTTTTATTTATAAACAGTTGAGGAAGGGATTACATTAATTCCTAGACTAACTGTTTGAGGAAGATCGAAGTATGAAAGACTTCGACTTCATCTTCTAACTAAGAAGATCGAAGCTGAAAGCTTCGTCTCCGGCTAACTCTAGAGAGAAGGGAGAGCGGACCTCAGGTGAGGTTTTCTTACAAAAGAAAAGCCTGAAGAAAAGCCTGAAGAACTCTAACACTTCGAGTTCTTTAAATAGAAAACTGAAAAGTAAATTACTATTGATTCACGCAGGAATCACTATTACATTGACTGAAGTAAAAGTAATTTACTTAAGTAAAAGTAAAACGTAAGAAACATTTTACATTTACTTTTACATGCGTAAATGTAAGAAACATTTAACTAAGTTAAAAACATTTAACTTAAGTAAAAGCAAAAGTTATTCTTTTACTTTTACTTTTACATTTACTAAAGTAAAATACTTTTGCTTTAGGTAAAAGCAAAAGCTGAGATGATGGCTGGGCCACCACCTGTCGGTGACTGAAGATGCCTCTGGCATCTTCTTCTTTGACTGATCGGCAGCGGCTGTTGAGTCGTCTTCTCCGGCGGCTTCTTCGGTTGACTGGTCCGTCTCCTGTGGATGCTGGATGGAACTGCTGATCGTATTCTCCAACGAGTCATCACCTCCATACATTTCCACCTCAAAATTTTTATCCAGGAAATAACCCTTTCACCCCAAAAAAATTGTTTACAAAAGAAGGAGAGGAAAAATTTTTCACCGAAAAATTGGTCAAAATCTTCAAAATTTCTTAGATTTTGTAGAAAGTTTTTGTTTAAAAACAAATCAGATGAAATCTGAAACAAAGGATCACTCGATTGGTCCTGATCTATCAGTGAAATCAGTCCAAACAGTTTGACAAAACTCTAACCGTTTAAACAAAAATTCTTTCTCTTGAAGGTCCACTTAAAAGGCCTTACTTGCCAATGAATCATACCCCGTAGATCTAAAGATTCCCTTTGGCCTTCCACTGCTCTCTTACTAGAGTCTTACAAACAGGAACTACTCAGGACTTAAGGCGATCTTGGGTGTTTAACGGCGAAGGTCCGGTTACTGAAAGCGGAGCAAGAAAAATAAAAGTTTGTGAAAACGTTTTAAAACCAAGAACAAACTGTTTTTTCTTCGAAATCGCCGATAGCATCAAGAACCAACCGTGTGGCTCTGATACCATATTAACAGCGGATAAGTTTTAAAAAGAAAAACTTAAAGAGAAAAGAAAAGATTAAGAAGATGACCGGTGAAGGTAGTAACAACTCAGTTCCTGATTTTCTCACATGTGAATTCATTAACACAGGTACTATTGCAGCACCATGAGTGTTCGAGGAGGATCTTCTTCTCGAGGTCATGGCCGTTCCTCAGGCCCAGTTAATCAGTCAAAAGGAACTGTTGTTCCTCATCCAGTTACTCAAACACATAATAAATTCCAGGTACTTGGTACAGTCCCCAAGCCCTATGCGTCAGTTCTTGCTAGTCAACCAAAACCGTTTGATATTTTTGCTAATAAATCCAAAGCAACTTCATCAAACCCTAGTAAACCAACCTCGGAGTATCGTGCTAAGTATGATCAGCACTTATTCCACATCGAGTTACCCATGAAACCTAAAAATGATCCAGTTAAATTGGCTGCCCAGTATTTTCCTACTGGATGGCATTTTCTTCCTCTCGCCCCTTATAAATCTTTGGTCTTTTATAAGGATATTCTTATTGAAACCGAGTCAGCATTTATCAAACCTATTTATGCCAACGATGATAGCTCCAAGCTTCTTTATCATTCGTTGTATATTAAACAGGTTCTCAATCTTTCTGATTGGGGTAGTCATCCTTCCGATCTCAAGTCACTCTCTAATCATTCTAGCCCCTATTGCTATTATGATTATATTGAGGCTTGGTTCAAAATCATGATTCACCAGAATGATGATCATAGTCATTCTTGGTTTTTCCAATTCAACCAAAAGTTCAAGAGTCAGTTTCCCAAGTGGTTCATTCTCTGGTGGACTAGGCATGGTCTTGATCATGCAATTTTCCCAGAACCACTTATGGTTCAGTTAGAGCATTTTTGTCATCATAGTAACTATCTCCCGAAGTATGAGGAAATTCCTGCATTCCTTATATTTTGTAGTAAATATAAAATCCCTTGGATCCTTAAATGGAAATACGTCGTTACGGCCACCCAAGAAGTTACAGTATTCCGGCCTCCTTCTTCCATAGGAATTATGTCAGCTCAAACAGTTATCTCCCCAATTTCTCAGGTCTCTCGTCGTTTCTATATTAAATGGTGGGATAAATTCGGTGTCGATAGGATAGTTGGTCAAGTTCAGAAGGAATTTCATCCTTCTCCACCTACTCCCTTGACCCCTCCAGTTACCAAGACTCCAGCCATTGAGTCTTCCAGTAAATCTTCAGTCAAAGCACCTGAAAAATTAAAGTCAGTTGCTCCGTCGAGTCCACAAAAGGTCACTGATGTTTCCAGTTATTCTAGTTCTAAGTTAAAAGTTCTCACAGATGCCATCCAGGCAAGATTAGACCAGTTAGATGAAAAATCAGATGCAGTCTCTTCTCATTCCAGAGGAGAAAATGATAGTCAAAATCTAGATGATGATGATGATGATGATGATTGTGACCCCTATGGCACGATCAATCTTTAAGATGCTCAGGATCCTTTTTCCTGAACATCTCAGTCAGTACCTGCTCCGGCAGCCTAGTCAACTCAGTCAGCCAGCACATGCTCCGGCAACCTCATCACCATTATCTTTTGCTCCGACAGCCTCGCCAGCAGCATGTTCTGCTTTTCCACCAAAAGCAGCACTTAGTCAAACATCTGGCCTCACGGCCCCTTTAGTCAAGCAGTATCTTCTGCTTTTCCACCAAAAGCAGCACTTAGTCAGACATCTGGCCCCACGGCCCCTTTAGTCAAAAGAAGACGTCTGCTTTTCCACCGAAAGTAGATTCTTTTCCTTTTACTTTACTTTAGTAAATGTAATATATTTCTTAATTTTACTTTACCCCAGTTATTGTAATAGTAATGTTGTAATAGTTCGTTTCCTTATTCTATAAAAGGAAATCGAATTCATTTTTGAGAGGCAGACTTAGAAAGACTCAGAGCTCCTTCTCTGACTAATCTTTAGCCTCCACCGCTGTTAAGCCTACTTAGCCCCTCTTCTTCTTATGTTCTTCTTTTAAGTTATCTTGTAAGTTAAATTTCATTTCTGCACTTGTAAATAATCAATAATCAATAAAATCATTTTTATTTTAGTAATTTAACTTGTGTTTGTGTATGCGCATCTTTCTGTTCTTCTTCTATTCCCGCTTCCACTCCAAATGGTATATATATATATATATATATATATATATATATATATATATATAAACTGAAATGAAACCACAGACCGAAGTTTGGGCCTACACACGCAACACGACTCTCAATGTGAAGAATAGTGTGTAAAGATGAAGAGAAAGGCTTTAAAGTCTGTAAGAAGGCTTACAGTGAGCTGCCAAAGAAGACTTTAATAACTTGAAATGGATGAACACTCAGATCCCCCCCCCCGGTAAAAAGTGGCTATATATTGAGCTTACAAGTGTTTAAAATGAGAAAGCACTCAGTTTGGGGTGTGTACAGAGCAAATTGGACAGGGCTTCCTTGTCTTTTTCTCTTTCTTAAAGTGGCAACCCCAAGCCCTCTATTTATAGAGGGGGGAGCTATAGGTGTACCTGCGGCTAGGCCGCAGGTGTACCTGTGTGGCCCGGGGTGCCCTGTGCTTTGCGGGTTCCACCATCTTAAAGTACGTGCACGCGTGCAACGTTATGTCCGCTCGAACTTTTAGAATTTTAATTCGAGCATCTAACTGAGGTATGTAAGACCTATTTCGGACCGTCGTCGTCGAGAATTACACAATGACATGGGATTAGAGGTTGTACAAAGTCAGGAAGATGGGACGTTGTCCTCCGGTCATCAAGCTTCAAATTCTATCCGTTACCTTGCGTAATAGTCACTCGGAATTGGTTTTCCTTGGTTCTTGTGGGACATTGCTGTGTAGAAATATATGTCTGAAATGTTGAGACGGCGTGATGTGGCATCAAAGTGGCAAGATAATGACTTTGTCCCTCACCGGGGTTATCTCCAGTTTGGGCTGATAAAGCAGACGTTGCTAAGGATTATCTCTAAGATTGGACTGCTGCAAGTGTTGAAGGTCCTCCGTTTCATTTTTGAGGTGTGTTTATCTTCCTGGTGTTATTGTCAGGTCTTGTACTGTGTGCCTCAGTGTAAGCACCGAGTGTTCTGAAGCTGATTGCATGCATTTGAAACATGCATTTCCGGGGTTATCTCTGAAACTGCAACTGCCTTCCTTGGGGTTATCTCCAAGGTTGGAATATGCTATTCCCAGTGTTGGGACTGAGACTAAATATCTCAGGGTTATCTTCGGGATGAATCGGTCTTTTCTGGTGGAATTTTCGGTATTGGAACTATAGGCGTCGAGGTTATCGCCGAGGTTAGAACTGTTACTCCCGGTGTGTGTTTCGGGGTTAAAACTGAGCTTTCGGTAGTATCCAGAATGGATGTGAGCTATCTTCCAGGGTTATCTTTGAAAGATGAATCTGCCCTCTTGTATTGTCAGTAACAGGTGTGCATAAAATTTTGAGTGTCTACAGATTCCCCTCTTTGTCATATTCATGCAATGCAATGGCATGAATAGGATAAAGAATCCTAGACACTTGAAATGTAATAGATAAACATGATGCTTTGTGGAGGAACATGATGCAAGTGTATGATGCATATGGATGATCCATATGGATTGATTTTCCACATGTTGGGGATGATTGTCGTCTCCCCGTTGTTTCTACCGGTGATGGTAATGATGGCAAGCTTGGATGTGTTATCCAAACTTATTAGGATGTTAACGTTGGGGCTATCACCAAAGTCCTTAATCCTGGATATAAACTTTACTACAAAGATGTGCCTCTCGTGTGCAAGAGATCTGTGCGGATAAAACTTTGTCTGTTTGAAGATGTGTATAACATATTCCATCATCGATTCTCCTTGATGATGTTGATCCTCCATAGGTTGTATCGCCAGGACATATCAATGTTCTGTTGGATTTACTGCCAACAGTATGTGTGTATCAACTGATGAACTCATCGGATGGTTTCCGATGCGATGTTGGGTTTACTTGCCGATGGCTGAACTGACGTCAAGGTTGCTTAACCTTCATTGACATATGCATCAATGGAAAATATGCGTTGTAGCCCCCGCCGGGGATCTCTTGAATCATCGCTGATGTGTGTATCAGTGGAACATACGTTGTAACTCCCGTCGGGGATCTGTTTATGGACAAATGACCATGCATTGTAACCCCCGCTAGGGATCTATTTATGGACAGATGACCATGTGTTGTAACCCCCATCGGGGATCCATTTAATGGAGATTAGGGCAACGACCCTGAATTGACGGCATTGGACCTTTGTCCGGTATTGGCGAAAAGAATCTGTAACTACTTGGATCATCAGTATAGTATACCCTGTATTTGGGCGAATACCAATAAATGATATGAAAGCCACAGTCGAGCCTAGAAAGTATTAGATTTCAGGTTATTCCACTCAATCGCGTAGCGTTTTTATCCCTGATTTGGCCTTTTCAGCTTGCGAGAACTTCTTTGTAACTCGAACTGGACCGAGCCAGAGGGGTGGGACCCACGTAAGGGTGTCGCAGGTACACCTATAGCAGTCATAGGTGGGCCTGCGGCCAGCCGTGGATATGAAAATCCTACAAGTTGCTTTCACAAGTCATATTCAAGTTGCGCCGCGAAGGAAATCTGAGAGCTCTTCTTCAGATCTGCTGAGTTTGGACGTCTTTCTGCAAATTCTGTCACCGTACAAGTGTTCTACACTGTTCTGGTAACGTATGCATGTACTTTTTCCCAATTTTTGTCCGTTGGAAAATGGCTTATCGCATGAAATGCATCTAAGCACATAGTAGTGATTATGTATGCTCAAATGACTTGATAAAAAATATTCAACATAGTAAATGTTAGTATTAAACCATGCTGAACATAATGAGGTGAAAAAATTTGACTTTTGACTCAGTCAAATTGGCACCCTTTTTTGGCTATTTCTTATCCTATTCGAGGACAAATGAGCAAAGGTGAAAAAGCAAAGTAATCCTGGTAATTAGGCTACCCTTATGGATTGATGACTTTGATTTTTTAATACAAATAGTATTTATATGACTGTGGGCAGGTGTGCTACTGAATGGCCACCTAGTCATGCCTATGTGCATGTGGATAGTCCTATTCATAGAGGAAACTATGGCAAAATTTTCCAAAATGTAGGCATTGAGTAGTCATGCATATTTGACTCTACCGTAGATGTATGTTAAAATAATACATGCATGCATGTAGTCATTAAATGCATTTTGAAAAGCTCCAGGTTAAAAAATACCACACCCCTTCTGAGCTGATTTGGAGACTTCTTGTCCAGATATTATGGATCCGGATCAGCCGAGTAGTTCCCTTAGGACTACTTCTAGTGTGCGAAGGAGGGCTTCTAAAGTGCCTAGACCTCGTTCCGTTAGACAGCCCCATCGATTGGTGGAGGCGGTGATACATCCAGTCCGGGTTGATGTACCGGACGTCTAGGACGAGGAAAAGGATGTTCCAGTTGCGAACCCCGCTCATGCTGTGCATGTTCCCCGTAGGGACCTCCCGATTATTTAGGTAGCAAACCCAGAGCGTCTAGGTGATCTGAGTAGTCATCCCTCAATGTATTTACATGTCAACGAGGTATAAAGCTTAAATCTTAATCTTCCTTTTTTCCTATTGATGAGGAGTAAAGGATTCTGATATCGATCTATATTTTGTAGGTTCCTGGCTTTACATAGCCTCGAGGGAACTGGTTCAGTATTCACTCAATGTACCAGGCTCTGAATCCAGGCAATAGAGCGATTGTGCATGATTGGGGATTTAAAGCATTCTTTTCCATCCTTCCCCGCCGTTGTCCCTGGGGTTACCTCAGGGCATTATTTGAGCGCTGGTTTCACTAGACTCAGTCTCTCCATTTAGTGGATTATGAGGTGATGATGACAGATTAGCTAGCTTGTGTTCGAGATCTGACTTATGTGACACAGATTGATAGTTTGACCCAGCGATTGGACCGGACGCATTTCTTTATCCAGCATTTGGGTAGAGATCCGGTAGAGGCAGATTTATTTGATCCTTCCAGCTCCGGCGATGGCCCCTCAGATGACCCATTTGGCTTTGCCGGTTCAGATCATCCTTTGTATAGGCCTGATATCCCTGTTGATAGAGATCAAGTGACTCAGGAGGAGTTACATCAGGTGGACAGGATTGATGATATAGATATTGACACCATTGTCTTCTTCTGATGTGTATTCTCGTTATCTCTTCTGATATGCCTCTATTAGCTATTGGGTGGTTGTGCCCCATTCTCGTTATATCTTTTGATGGGCCTCTGTTAGTAGTAGGGTATCTGTGCCCCATTTTCCTATATTTTTAGCTGTACAGAGATGATGTATATAGATGATGATGTATTTAGGAATGTATGTAGTATCTTCTATTCCCTCCATCATATTGCCATCTATTATCTGTTATGCATGTATCATGTTATGCATATATATGTATGTCCAGAGATATTCAGCGTTGACCCCTTGATGGTATTATGATATGGCCCACACAGATGTCTTCTTTGACAATCAGCCGCATAGATCACACCCCACCATTATTGGTAGCATCCCGTCTGAGATATTGGTATGATAGTATGTCACCCCCAGATAGGGTGACCGTAGACCAGTTGTTATAGCATACCATGACCCTTTTGATGTTTCAGGTTCTAGCAGGATTTATGGAAGGCATACTAGAGCACTGGGTACCGATGATGCGAGTTTTCTGATTTGAGACCCAGGAGTTAACTCCGACTTTGGAGGAGTATGCACGTTTGACGATGCTGCCACTTGACAGACCTTGCCTGCATATAGCCATTGGTAACACGAGCCGGCAGTTTATGACTCTCACCGGGCTGAGGCGGAGAGTTGTATAGGATGAGATCACATCTGGCCACGTGATATCCCATCATTTTTTGATTGACAGATTTGGCTATGAGGACAGCTATGCTTGGTATTCTGGGGATTTCACTATACCAGAGGACCAATGGCATTTGGCCAGAGTGGACGCATTGATGTTGTGTGCATTATCATACGTGTATATGCCACGATACATGGACGGGTTAGATATCGACGTTATTATGGCAGTGAGAGCTCTCAGGGAGGGTCGTACCATTATTCCGATGATCATGGCAGAGACACTGAGGTCGGCCACATTTTGCAGTACTTACCCTATAGAGGTATTCATAGGCAGTTTGGTCATGCTGTACGCGTGGTTTATGTCACACTTGAGACCAATTGGCACATTTCGACACAGGTATTGTTTCACCCATGAGATAGCTATGTCGTACTCCTTCCAGCCAACAAAGTGTACAGATCCAACATCTTGATCCGTTTTCCTTGCTGGGATTGTAGATCCGTTTGCTATCTTGTCATGTTCAGGGCTCAGTTCGCCATTTAGTTTCATTTCTCATGCTCCGGGCATGGATTATCTCCCTCTTGCTGGTTTGAGGGGCATGAATACCTACCACCCACTGGTCGTGATGTCGCAGTTTGACCAGTTCTAGGACTTTTACCCTTTTGATGGGGCGTTAGGTCAGCGCTTAGCTTCTCGCCATCTATCAACAGAGGACCGATCCCGTGTGTATGCTTGTTGGGATCAGCGTGAGATTGCTACTTTTTCTGTTAGCCATCTGGGTTATTCTGTAGAGTATTCTGCGTGGATAGAGACAGAGACTTCATCGGCTGCGGTAGTATCCACAATGCCGAGCATTACTTCAGATGGTGGAGAGCCCATGGAGGACATTAATTCTCAGACCGAGGAGGAGCCATTTATTGGGTTGCCATCAGCTCTCTTAGATTCTCCCAATTCTAGCACTACCATGATTCAGCATTCAACACAGTACTTTGAGCAGAGTTTTCATCTGATGACCTTTGAGAGAGATCAGGCTAGAGCCCTGATGTTGACAGCTCTTGCTGGGAGAGACGCAACTCTATTAGAGAGAGACGAGGCATTAGCTAATAGAGATGCCACTATTGTTGAGCATGATGAGGTCAGATTAGCCAGGGATGCAGTGAAAGTTGAGCGGGACAGCGCCATATCTGCCCGCGATGTAGCCATCACAGATAGTACTACAGTGAGGTCCCTTACCACTAGTATGCTTGATGAGATGAGTGCATATATGGATGAGCATAACGTCACTATACAAATGGCCTCACACTTGATGGATCGTGTGGATATCCTCATATAGGAGACCACAATGTTACCTCCTTCTTCCGAGAGTGATGTTATGTTAGATCTGCTAGCTCGCCTGCATACAGATCTATAGATAGCTTTGTATTTTCCTTCACATACTAGCTTAACCATTTTGTTATGTATAATTTACATTGTGTATATCAAACATTATTAAATATAGAAGGGAAATATATTTTTGATCACTTCCCTTTTAGATATGCTTGAATACTTGCTTGATATTTGCATGCTTCTTTATGGCTTGTCATCTTGATGTATTCTAACCTCCTCCTTGCTGGATGGACATTGAGTTGTCTTTGGATAGTTCAAAATGGATCATGGATCTTTGTATATCTCTACCATCTTTGGTGTCTTGGGACTGGTTTCTGTATGGGAATGTGGAGAGGAGTATGGCTTTCCTCTCTGAGATTGACAATACCACAGATGGTCGCCAGTACTTCTATTTAGGATGAGCCTAGTTAATTCCATCTCTTATGAATTGGTGTTTCTCTTTGAGGTATAATTGCAGCTTAGATGGTCACCGAATCTCCTATTTAGGAGGAGTTCAGGTAATTCCATCCCTTTGGTTTGAAGCCAAATGAAATGTGATGGATTGAAGTTTGATCCCAGTACCGTTATCAAGTATTTATGTTTTGGTAGGGGGTTAGACCGAACCATGAATGGCTGCCTAAGTACTCCTATTGAAGAGGAGATTAGGTCTGCGTAATTTGAACCTGGTGTAAGAGGTTCAACGCCGTATGTGGCAGAAAGAGTGTAGAAATTTTTGTGTTGTTTTTGTTTTTGTAAGGAAAAGGGTGTAGAAGTGTTTTTGTTGTTTTTATTTTATTGCGACCGGGCCATATAAAATGGTTGCCTACGTACTCCCGTGTATCAAAGAGATTAGGTCGACATAGTTTGCCCCTTAGGGCGAGTTGAAGCGTGATCCCATGGGCAGGGTAAACTGCAAGGAGGAAAGATTAATCCCATGTACAGGTCAAACTGTGGGGAAAGAAGTCTAATCCTAGGTTGAGGATAAACTGCAAGGGTGAAAAGTTTGATCCCATGTTTGGGGGAACAAACTATAAACGCAAGAGGTTCAATCACTAGTGGGATGACCAAAGTTGTAAGAGTGCAGTGAAGCCAGGTTGCTGGCTTAACGAGTATGTTTCCCTGAGGGGCAAAGTGTGGAAAAGAGTTATATGTGGTAAAGGGTTAAAGAACTGGAATGACGGGTGATCTGATGATCCAACACCAGGATGTTTGTTTGATGGTAACTTCAGATATAGTACCATTTCCTGCAATCGAAGAGCACCTCCTATCAATACCTCCTTGACAATAAACGGGCCTTCCCAGTTAGGAGCGAATTTTCCCTTAAACTGATCTAGGTTGTTGATGATTTTCTTCAAAACCAAATCATGTTGTTTAAACTGCCGTAGCCAGACTTTTCTGTTATGGGATCTGGCGATCCTTTGTTGATATAATTGACCATGGAAGATAGTCGCGGTTCGCCTTTCATCTATTAGAGACAATTGGTGATACCTGTCTTGTACCCATTGGTCTTCATCTAGCATAGCATCTATCAACACTCTGAGGGATTCCATTTCTACTTCTATGGGGAGTATTGCTTCCATCCCATAGGTTAATGCGTAGGGGGTTGCCCCAGTTGAAGTACGCATTGATGTTCATTAGGCTAACAGAGTAAGAGGCAATAGGTCAGGCAATCCTTTATGGTTGGCGGACATCTTTTGCATGATCTTCTTGATGTTATTGTTAGTCGCTTTAATAGCACCATTCATCTTTGGATGGTAGATGACGGAGTTAAGGTGTTTGATGTGGAATTTACTGCATAACTCCTCCATCATTTTGTTGTTGAGGTTCTTAGCATTGTCTGATAGAATTACCTCTGGTTGTCTATATCGACAAATGACATTATTTCTGATGAAAGCAATGATGACTTCTTTGGTAACCCTGGGAAAGGAGGCTGGTTCTACCCACTTGGTAAAGTAGTCGATCATGGTGAAGATAAAGTGATGTCCATTACTGGCTTTAGGCTCAATGGGCCCGATCACGTCCATTCCCCACATTGAGAAGGGCCAAGGTGAACTCATATTGTGGAGCTCCCGTGGAGCGGCGTGGATAGCATTCCCATGAATTTGGCACTGATAACTTCTCTTAACGTGGTCATTGCAATCAGCCTTGAGAGAAAGCCAATAATGTTCTGTTCTGAGGATCTTCTTTACAAGTAAAGGGCTGCTCATGTGTGGGCCACATACTCCACCATGGACCTCATCCATGAGTCTCTGAGCTTCATCTTTGTCTAGACATCTGAGGAGACCTAGTCCTGCATCTCTCTTGTAGAGTGCATCTCCGCTCAGGTAGAATTTTATATCTAGTCGATGAATCCGCCTTTGTTCAGTCAGGCTCGCTTTAGCAGGTGTAGATCCATCTCGCAAGTACTCCTTCATATGCTGATACCAAGGTTGTTGGATGGGAGGTAGCTCATTCGATACTTCTCCAACATAGTTCCCATAGGCGGGTGCCTTTTGCAAGGCTAATGTCACGCTTGGCATGTGTTCCTTATTAGGCAGGTGAATCAAGGAGGCCAAAGTTGCTAATGCATCTGCGAAGTCATTCCTATTACGAGGAATGTGTAGAAACGAGATCTCTTCGAACTCTGAAGCCATCTGTAAACTTGCCAATGGTAAGGCAGAAAATGTAGCTCTTTGGTTTGATAGATTCCCGTGGATTATTTGATTACCAACTCTGAATCCCCAAAGACAGTTAACCGCCTGATGCCCATTGAATGGACAAGTTTAGCCCCATGATACAGCCTTCATACTCAGCAGTATTGTTGGTACTGACAAATTGCAATTTAACAGCGACGAGATACTGCTCCCCCGTACTGGATACTAGAACTGCTCTAGCTCTATAACCTTCCATATTAATAGCTCCATCAAAATACATGTTCTATGTTTGATGTGTATCGTATTGATGGTGTTACTGAATTGTCATTACCCCTTCATCGGGGAAGTATGTTTCCAATGGTTTGAAATCCCCTGAAGGTGCAGCGACCAGTTGATTCGAGATTCCTTGACCTTTAATGGACTTTTGTGTCATGTAAACAATGTCAAATTGTTACAGAATCAATTGCCATCTGGACAGTCGATAATTCAATATGGGCTTACTGAACATATACTTGAGAGGATCCACGCGGGATATGAGATGGGTTGTGTGCCCATGGAGGTGATGTTGTAACCTCATGGTAGCCCATGCTAAAGCACAACATGTCTTCTCAATCAGAGTGTACTTGTGTTCATTGATGCTAAATCTTTTGCTGAGGTAATAGATAGCTCGTTCTCAGCCTCTATCATCTTTTTTGACCCAACATACAATCCATGGCATTGTCACTTATGGATAAGTACATGAACAGGGGAACATCATCCCTGGGGGGGTACCAAAATAAGAGCTTTGACTAGCTGATCATTGATTATAAGGAAAGCTTTTTGGCACTCATCATTCCATTTCATGGAGGAGTTCTTCCTTAACAGTTTGAAGATAGGCTCGCAAGTTGTTGTGAGTTGAGAAATGAACCTATTAATGAAGTTGACTCTTCCCAAAAACCCTCGTATTTCCTTCTCTGTCCGAGGAATGGGCATTTCTGTAATGGCCTAGATTTTGGTGGGATCCAGCTCAATCCCTTTATGGCTGACTAGGAATCCTAGCAACTTGCCTAATTTAAAGCCAAAGGCGCACTTGGCTGTATTCAACTTCAAGGTGTACTTACGCAACATGTTGAAAAGCTTTTTGAGATGGGCTAGGTGGTCTTCATCCTTTAGGGACTTGATGATGATGTCATCCATATAGATCTCTATCTCTTTGTGCATTAAGTCGTGAAAAAGAGCCATCATAGCTCTCTGATAGGTAGCTCCAACATTGATGAGGCCGAAAGACAACCGTCTGTAGCAAAAGGTTCCCCAAGGCGTGATGAAAGCAGTTTTCTCATGATCCTCCTCAGCAACCATGATCTGATGGTACCCCGCAAAGCAATCAGCGAAGGAGTACATGCTGTATTGAGCAGTATTGTCAATGAGAATGTGGATAAATGGCACGGGAAAGCTATCTTTAAGGTAAGCTTTATTAAGATCCTGATAATCCACGCAAACTCGCACCTTTCCTCCAGGCTTAGGCACGGGAACAATGTTGGATATCCATTCAGGATATGTGGACACTATGATAATACCAGCTTGAAATTGTTTCACAATTTCTTCTTTAACCTTTAAGCTCCACTCAGGTTTCAATCGCCTGAGTTTCTGCTTAACTGGCTTGAGTCCCTCTTTGATGGGAAGGCGATGAAGGACAATGTCAGTGGACAAACCCACCATGTCCTCATGAGACCATGCAAACACATCCTGGAATTGGGTTAGTAGCGTAACCATATCATTCCTCTGGTTTGGGGTAAGGTCTGAACCAATTTGGATTAACTTAGGGTTTTCTATGGTTCTGAGATTGTAAGAGGTGGTTTGATCAAGGTTGGTTTTAGGTTTGTCTTCGACCCATTCTTTGATCTTCGGAGGCACCTCAATGTCCTCTTGTATTTCCATCAAGTCGGAGTTCAACTTTTCATCAAAGTTAAAACCCTTGTGAAGAAGAGGCATCTTATCAGCAAGTACAGGCACATCTAAGTTCATAGTCCTGAAACAAAATATGCTTTCACTTAATATATATGAAATTGTTTAATCATATAAAGTGTTAGCATGTACGAACAAAACAACTACTAATATTGTACAGAAAAGTAAGCAGTTATGATATATATAGGGCAGAAAGAAGTCCTGCCCATTTTACCCTTGTCGACCAATGCACGGAGTGTTGCTCCAATTGGCAAGGGTAAAGTCCTGGTGGATTGCATTGATGGAGGGGCTGTCATCGTCCTCCTTCTCCCGAATGATGACCATTATATCTGGGTAATCATCGTCTGGGGTATATCTGTTTATATGTTCATCATGGACAATGATGCGTATGCTTGGCATCATTATGACGATGTGCTGCTTAATTTTTTGTTCCTCTTCTACCACCTTGGGATCTGGAACAAAGACTTTCTTCTCTTTTACCAGTATCGGTTTAGGAAATAACATAGCCATTACATTGGCCGGCACCTTTACCGGAGATTGTGCGAACTCTAGATTTATAGGTGGAGATAATAGTCGTGTGGCTGACGTTGAAGGAGTCTGATTATGCTTATGTGGATTCCTGCACCTGGAACTGGCAGAATAGCCTAGTTCGGCTATCCTAACTTGACTGGACACTTGAATCGGGTGCTTAATACCCTGATGATTTTTACCCAGCCCTTGTCCCGGTTGGTGTCCCAATGACGTCATTTCTTGAGTAGCTGCAATTACTTCGACAGAAATCTTGGGTATGGGAAATGGCGTCCCAATAGAATGGTATTGAGTGTTGCTTACTTCCAAAACATGAAAACTGACCGGCTCAATATCAAAATTGACATTGATGATTGGAAGATCACCATGTTGAGGATATTCCGGTTCAGCATTGACTGTGACTAGGCTATTGTTGATAATATATTTAAGTTGCTGATGAAGAGTGGAGGGGACTACCCCGGCCATATGAATCCAAGGTCTCCCTAGAAGCAGGTTGTATCTTGTATCTATTTTTAGCACGTGAAAATATACACAAAATGTATGGGGACCAATCTCAATTGGCAGCTCAATCTCTTCGACTGAATTTCGGCAGGATCCATCAAAAGCTTTGATGGTTGTATGGCTAATTCGGATCCACTTGAGATTGACATTCATTTTCAGTAGTGTAGCATAAGGACAGATATTTAGAGATGAACCTTCATCTATCAAGACTCCAGCTAACATGTATCCAGAGGATAAAATCGCAATGTGTAACGGCTTGTAATGACCGGTCCCTTCGGGCGGTATGTCATCATCAGTGAAAGAGATCACATTATTATTGAAAATATGATCAACCAGATGTTGAAATTTTTCCACATCCACTGATTTCGGTAAATAGACTTCTTCCAAAACCTTTAGTAGAATCTTCCGGTGATCCTCGAAAGTTATAACCAAGTCTAATATTGAAATTTGATGTGGAGCTTCTCTTAAGCTTAAAAACACCTTGGCTTCATTATGACCCATAACACGGAGGAATTTTTTAATCTTCTCCATGGGAATTTTTCCCTTTTATTTAATAGCAGGTTTCATCACCCGTTGGGGAAGATACAGTGGATTTTCCTTTGACACTGCAGCAGTTGTATGAGATGTGTATCATTCAGCTTGTCCATAATTTCAGGGAACTTTCTGTAAGCTGATAATAGGATATTGTGGTCGTAATGGTAGGTTGATTGGCTCTGGAGAAACCACTTTCAAAGGATTGCTAATTCCCTTGAGTTGAATTATTAGCGGTTTAACAGTCCTATCAGCCTCAGTGGATATAACTGCTACTAGTCCTTTCCATTTGGAAGGATAGGTATTTTTACTCTCAAATAGCACGGTATCGTTGTCTGCCAGTAGCAGGACACCACTATCGATTAGATTCTGAATTAGGTGGCGGAGTGCCCAGCATTCTTCCGTACCGAGAATGGGAGTGATACTAACATACTCCATCAGGATTGAACCGTCCTGAACGGGGATTAATTGGAGGTAGAAGGGATGTGATTCTTCCTTCATTGATTAGCATCTAAAGTATCTCCTCCATAGGTTGGCCTAGGTATATAAATTCCCTTTTATTGGCAAAATCCCGACGGGCTTTGGTAGTTGCTCTCTTCATCACTTTGTCCTCCGATGTTTCATATTTTGAAGGTGACGAGGGAGTATTCGTAACCAAGGGAATGAGACTAGCATTCTTTTGGCTAATTAATTAGCGTGTGACTTGATGCTGATAGATCACCAGTTCGGCCAATTGCTCAATTTGCTTACACAAAGTTTTAATCTTCCGCTCCATCGTAAACTGAAACATTACATAATCCCACTTGTCAACACCGTCTTAGATGATCTGAAATGCTTCACAGTTGAAATTGGAACTCTGTCCATTGCTCGAATTAATCATGTTGACCTCTTTCTCTTTGTGTGGATGAAGAGGGTTGTCTTGTAAGTGAGGTTGATCTGGTTTGGTAAGCACTATCTCACCATTGTCTATCAAATCTTGGATCTTGTGTTTCAAGGCCCGACAATCTTGAGTATCATGTCCAGGTGCCCGACATAATACGAACATTTTCGAGCAGCATTGAAACCCCTCCCATTAGGGCTGGCTGGTGGAAGAAGATGCGTGATTTTCTTCTGAGTTGTCAGAAGAGTTAGAATGTTCTCGAGTGAATCCCCTAGGGGTGTGAACACTCGAGGGCGTTTGACTTCTCCACCCTTTGGCATGGGAGGGTTTGAAGACTGTGATTGAAAGGAAGTGTAATTTCTCTGTTGGATAGGCATATTCTGATTGCCTTTCTGACCTTGGAGTATCAAGGAAACATCCTCCTCTTTCTTTTTATGGACCCTCCTGGGGTTGTTTCCATAACTTCCAGATTGGATGTGCTCAGCAACAGCTTTAAGAATGGCTAGGTCTTGAATCTCTCCTGACTTCAATCCCATCTCATCCATTTCTCCATGTTTGATCATTTTAGAAAATGGTTTACCAATGCCAGCTAAAACTCTTTCATAGAAAGGAGCTTCTTGTATGTTGATAAAGGTCATGACCATCTCTAACTCTGTCATAGAAGGAATCACCTGAGCAGCAAGGCACCTCCACCTTTGAGAATATTCTCTGAAAGACTCATTGGACTGTTTCTTGACCTTGGTAATTTGGTACCTGTCAAGAGCCATCTGAGACTGGAAACTGTATTGTGTGAGGAAGGCGTGAGCTAGCTTTTCCCAGCTATGGATCTTTGAGTTGTCTAATTTGGAACAGCTGCATTCTGAGCCTCTCGTCCTCTACATAAGATCCAAGTTCTCCAATGAACACCTTTAAATGGGTGTAAGGGTCTCCTAACCCATCATACTTTTTGAAGTCAGGAGTTTTGAACTTATCTGGATAATGAACACTAGGAAATATACAAAGATCGACATAGGAGAATCTCCCGTGTGCTCCAATTCCTTTGATAGAACGAAGGGTTTCTTCTATTTGAAGAACTTTCTTTTTGATGTCATCGGTGTCTGGATCTCCTGTGAGATGGGTTGCATCATGGCTTTTGTTGGCCGTACCCAACTACGGTTCAGGTACTGTAATGTCTTTATCAGAACCTTGAGTTCCTCCTTGTGCAGAGGATTCAACATGTACGGGTATCTTCGTACCTTGAGTAGATTGATGTCGTTCTTTAAGCAGAACAACTAAATCTATAATTTGTTTACTTAATCCGTCAAATTCTTCGCGAGAAACTGGATTAGACTGGTTGGATGAAGACATAATTGGCTGTAGGCCTGCGACCTTTTTGGACTTTGACCGGGTAATAGGTCCGAATGCTTCCCATCAATAAAACTTGCATAGTTTAGTTTTAGGGGTGCAAATGTATACATGCTATGTGATATGTCCGTTTTAGGATTATGGTCCTACAAAATGGATGTTAGTTGTTTGTAATACAGGATAACATGTTAATATGTATATATTTCTTCATATTTCTCATTCAGTGGAGATGAATATGGCTTGTAAATTACAAGTAATTGACTTTACAAGTAATTTGAAATGAGAAAGCATGAAGAGACTTTCCTCCGCGTTTGGTTTATCAGAGGCTGACCTATCTTAGGTTTCTCTCATGGCTTTTTGTCATGAAGGTTCCCAAATCATCGTAATTTACTCAACGGGAAGTTAACCCGATCTTTCAACTGGAGCGAATTTGGGTGGTGCATTTCTTGAGCCTCGTCGGAATTAGTCTTCCTACGAGTCCAGTAATCAAACACGGACATGATAGCCTCTTGGTGGAGGAACCACACAATATACATTCACATATAACGTGTCTCACCGTTTATGAAAATGATGACATGTGCGAAGTACTAATATCATAGATAGATATATTGCAGTGCAGTAAAAAAATGCATTCGTACACATTCATCATAGATGTAAATGCAACATTCACACACAAGCATATAATAGTTTTGAAAAAGCTCGTAATAGCGACTTAAGTCCTCTTACTAGTGTCCCCAGCAGAGTTGCCACCTGTCCACATCGAGATGTTTATTTGTCCCTTTTCGTTACCTGCTTTTTTGTGTCCTCAAGTTATGTGAGATTTGTTTGAAAAAACAAGTGAAAAAGGTCTGACATGTATAATATCGACGATGGACTGTTAAGAGTCGCCAGTTGGTTTTTTATATGGCTGTACTAACACAACCGAGAAAAGGTTTGCACATTGACCCAGTGATGTGACACTACTAAACGGGTCGGTGAAACCGAGATTCATTAGGGTACGGGGACTTGCTTATGCGGGAGGAAGGTGTTAGGCACCCCCCGACATTCGTATTGCCACGGTGAACGCCACTTTTCCAGAAACTGTTATATGAATGTGTGTGTGTGTGTGTGTGAGTGGGTGTGTGGGTCAATGTGCTATTATTCGGAAGTAGTGCAAGGCCTCGTTCGCACCTATATACACAGGGTTTGAATTTATGTAAAAATTCAGTTTTAAACAAGATATAGCAGTAATGTTTTGTAAAAGAGATTTTTCAAACCCTTATGTTCAATAGTAATTGACCCCTTTTACACTCCCATTTTATTATTAAATGTTCGGCTTGATTGCTTTTATTTTCGAGATGCGAAGCATCTTTGAAGAAAATAATATACAAAGCAGTGCCGAATTCCTCATAGGTATGAAAACCATCGGAGGACATCTAGACATCGTGAATAAATTTACAAGCTGCTTACAGCTGAAAAAGGTCCATCATGGGAACCGAATCTAGATTCAGTGGACTGAATCTGTGATCACATGATTCATAGGCTCACATAATGCCACAATTGGTATAAAAGTAATTAAACGCACCAGACGTAAGTCTAGGCTCATCGAACAGAGTTTGACACACAGTTCATATATATAAGTATATATATACGAAAGCAATTAAACCCTCCAGACATAAGTTTAGGCTCAATCGAGGTATAACTCGATAATATTAGTCCATATATGATATATATATATATATATATATATATATATATAAGTATATATATACAAACTGAAATGAAACAACGAATAGAAGTCCGAGCCTACACACGCAACACGACTCTCAATGTGAAGAATAGTGTGTGTAAAGATGAAGAGAAAGGCTTTAATGTGTTTAAGAAGGCTTACAGTGGGCTGGCAAAGAAGATTTCAATAACTTGAAATGGATGAACACTCGGCTCCCGCTGGTAAAAAGTAGCTATATATGAGCTTACAAATGTTTAAAATGAGAAAGCACTCAGTTTGGGGTGTATATAGAGTAAATTGGACAGGGCTTCCTCGCCTTTTTCTCTTTCATAAATGGCCTCCCCAAGCCCTCTATTTATAGAGGGGGGAGCCGCAGGTGTACCTGCGGCACCTGCGGCTGCCTGGGGTGCCCCGGGCTTCGCGGGTCCTACTGTCTCGAAGTATGTGCACGCGTGCAACGTGATGTCTGCTCGAACTTTCAGAATTGTAATCTGGCCATCCGACTGAGGTATGTAAGACCTATTTCGGACTGTCGTTGTCGAGAGTTACGCAATGACATGGGATTAGAGGTTGTACGAAGTCAGGAGGATGGGACGATGCCCTCCGGTCTTCAAGCTTCAAATTCTATCTGTTACCCTGCATAATAGTCACTCGGGATTGGTTTTCCTTGGTGTTTGTGGGAAATTGCTGTGTAAATATGTATGTATGAAATGTTGAGACAGCGTGATGTGGCGTCAAAGTGTCAGGATGACGACTTTGCCCCTCACCGGGGTTATCTCCAGTTTGGGCTAATAAAGTAGACGTTGCTCAGGGTTATCTCTGAGATTGGACTGCTGTAAGTGTTGAAGGTCCTCAGTGTCATCTCTGAGGTGTTTTTGTCTTCCTGGTGTTATTGTCAGGTCTTGTACTTAGTGCCTTAGTGTAAGCGCCGAGTGTTCTGAAGCTAATTGCGTGCATTTGAAATAAGCATTTTCGGGGTTATCTCCGGAACTGCAACTGTCTTGCTTGGGGTTATCTCCAATATTGGAATCTAGTATTCCCAGTGTTGGGACTGAGATTGAATATCTCGGGGTTATCTCCAGGATGAATCAATCTTCTCTAGTGAAATTTTCGGTATTGGAACTGCAGGCCTTGGGGTTATCGCCGGGGTTAGAATTGTTACTCCCGATGTGTGTTCTGGGGTTGAAACTGAGCTTCCGGTAGTATCTGAAATGGATGTGAGATGTCTTCCAGGGTTATCTTATAAATATGAATCTGCCCTCCAGCAATGTCAGTAACAGGTGTGAAGAAAATTTCGAGTGTCTACAACACGCCCACAAAATCCCTAACCACTAGTATATCTTCCAGTTTCACACCCTTATTTTTAGTATCGACTATGTAAGCTAGGTACCCTATACAGCCCTGACTCAATAACTTCTTGGCCTACATAACCGTCAGACACCTCGCTTGTCTAGGCAATTTGCTACCATAAAAAACTACCTTTGACGGAGTCATAAGGTTTACACATTTCTTTTGGCAATCAATTATCGCTCCATAATTGAATAGTCAATCCATTCCCAATATTACATCAAACTCTCCAAGTTTAATCGGGATTAAATCTACTATCATAATACTTCCCTTAATACTCACCCTACAATTCTTGTATACGAACTTAACAGGAATTACCTCCCTATTCGTAATTTCTATGTGTAAAGGGAAATTTAACTCTTCACTAGGTAATTCTAACTTCTTAGCAAATTCATCAAATATAAACGTGCAAGTAGCACCTGAATCAAATAATACATATGCATTTATATCATTGATTGGGATAATACCTAACACGACATCTTTTGATTACACCGCATCCTGTACCGTCATGTTGAAGGTTCTAGCTGTGGGTCTAATTGATGACGTTGGTCCAGCAATAGTCAATGTACCTCCACTGCTACCTCCCTTGCTTCCCATTGTCTCTTCAACTTTCTTCTTAGGACATTCGCGAGTAAAATGATCCTTTGACCCGTAGGTGTAGCAAACATTCTTTTTGGGTTGATTGCAATTTGGGCCAATGTGACCCTCCTGGCCACAATTAAAGTATACACGTTCCCTCCTTAAGCACATACCCGTGTGAAACCTCCAGCATGTAGCACATGCTTCGAATTTCTTCTTCTGCTGGTTACCCTGCTGATTTCTGGCTCCCATATTTGCATTCCACTTCCACTTCAAGTTATTGTTACCATTTCCACCACTCTTCTTCTTTCTCTGCTCTTGATTGTACTTTGTTATAGCCTCGCCTCCACCTTTAGCGAGAATTGCCTTCTCCAATACTCCTGTAAATGTATTCAGCTGAAATATGGAGACCCTACTTTTCAACTAGAGTTTCAGACCCTGTTAAAACCTCTTAGCCTTGCGCTCATCTGTGTTGACTTGATGTGGCGCAAACCTGGCCAATTCGTTAAATTTTGCAGCATACTCCGATACCGTCATTGATCCCTACTTCAGTTCTAGAAACTACACTTCCATCTGATTCTTCGAACTCTCTGGGAAATAAGTCTCGAAAAATATCTCCTTAAACATATCACAAGTCATCACCCCTTGACCTCCTCGAGTTTTATTGGCTTGCCACCAATAACTAGCCTCTGCTTTCAACATAAACATTACAAAAGCAGTCTTTTGATTCTCTATCATGTTTATGGTTATATTCCTAAGGCTTTTCCCCCCGACCTAAGGTTTATAACCTACAGCTTTGATACCAACTTCTGACGCCCCCAAATTCGGGTTCCCTAACCTCGGGTTTGGTGTGCACGATCCATCATATATATCACATCTACCTACCCATTCATTAATGAAAAACATCATTCATAATATTCCTTAATACAACTTATAACAATATCCCAGGTTAACTAACCTTGACATAACTTACATACCCTTATATAACCAAAAGGTTTACATAAATAATTACATAATACAACATAACCATTAAAAGTTGACACTAACTACTCTTGAACCTTGCCTTTGCCTTTGTCCCTGATAGAACCTTCTGCTTCATCGACATTAGCTGAAATATTTTATTTAAGCAAGGAAAAGCAACAAGTTTGCCCAGCAAGTTAAAATATACAACAAATGATATATGTCATGAATAGAAGAGTCTAGCTTCTTTAGAACTTCAACAATAATCAAAATATTTCGAAGTAGCTGAATAATAATTCAATCTCAATAATAAAACTTTCTCCCATTTCATACTGAATAACATATCAGAGATGAAAGAGTAAAATTCTTTCAAAGATTCAATAATATTCAATTGAATAAGAAGAATTAACAATACTGCAACAATATTCAATAAAGTGGGATATACCCAGATTTCATGCTGAGTGATCACAAAAGGATCATGAACTAATAGAGGAATCATTTAGTTATTAAAACTAAATTTCCACAAGAATATAAATTAGTTATAAAAACTAAACTATACTCTTCTGCAAGTACCTGGAGTGGCCAACTCCTTTGTACCCTATATTATGCATAATACTCAATAATAGCGCATAGGTCGATTTACGACATTAAAATTTTGTTCATCTCAGTCTTATATCACGAGTCCGTACCACAACAATATGGTTTGGATTACTTTCAAATAAATACTATGATTTCAATAATTAATAACAATACTAATCTAGCCGAAATGAATGGCATAGATCTTCCAATAACAATTCAGTTCATAATAAATAGAACTTTTCATGCTTTAACAAATATTAGTCTTGCCAAAACAATTAGCTGAGACATGATTTATAAATAGTTCAAATAAAAGAACAAGAATCAATTGCACTACGTGCGAATTATAACAATCATTATAGATGTGAATAACTACCAATAATTATTCACTACCATGCTTGAAAAATAGTAACTCAAGTTGAGTTAGAAACTTGCCTGATTCGTTGACTACTGCTACGCAATTTAAATTAACTTCTTTTGTAAGACCTATCATTGATAAAATCGATCTCTTAATTAGCATCGCATATCTTACTCATAGCAATTTAACATGAAATCACATAACCTATCATTAGTTAGTACACTATAATATCTTAGACTTAACACTTACTCGTTCATTTATAAATTCGTAATATAACTTGACAAACTATTTATGAACTCAGTAGACTTAATATATCATCTCAGTTTCTATTTCAGCAAGCTAAAACAAAACTGACTTCACTTCCTGACAATTCAGTTTCCCTTTTCAGCAACCTGAAATGTTCATTTCGGGAAGCTAAAATACACTATTCACGAAAATATGAAATCAGCTTATTTTTTTCTAATCTTTTGGCCAATCATATATACATATATTCCATACACAAAAAATATTTTTCTGGATTTTTTCAACTCTCTCAAGTATTTTTCAAAAATTAATTAATTCCTTAAGAAATTAGCTACCTCATACTTAATTCCAAAAATTCCCAACTCTAGGCGGGATCTTACACATGTTAACGTGAACTTACAGTTTCAATTTCAAGGCCATCGGAGTTATACAACTCTGGTTATAGCGATTTTCGTCGGGAAAACATAAAAATTGAAATAGTCATAACTTGCTCATTTTAAGTCAGAATGAGTTCATTTTTGGACACAACCTACTTTATCCCATATATTTTCATCCCCCAAAAGGTCGGATTTTATCTCATTAAATAAGTGGCCAAAACAGCCCTTCCAATATTTTGGGCAGCAGTTTTTTAAGCATTTTCTTATTTTTCATCCTTTACCAAAATCATTCCACACGAAAATCTAAATATCCTTTTTAAGTAATTCCGCTTGGATATTTTAGAAGACTCATATATCTAACTCCAGAAATTGACCACCCTCAAAAATTCAAAGTAGAATGAGAGATATGATCATTTCGATATCATACTTGGTTTTCTCAAAAATCTATTTTTCAACATTTGGTGACTTTTAAGAAAACTTCTATATTTTCACATAAAATCAATATAGTTCAACATAATACTTAAAATAACTCATATACTCATGGATCTAACATGATCCATGGTTTAATTCACCAAATAATCAACAATCATAAGATCAAACACAACAAAAGCTAAGAAAAATTTGATTTTCTAACTTTTGAAAAACCTAACTCATATTTCTTAGTTTAGCTTCAACTTTTGAACTACAAAAGAGTTGGATCTAAACACAAAACACTTTTAAACACCAAGATCTAAGGTTTTAAACCTCAAGATCATAATTTTACAAAAATCAAAACTCAAATCATCACAAAGAGAAATTAAACTTTAAAAATAGGGATTTCTTATACCTTCTCTTGATTCCTCTTCTTCTGCTTTCTAATACCTAGATTATGGAACTTGGAAACTATCAAAACTATCCCTATCTCTTTCCCTCTTATGGCCGAAACCCTCTTGGCTCTCTCTCTCTCTTACTTTGTTTTGTTAGCTTTCTAGGAAATAAAATGAAAGAAAAGAACAAAATAGATTTTTGTTAATAAATTAAGTACATATATAATATGTATATCTATAGAAATTCCCCCACATTCTCTCTTTAATCATTAAGGTGTTTCTTGCAAGCTTGAGGTTGCTTGTAAGCTTGGTAAAAGATGTTGGTTTAATAGAAACTTGACACATGTGAAGAGTTGGTGTGAGTTAGTAAAATGAAATCATTACACCACATCCTTGACTTCTCTCTCTCATATAAATTGTTTCTTGCAAGATTAACTAAATGTGTTGTTTCCATGAAATGGATGACACCTATTCCAAGTTGTTCACCCACTAAAGTAGGATAATCATTACATCACGTGCTTCCTTTTCTCTCCCTAAGATGTCCGGCCATGTGGCCAAATTTTTGTCCAAGTTTGGTTTCCTTTTATGCTTATATAATGACAATAATACCCCTCCTTAAGTGGATTTTAATTGGGCCAAGCTTGGGCTCCCTTTTTATTTCTTTTTGGGCTTGCACTTTCTTATTCCTTTGCCTACTAATTAAAATGAGCTTGGGCTCCTCTACCAAATAAATTGGATCATCACTAAACTTACCCTTTATATTAAATATTAGGCTAACTCAATAATTTAATTGCTATTAAATCAAATAGTCACAAGCCTCTTGCTCAAATAAGCACTTGGGCCACAAATAAATTTTTTGGGCCTTAATATCATATTAGTCCCATATTTTAATCTTGATCATATCCTAATCATTTAGTTAGGGTCTCCTTACACACATTATTAATTTAATTTCTTACTCACATATCTTTTATTTTCATAACCCAATTAGACTTGCTATTCTTAGGTTATAAAATTATTTAATAGAGACATATAAAATAAATCTCTAAGGATTAGTATATGTTTTTATATACTATCATTCTCTTAAATCATAACCCATTAGGTTATTTAATTATCATACCTAACATATGTATTAGGTTACATAACTTTATTCTTCATCTCTTTACAAAATAAATGTACACACATTATAAAATATATATTTATGCAATCACGTACTTAATTCACATATGTCCTAACATATTTCTCCTAGTTTATTAATTTATTATCACAAATTGACTTAATAAGTTATAAACATATACATACTCATATCAATAATCAATTACTTAAGGATTGTAAATCCTTTTAATTTAGTAATCAAGGCTAACATTCAAGCTATGTTAATTTCTTACATAACTTTCATTACTCTTCCTTGAAAATGATTAAGTATACTTCTTAGTTAAAAAAATTAACTATCTAGCTTAATTATCATATACACTTATATGATTCAAATACTTTCATTAAAAAAAATTATTCAAAACTTTTGAATTATGTAAAATTCTGTGTTCTCACATTTGTCGTGGTTGCCGTCTTGGAGGCATTTTCTATTAAAATAAAATCACTAGATTATTACTCAATCTTCTAGGTATTACGTACTTAATTTGCACATCACAAAATTACAACAAACCACACAATATCTTGAATAAATACGAACTTTTATTCATTAAAAATCTTTTAAAAACATAATAATTATACCATTCCTACTATCTGCATCACTTTCCTGAACTACTAAAGTTTCAGGATAACTTCATCATCATCATATCCCGTGGGTTATATCATACCCGGGATTTACATCTTATTTATTCATTAATCACATAGTAATTACATCCATGACGACCTACTAAAATACTGCATAGCCTTACGACGCTCCTATTCCATAATACAGAACATTGTTCGATGATCTAGCATGTACGATGGCAGCGTTTCGAACTGAATCGGATAACGCATGACCCGATCTTGAGCTCGATTGATCACGGTGTTGAAAACACTATTCATCTCATCCATCTTGATCTTCTTTACTTTTACCTCTCTCTCTGCTACCCCGGCTCGTTGAGAAGCTTCCACGTATGCGTCTTCGACTCTTGCCCTCTTAGTAGACTCTTCTTTCAACTTGTTCTTCAGCTCTTCAATCTCCTCTGTTATTTGTTCATTCGCTCCTTCAGTGTGGATCAGCTTCCCTTTGGCATTACTCAGACGTTCATCTAGATTCTGGATCTCGTTGTCCTTCTGCGCCATTGAGGTCTGCTGTTCAACTACTATCTCTCCCAACTCCTCGACGGTATCCTGAAATTCCACATTGTAGTCGTATACTTCATCGTACATACGACCAACGATCGAGTTTAGTGGAATATCTTCCTCCTCGTCTTACTCATCCTCTTTCGACTGTGGTAGCTCAACGGGGTCCTCCTCGTCCTTCTCTATCTCATCATCCTCATCAGGTAAACCCTTCTGCTCAACCACTGTGATCGAAGTTGTTTCCTATGGCGGTAGTTGTTCCCAAACCACCTGAATATCTCGAGGCTCCTCCTCTCTAGGCATCTTGGATCCTTCCTCTCTAGCCTGACTGGATTCTCCTACATTAGCCATCCTGAAAACAAAATTTTATGTTTTAATTACTAATCATTACTACTCAACATTCACGAGCACATAGGTTACAACCACATAAGAACATAAGTGTTTTATTATTTCATTCTTAAAACTTGATAAGAGTTTATCACCACTATCATTTCAAAGGTTACTTCTTAAGGCTTTTCCCCCACCTAAGGTCCATAACCTAAAATTCGGATACTAACTTGTGACACCCCTAAATCTGGGTACTTCATTCCCACAAGACTTGGTGTTCACTTTCCATACATTCATACTATCTACCCAAATATGATATCATTTAAACCATAAATTCTCCCATTAAAAGGGTTACATCATTAAATCAAAAAGTCTCATAGGTTATCTAACATTTAACATAAATCTAATACAGAAATAAAAATAGTTAAATCACATCATTTAAATAAAGTCTATTAACATAAAAGCCAATAAATTATAAGTGTTCATCACTTGTATATTTTTCCTTTCGCTTTGTTTGTAGTAGGCTCATCAACCTTCTCAACCTTAGCTGAAATAGTTATATTTATGCAAGAGTGAGTAAAACAAATGCTCACTAGATATAGAAATGAACAACAAGAGAATAATAACTGCCAATGAATATGCTCATCAGAACTGAATAATACTCTATCAATGATAACCAAAATCTGGAATCAAAATATGAAATATATCTGAGGGTCATAAGACCACAAAATATGTCCACGGTTACAAGCAATCTTTCAACTTTAAACTAAACAGTTATACTGTAAGGACTTCACGTACTTAAGGGGATCAGTCTTTCGTACCATGTATTGTGCACAAACATTTAAACGCATCGCGTACCCCTATAATAGGGTTGTTCTTCTCAGTTTTAGAGTACAAGTCCACACCAAAGAAAGTTTGGTTTGGATAAACTTCAA
Organism: Panax notoginseng; assembly: GCA_016801055.1. Lineage (NCBI taxonomy): Eukaryota > Viridiplantae > Streptophyta > Magnoliopsida > Apiales > Araliaceae > Panax > Panax notoginseng. The sequence goes on along the minus strand of CM029013.1, from coordinate 238,399,116 downwards.
GGGTAATTTAGAGTTTAACGATCATCAACTAAAGGATTAGTTGAATCAATCAAAGTTCAATAACAATATAAATGATCAATAACTACATAATGTGGAATGATTAAGAATAAGTTAACCAACTATACATTAAACTCATGCTTGGAAATAACTAAAAAATAAGTATTGAACGAACAATAAAACTTGCTTGAACAATAATAAGCTAAGGCTATGATTTTATTAAGTAAGAAATGGAATTATTGGACATACATTAACTGATAGTAAGTTGAAAACAAAACTTGGTCAACATGATAATAACGTGTGCAAAGTAATTTAAAATAAGACAGCTCAATATTAAAGACTAGAGTTCAAGAAATTGCATTCATTATAAAGGAATGAAACTTAAAAAACTTGCTTAACTATAAACAAGTTAGAGTAGATCAACAATGATTAGAATTTAAAACTTGCTCGAATAAAGTTAGGGTTAAAGCTTGCTCAAATAAAATTTAGGAACAAAGAACTTGGTCAATAAAAGTTTAGGGTAAGAAACTTGCCTCGTGCGTAAGCTATAAATTTATAACTCACGTTCACCTACACATAGTATTAGAATCACAATATCTATTAGATATACTAACATCTAATTTCCAATATAACACTCACTTCTAGTTAAACTTGTTATTTTAGTACAAGTCCTACTTTACTTTACACATTTCAGAATCACAAATGTTAATTTCACAACACTTATTCATTAACTTTCTTAAATCATAACATATCATTTTCACAACTTAGTAATTTTACACTTTAGAATTACTAACCACATGATACAATTATGTTTTAACCTTTTAATTACATGTTTCTCGCATTAACATAACATTAGACTAAGTTACAATGGGTAACCAAAGTCTACAGAAGTAGCAAACTTCACCGGGTCTGACTGACTACTGGCGCAGCCGCGCCATAATTACCTTAGAGTCCGGTGCGCCCGCGCCTAGAGGCAGCGCGCCCGTGCACGACACCAGTACCAGTTTTGCAGAACATGAGTTTCGACTCTGTTCTAAGCCAACAATCACGAATTTCATCCACAAAATAGTAAATTAAGCATACCCAATTGACAGAAGACTCATACAAACATGATTCCTCATATATATACTAACTTAGACTAATTAAACAACAAATACAACTAATTTAAATACTTTAAAATCCATGTTTTATACAAAAACACCATTTTTGACATCCTTTACAAAAATCATCACTGTGATTACAATTCTTGTCCAAATTAGCTCATTCAAACTACGTTCTCTTCATTTCTCAATGAACTAACATATTCAAGGCTCAATTTAAAGATTGGTTTACAAATTAACCACCAAATTTGGTACTTTCACAAGCCATAAGTATAACATACACTGAAAATAGTTTTTCTTCCTTTTCTAAATGTAATTAGCATAATAATTATTGTCTAAATGCAAATTCCGACATCACAATTGCTCTCAAGTGCAATAATTCAGTTTATAACAACAATTCAAGACAAAAAATAGCAATACATGACGTAAAACATACATATGTATATAATATCTAGGTTATGGATAATACATTTTCTTGCTTTGAATAATCCTTGCTAAGCACCAAGAATTTCTTTGTAATTCGCAGAACTCTCAAACTCTCTCTAATCTCTCTCTCAAATTCTCTGTTCTTTTCTCTTCTTAGTATCAGTATAGGCCAACTCACGTAAAGCCAACTAACCCTTAAGCATAAAGATAATAAACTGATAGGGCCATAATACGCATATTAAAAAAACAACGGTTACAACCTTAATGCTCATCAGTTATAAAATATATTTCATTTATTATTTTGATTTATTTTATTTAATATAATTATAATTCAAAATTCAAAAGTCATAAGACTTTGTTTGGCAAAAACTATTTAAAATAAAGACTTATTAGTTTAAACATTGTTTAGGTAAATCCATTTAATTTATTTTAATAAATCATTACACTATAATTTATAACCTCGTATTATTTATTTGGATTTCATATCCAACATTAGTTAAATAAACTAATTACACATACTAAAGTTTAAATAAATTTTCCACTTAAACAAATATTACAAAATTATAATCTCATTATAATTTTATTTAATAAATTAACATATCACTTTCATTATTAAATTAAAACAACAATATAACCATTCATGTATTTTTTTTAACAACTCTCTAACTATTATATTAAATTAGAGTATTGTCTAGTAAATTTATTTCACTAATATCCACAAACAATCAACTGCATCAATATATTATTTATTAAATTAAATTAAATATTTTAAATTACAAATAATTAAATCTTGGATTGTTACATCATTCTTGTCCCCAGAATCACAACTCAAACAATTTATTCCTCACATTCTTCCCTCCTTATAAAGATTTTGTCCCCAGAATCGAAGACACAGATTAAACAAATAACTCAGGGTTGTTCTTCAACATTTCATCTTCGAGTTCCCACATAGCCTCTTCGACATTGTGGTTTCGCCATATCACCATCACAAAAGGTATCACCTTATTCCTGAGCACTTGTTCTTTTCTGTCGACTATCTGGATAGGAACCTCTTCATTAGAAAAATCTTTACTGAATTGTAACGGTTCATACTCGATCACATGTTTGTAATGTAGTTTATACGGTCGCAACACCGACACATGAAAAACGTCGTGAATATGTTCTAATTCTGGAGGTAAAGCTGCCTCGTAAGCCACTTCTCACACTCTTCGTAATATCTCGAAAGGTCCAATAAACCTTGGGCTTAGCTTTCCTTTCTTGCCAAAATGAATTCTCCCCTTCTAAGGAGAAACTTTTAGGAAAATGAAATTTCCTACGTCAAACTTATGATCTTATCTGTGTTGATCAGCATACTTCTTCTGTCTATCTTGAGTAACTACCAGTCTTGCTCTGACGAGTTTGATAACTTCAACGGTCTGTTGTACCAGTTCCGGTCTTAACAGTTGACGTTCACCAACTTCATCCTAGCAAAGTGGAGTTATGTATTTCCTGTCCTATAATGTCTCATATGGCGGCATGCCAATGCTTACGTGGTAACTATTGTTGTATGCAAATTCCACCAATGGTAGATGATCATCCCAGTTTCCTTTGAAATCCATAATGTACACCCTACGCATATCCTCTAATGTCTATATTGTTTGTTCACTTTTACCATCAATTTGCGGATGGTATGTCATACTCATCTTCAATTGTGTTCCTATACATTCTTGTAGTTTCTTTCAGAAGTATGATGTGAACCTCGGATCTCTGTCTGATACAATTGATATTGGAACTCCATATCTTGAGACGATCTCCTTGACGTACAGTTTTGCCAGCTGATCGAGATTAAATCTAATATTTATTGGCAAAAAGTGTGCTGATTTCGTTAATCTATCCACTATCACCAATATCGCATCGTATCCTTTCTGAGTCATTGGAATTCCTACCATAAAATCAATTGTGATATGCTCCCACTTCCATTAAGGTATTTCTAACGGTTGAAGTAATCCGCTTGGCCTTTGATGTTCTGCTTTTACACTCTGACACGTCAAGCATTTTGTAACACATTGTACAATGTCTCTTTTCATATTTGGCCACCAAAAGTGCCGACGCAAATCTTGATACATTTTCGTACTTCATGGATGAATCGAATATCTTGAATTATGAGCCTCTTTAAAGATTTCTTCTTTAATATTTGGTACTGTTGGAACCCAAATTCGTCCCTCGAATCTTAGCACTCCTTCGGTATCAACCTTGTACTTCATCTCTCTACCCTTGACCATACTTTCCTTTATTTTTATGCATTCTTCATCTTGTAGTTGAGAATTCTTTACCTTGTCCACCAAAGCTGGACTAGCTTCTAACTGGAATAGTCGTTCATCGGATTCCTTTGAAAATTTTATTTCCAGCTCTAATCTTGCCATTGTTGAAATGAGCTCCTCCTGGTTAGTTAACAACATCAACTTCTCACGACCCTTCCTACTCAAGGCAACTGCAACCACATTTGTTTTGCCCGGATGTTAAAAGATATTTCAATCATAATCTTTTATTAATTCCATCCATCTCCTTTGACGCATATTTAGGTCCTTCTATGTGAAAATATACTTCATACTCTTATGGTTTGTGTATATCTCACATTTCTCTCCATAAAGATAGTGTCTCCATATCTTCAGAGAAAATACCACCACAGCCAACTCTAAATCATGAGTTGGATACCCTTTCTCATAGTCCTTCAATTGCCTTGATGCATACGCAATGACTTTACCGTTCTGTATAAGGACACAACCTAATCCTTTATGTGAGGCATCACTATACACCACAAAGTTTCCTGTATTACCAAGTAATGACAACACATGTGCCACACTGAGCTTCTTCTTCAATTCTTTAAAACTTTCTTCACATTTTTTCGTCCAAACAAATTTTACAACTTTTCTCGTCAAATTTGTCAACGGAGTTGCATTCGTGGAAAAATCCTGAATAAACCGTATGTAATAACATGTCAATCCCAAGAAACTTCTTACTTCTAATGGATTTCTTGGTTATTCCCAATTTATCACAGCTTCGACTTTTGATGGATCCACTGAAATCCCATCTTTATCAATTACATGGCCGAGAAATTGTACACGTTCCATTTAAAATTCACATTTAGAGAATTTCGCGTACAACTTTTCTTTTCTTAGCATCTTTAGTGTCAGACATAAGTGTTCCACGTGTTCCTCTTGAGATTTAGAGTACACCAGAATATCATCAATGAATACCACCACAAACTTGTCTAAAAATAGTTTAAACACCCTATTCATCAAATCCATGAATGCAACAATGACGTTGGTCAAACCAAAAGATATTACCAGAAACTTGTAATGTCCATACCGAGTACTGAATACCGTATTCGGTACATCCTCCTTCCTCATTTTTAATTGATGATACCTACTTCTCAAATCTATTTTCGAGAAGTATCTAGCACCCTTCAATTGATCAAACAAGTCATCTATTCTTGGCAACAGATATTTATTCTTAATAGTTACTTTTTTTAATTCTCTATAATTAATGCAAAGACACATTGACTCGTCCTTCTTCTTCACAAATAACATCGACGCTCCCCACGGTGATACGCTCAGCTGAATATACTTCTTATCTAACAGCTCTTGCAGTTATACCATCAGTTCCTTCGTCTTTACCAGAGCCATTCTGTACGGGGCCTTCGATATTGGAGCAGTTCCTGGCGTTAAGTCGATCACAAATTTAATCTCTCTGTTAGGCCAAAGTCCTGGCAAATCTCCCAGAAACACGTCCACAAAATCCCTAACCACTAGTATCTCTTCCAGTTTCACACCCTTCTTCTTTTGAGTATCGACTATGTAAGCTAGGTACCCTACGCAGCCCTGACTCAATAACTTCTTGGCCTGCATAACCTTCAGACACCTAGCTTGTTTAGGCAATTTGCTGCTATAAAAAACTACCTTTTACGGAGTCATAAGGTTTACACATTTCTTTTGGAAATTAATTATCGCTCCATAATTGAATAGCCAATCCATTCCCAATATAACATCAAACTCTCCAAGTTTAATCAGGATTAAATCTACTATCATAATACTTCCCTTAATACTCACCCTACAATTCTTGTATACGAACTTAACAAGAATTACCTCCCTATTCGTAATTTCTATGTGTAAAGGGAAATTCAACTTTTCACCAGGTAATTCTAACTTCTTAGCAAATTCATCAAATATAAACGAGCAAGTAGCACCCGAATCAAATAATACATATGCATTTATATCATTGATTAGGATAATACCTAACACGACATCTTTTGATTCCATCGTGTCCTACACTGTCATGTTGAAGGTTCTGGCTGTGGGTCTATTTGATGACGTTGGTCGAACAATAGTCAATGTACCTCCACTGCTACCTCCCTTGCTTCCCGTCGTCTCTCCAACTTTCTTCTTAGGACACTCGCGAGTAAAATGATACTTTGACCCGCAGGTGTAGCAAACATTCTTTTTGGGTTTATTGCAATTTGGGGCAATGTGACCCTCCTGGCCACAGTTAAAGTATACACGTTTCCCCCTTAAGCACATACCCGCATGAAACCTCCTACATGTAGTACATGCTTCGAATTTCTTCTTCTGCTGGTTATCCTGCTGATTTTCAGCTCCCACATTTGCATTCCACTTCCTCTTCAAGTTATTGTTACCATTTTCACAACTCTTCTTCTTTCTCTGCTCTTGATTGTACTTTGTCACAGCATCGCCTCCACCTTCAGCGAGAATTACCTTCTCCAGTACTGCTGTAAATGTCTTCAGCTGAAACATGGAGATCCTATTGTATAATTAGGGTTTCAGTCCCTGTTCAAACCTTTTAGCCGTGCGCTCATCTGTGTTGACTTGATATGACACAAACCTCGCTAATTCGTTAAATTTTGCAGCATACTCCGATACCGTCATTGATCCCTACTTCAGTTCTAGAAACTACACTTTAATCTGATTCTTTGAACTCGCTGGGAAATAAGTCTCAAAAAATATCTTCTTAAACATATCCCAAGTCATCACCCATTGACCTCCTCAAGTTTTATTGGCTTGCCACCAATAACTAGCCTCTACTTTCAACATAAACGTTGCAAAAGCAGTCTTTTGATTCTCACCTACTCTAGCAACATCGAAAACTTTCCATATCTCCATGATCCAAGTCTGTGCCTCAATTGGATTCATGGACCTACGAAATTCTGGTGGTCCAGCAGCCTTGAAATCCTTAAAAGTTGTAGTTTGATTCTACGGTTGATTCTACAATGCTCCCGTCAGTAATGTCACTAACTACTGAACTGGGTTAGCCTTAGCATTATTATTGTTGGTAGATCCCTCATGGGTTCCTTGTCGTGGTTGACATCTTGGAGGCATTTTCTATTAAAATACACTCATTAGATTATTACTCAATCTTTTAGGTATTACGTCCTTAATTTGCACATCACAAAATTACCACATAACACACAATATCTTGAATAAATACTAACTTTTATTCATTCAAAATCTTTTAAAAACATAATAAATATAGCATTCCTGCTATCTACATCACTTTCTTGAACTACAAAAGTTTCAGGATAACTTCATCATCATCATATCACGTGGGTTATATCATACCCGGGATTATATTTTATTTATTCATTAATCACATAGTAATTACATCCATGACGACCTACTAAAATACTGTATAGTCTTACGACGCTCCTATTCCATAATACGTAACATTGTTCGATGATCTAGCATGTACGATGGTAGCGTCTCGAACTGAATTATAAAACACGACCCGATCTTGAGCTCGATTGATCACGGTGTTGAAAACACTATTCATCTCATCCATCTTGATCTTCTTTAATTTTACCTCTCTCTCTGTTACCCCGGCTCGTTGAGAAGCTTCCTCGTATGCGTCTTCGGCTCTTGCCCTCTTAGTAGACTCTTCTTTCAACTTGTTCTTCAGTTCTTCAATCTCCTCTGTCATTTGTTCATTCGCTCCTTCAGTGTGGATCAGCTTCCCTTTGGCATTACTCAGACGTTCATCTAGATCCTGGATCTCATTGTCCTTCTGCGCCATTGAGGTCTGCTGTTCAACTACTATCTCTCCCAACTCCTCGACGGTATCCTGAAGTTTCACATTGTAGTCGTATACTTCATGGTACATACGACCAACGATCGAGTTTAGTGGAATCTCTTCCTCCTCGTCTTACTCATCCTCATTTGACTGTGGTAGCTCAACGGGGTCCTCCTCGTCCGTCTCTATCTCATCATCCTCATCAGGTAAACCCTTATGCTCAACCACTGTGACCGGAGTTGTTTCCTGTGGCGGTAGTTGTTCCCAAACCACCTGAATATCTCGAGGCTCCTCCTCTCTAGACATCTTGGATCCTTCCTCTCTAGCCTGACTGGATTCTCCTACATTAGCCATCCTGAAAACAAAATTTTATGTTTTAATTACTAATCATTACTACTCAACATTCACGAGCACATAGGTTACAACCACATAAGAACATAAGTGTTCTATTATTTCTTTCTTAAAACTCGATAAGAGTTTACCACCACTATCTTTTCAAAGGTTACTTCCTAAGGCTTTTCCCCCACCTAAGGTCCATAACCTAAAATTCTGATACTAACTTGTGACACCCCCAAATCTGGGTACTTCATTCGCACAAGACTTGGTGTTCACTTTCCATACATTCATACTATCTACCCAAATATGATAACATTTAAACCATAAATCCTCCCATTAAAAGGGTTACATCATTAAATCAAAAAGTCTCCTAGGTTATCTAACCTTTAACATAAATCTAATTTAGAAATAAAAATAGTTAAATCACATCATTTAAATAAAGTTTATTAACATAAAAGCCAATAAATTACAAGTGTTCATCACTTATACATTTTTTCTTTCCCTTTGTTTGTAGTAGGCTCATCAACCTTGTCAACCTTAGCTGAAATAGTTATATTTATGCAAGAGTGAGTAAAACAAATGCTCACTAGATATAGAAATGAACAACAAGAGAATAATAACTGCCAATGAATATGCTCATCAGAACTGAATAATACTCTATCAATGATAACCAAAATCTGGAATCAAAATATGAAATATATCTGAGGGTCATAAGACCACAAAATATGTCCACGGTTACAAGCAATCTTTCAAATTTAAACTAAACAGTTATACTGTAAGAACTTCACGTACTTAGGGGGATCAGTACTTCGTACCATGTATTGTGCACAAACATTTAAACGAATCACGTACCCCTATAATAGGGTTGTTCTTCTCAGTTTTAGAGTACAAGTCCGCAACTTCAAGGGTAATTTAGAGTTTAACGATCATCAACTAAAGGATTAGTTGAATCAATCAAAGTTCAATAACACTATAAATGATCAATAACTACATAATGTGGAATGATTAAGAATAGGTTAACCAACTATACATTAAACTCATGCTTGGAAATAACTAAAAAAATAAGTATTGAACGAACAATAAACCTTGCTTGAGCAATAATAAGCTAAGGCTATGATTTTATTAAGTAAGAAATGGAATTACTGGGCATACATTATCTGATAGTAAGCTGAAAACAAAACTTGCTCAACATGATAATAACTTGTGCAAAGTAATTTAAAATAAGACATCACAATATTAGAGACTAGAGTTCAAGAAATTGCATTCATTATAAAGGAATGAAACTTAAGAAACTTGCTTAACTATAAACAAGTCAGAGTAGATCAAAAATGGTTAGAATTTAAAACTTGCTCGAATAAAGTTAGGGTTAAAGCTTGCTCAAATAAAATTTAGGAACAAAGAACTTGCTCAATAAAAGTTTAGGGTAAGAAACTTGCCTTGTGCGTAAGCTATAAATTTACAACTCACGTTCACCTACACATAGTATTAGAATCACAATATCTATTAGATATACTAACATCCACTTTCCAATATAACACACACTTCTAGTTAAACTTGTTATTTTAGTTCAAGTCCTACTTTACATTACACATTTCAGAATCACAAGTGTTAATTTCACGACACTTATTCATTATTCATTAAGTTTCTTAAATCATAACATATCATTTTCACAACTTACTAATTTTACACTTTGGAATTACTAACCACATGATACGATTCTGTTTTAACCTTTTCATTACATGTTTCTCACATTAACATAACATTAGACCAAGTTACAATGGATGTCCAAAGTCTGCAGAAGTACCAGACTTCACTGGGTCTGACTGACTACTGTCACGGCAGCTCCATAATTACCTTAGAGTCCAGTGCACCCGCGCCTAGAGGCAGCGTCGGCACCCATACCAGTTTTGCAGAACACGAGTTTCGACTCTATTCTAAGCCAACTATCTCAAATTTCATCCGCAAAACAGTAAATTAAGTATACCCAATTGACATAGGACTCATACAAACATGATTCCTCACAAATATACTAACTTAGAACAATTAAACAACAACTACAACTAATTTAAATACTTTAAATTATATGTTTTATACAAAAACACCATATTTGACATCCTTTACAAAAATCATCATTGTGATCACAATACTTGTCCAAATTAACTCATTCAAACTACGTTCTCTTCATTTCTTAATGAACTAACATATTCAAGGCTCAATTTACAGATTGGTTTCCAAATTAACCACCAAATTTGGTACTTTCACAAGCCATAAGTATAACAAATACTGAAAATAGTTTTTCTTCCTTTTTTAAACGTAATTAGCATAATAATTCTTGTCTAAATGAAAATTCCAACGTCACAATTACTCTCAAGTGCAATAATTAAGTTTATAACAACAATGCAAGAGAAACTGGATTCACAGAGAATAGCAATACATGACGTAAAACATACATATGTATATATATCAAGGTTATGGAAAATACATTTTCTTACTTTGAATAATCCTTGTTAAGCACCAAGAATTTCTTTGTAATTCACAGAACTCTCAAACTCTCTCTAATCTCTCTCTCAAATTCTCTGTTCTTTTCTCTTCTTAGTATCAGTATAGGCCAACTCACGTAAAGCCAACTAACCCTTAAGCATAAAGATAATAAACTGATAGGGCCATAATACGCATATTAAAAAAACAACGGTTACAACCTTAATGCTCATCAGTTATAAAATATATTTTATTTATTATTTTAATTTATTTTATTTAATATAATTAAAATTCAAAATTAAAAAGCCATAAGGTTTTGTTGGGCAAAAACTCTTTAAAATAAAGACTTAATATTTTAAGCCTTGTTTGGGTAAATTCATTTAATTTATTTTAATAAATCATTACACTATAATTTATAACCTCATATTATTTATTTGGATCCCATATCCAACATTAGTTAAATAAACTAATTACACATACTAAAGTTTAAATAAATTTTCAACTTAAACAAATACTACAAAATTATAATCTCATTATAATTTTATTTAATAAATTAACATATCACTTTCATTATTAAATTAAAATAACAATATAACCATTCATGTAATTTTTAACAACTCTATAACTATTGTATTAAATTAGAGTATTATCTAGTAAATTTATTTCATTAATATCCACAAACAATCAACTATATCAATATAATATTTATTAAATTAAATTAAATATTTTAAATTACAAATAATAAAATCTTGGATTATTACAGCCCCCAAAATAGGTATACATCACCCATCTTGAGTCACCAAATACATGGTACAGAAGTCAAATACAAACTTTGTGACGCCCCCAAAATAGGTCCAATCCATCCAACGTATTCTGAGTCGCCAAATACATGGTACAGAAAACAACTACAACTTTATTACTACAATTATCGTGCAAAATACAACGACTCATATATTGAGAGTTTTGATACAAATATATACCAACTGTGACTCTCATCCCAACCTTGGATAGTACGTCGCAATGACACCTTACATAAAGGTACAGTCAATAACTGTTTTAGAACTTAAAATCTTTGGGAAGTGCTCAAGGAAAACTTTTTACATGGGAGGCCATGCGTCTAGGTTATGATAGATATCATATGTCCACAAAATTATCCTTGGTTGACCAAATAGACCCCAAAGAAAAACGAGAAAATTACTAAAAATATTTTTTCCAATGGTGAGTCTTCTCTTGACAAATCATTATCTCCACTGTCTCTAATTGAGAATTATACATCAACCAAACTCCAATATTATATAGGTAGTGCTCGTATATATACTCAGCAAGTGGATGCACACAATCTTGTCTTATGATGACACGAGGTTGTATGTCATTAGACATCTTGTATGATAGTGGCAAAACACCATTCCAAAGTTGGGTTTGACTCACCCTATATGATTCACCAAATATAACTACTAAATGATGTATAAAATACAACACACTATTCCAAAGTTCTCAATAAAATTATTTCCATATTGTTTAGAGAGAACCTTCACAGCTAGAGACCACCGTTCTTTTCCCCTGTTACCTCCGCTCGACCCAGCTACACTCTTATTACCTGAAAGGAATTGTGAAGCAGAAGGGTGAGTACAACTAGCCCAGTAAAGAATATCATGAGTAAAGATAATTAAATTATCAGTAGCTTTCATTAGTGATAAATCAGAGATTTAGAACATATGGTAGATGATAAAAACTTTTCAACCATAGTTACAATAGAACGAGCAATCCATTAGAAGAGTCAAATAGACCATAAAGTCTATTATCTTCTCCATGTTAAAAGTCCACCAACAATGTTTTATCCCTGTAACATCAATCAACAGTTCTAGTCCATAATCATATCAATAACTCTTAATCATAATTGTGGTTCTAAATTCCTCTTCTCATCCAGGACGAAGATAATTTTCATCATTTGTCTTTACCTGAAACATCAAAGATCATGTGTCGACGTCGGGATTTTTAATTGTCCCTTTTCGTTACTTGTTCTTTGGTGTTCTCATTTTAGGTGAGATTTGTTTGAAAAAATAAGTGAAAAAGGTCCGACATGTATAATGTCGACGATTGGACTATAAGAGTCGCCAGTTAATTTTTTAACTGGTTGTACCAACACAACCGAGAAAAGGTTTGCACATTGACCCAGTGATGTGACACTGTTAAACGGTCGGTGAAACCGAGATTCATTAGGGTCCGGGGACTTAGTTATGCGGAGGGAAGGTGTTAGGAACCCCCTGACATCCGTGTTACCATGGTGACCGCCTCTTTTCAAGAAACTGTTACCTGAATGTGTGTGTGTGGGTCAATGTGCTGTTATTTGGAAGTAGTGCGATATACACAGGGTTTGAATTTTATGTAAAAATTTAATTTTAAGCAAGATATTGCAGTGATGTTTTATAAAATAGGTTCTTCAAACCCTGATGCTCAATAGTAATTGAGACCTTTTACACTCCTATTTTATTAAGTGATCAGCTTGGTTGATTTTATTTGACAGATGCGAAGCATCCGTATGAAAATAATGTATAAAATAATGCCGATTCCCTCGTGGGTATGGAAACCATCTGAGGAAATTCAGACACCGCAGAATAATTTACAAGCTACTTACAGCTAGAAATGTCCATCATGGGAACCGAATCTAGATCCAATAGGATGGATCTGTGATCACATGATTCCTAGGCTCACATGATACTGCAATTTGTATGAAAGTAGTAAGCAGGTATATATATATATATATATAAAAGTTGTAAGTATATATATACATACATGATCACCAGCCACGGAGCACATCCATGGGGGATCAGAAATATAAATAAAGTTGTAAAAGCTATTAACCGCCACGGAGGAAACTCCAGGCGGGACGAAATGTACAGAAAGCTGTAAAAATAGTCAACCACCCCGAAGTATACTCCAGGTGGGACGAAATGTAAATACATATATATATATATATATATATATATATATATATATATATATATATATATAAAAGCAGGTAAACACACCGTATATAAAATCCAGGCTCATCGGACAAAGTCCAACAATAGTTAATATATATAAGTATACATATATTAAAGCAGTAAACGCACCGGATGTGAAATCCAGGCTCACCGAACAGAGTTCGATAGTAGTATATATATATATATATATATATATATATATATATATATATATATATATATATATATACAAGAAAGCCATTAAACGCACCAGACATAAGTCTAGGCTCATTGAACAGAGTTCGACCACAGTTCATATATATAAGTATACATATATAGGAAAGCAAGTAAAGGCACCAAACCAAAGTTTAGGCTCATCGAACAAAGTTCGACACACAGTTAATATATATAATATATATATATTAAAGCAGTAAACGCTCTAGACCGAAGTCTAGGCTCATCAAATAAAGTTCGACATACAGTTCATATATATATATATATATATATATATATATATATATATATACAGACCGGAATGAAACTACGGACCGAAGTTCGGGCAAAAGAAAGTAATTCGACACTCAACGTGTAGAAGGGTGTGTGGAAAGATGAAGAGAAAAACTCTAAATTATGTGAGAAGGCTTACAGCTGATTGCTAAAAAAGGCTTCTACATCTTTAGAGTGGGTAAACACTGGCTTTTATGGATACAAAAGATGTTATATATTAGCTCACAGGTGTTTAAAAGGGGAAAGTACACTGCATGGGATGAGTGCAAAGCAAATTGGGCAGGGCTTCCTCACCGTTTTCTCTTGCAAAATGAGCACCCCAAGCCCTCTATTTATAGAGGATGGAGGCACAGGTGTACCTGTTGCTAGGCCGTAGGTGTACCTGCTACTACCCGGGGTGCCCCGAGCAGTGTGGGTCCCGCCGTGTCGAAGAACGTACACTCGGACAACGCGTTGTTCGCTCGGTCGCTCATAACTTTCAATCCAGGAGTCCGATGGAAGCGTGCCATATCATTTCGGAAAGAGCTACACAATGACATATGATTTTCCCTTTTTTGATTCCAGGAAGATGGGTCCATGACCGAAATGGCATTTTTGGGTTTCTGTCAAGCAGTCCATTGAGTCGTTTTGCGTAGTCTGCGCTCAGAAGTTAAGATATGGTTCTTGTGGGACTTCTATTGAAGTAATTTGAGTTGACATGAGTGTATTTGATGTGAGTTGAAGTTGAGTTAGCAAAATAACCATTTTGCCTTTCTCAGGGTTATCTCCGATTTTTGCACAGTTGTAGCAGTCTTTTCTCAGGGTTATCTCTGAGGTTGTCATGTTGTTAACTCTGAATGTCCTCAGAGTCATCTTTGAGGTTGGCTTGACCTCCCGGGGTTATCTCCAGGGTTATCTCTGGAGTGTGGAAAAGATAATTTTGCCCTCCTGCATAGTTAGTAACAGGAAAAGAAAATTTCGAGTGTCTACAGATGCCCATCTTTATCATGTTCATGAAATATAATGGAATGGACATGATAAAGATTAGCAGACACTTGAAACATGACAAGGTATTTTCAATGATGCAAATCGCAATGTAGTGAATGTTTATGATGAATGTGACAATGTTTTCGCAAATCGCAATTTGTAAATCGCACCTCGCATTTTGCACTTCACTTTTCGCTTTTGGCCAAATCGCACATCGCAATTTGCACATCATAAATCACACATCGCATTTCGTATATCGCAAATCTCCTTTTGCATATCGCAAATCGCCTCTCGCATATTGCAAATCGCATATCGCATATTGCAAATCGCATATCGCAAAATTGCAAATTGCAATGTTATGATGAATGTTAAAATGTTTTTTGAAATCGCTTTACCTTTACCGATCATTGTTGATGTCTATACTGGTGTTGACTCCAATGGTTTAGCATTTAATCGCTGACTTATTTAATGAAGATAAGTTGGGATGTTTTCCACATCTCTGATGGGGATGACATTCTGAAATCACCAGACCCTCCCGATGTATTCCCTGGTAGTTGCAACAGTGACTATCCTGCTGATAGCCAAACTTTTCCGGTTCTCACTCGAACGGTGGTATACGAAGCTTTCATCGCTGAACTGTGTTGATGTCGCGCTGTATTGATGGCAATGGTTTAGAATACCAGATCTTTCGATACCTTCGCTGAAGTAATATTCCACGGATTACTTCACTAGACTTCGTCTGATGTTACGCTAGATTGATAACAACCACCAGATGTCTCACCCTTTTGAGGTGATTTGGAGTTTCCTCTCGTTGTTTGGGTGCTTGTGCCCCATTTCCTTGAGCGCTTGATTCAAAATCCGATTGAACTGATGACTTGAATGCCGCTGACATACCTAGAAGGTGCAGCTCGCTATTTTGCTACCCAGATTTGAGTTTCGTTGTAGAGGTTTCGATTTTTGAGAATTTTTCCTTTCTTTCGTAGGGGCACGCTTATATCACCATGATTTCTTTTAGGAGTTCTCCCCCTTCTTTTGATGAGAGGCTTATCCCGCCTTAAACTCCTTTCATTCCTTGGAATAGCAAAATTCCCCAATCCTTTCGCATGTTCTTACCGGGGATTCATATAAGAAACTATCTTTGTTGACCAAGTCGCTATCGAATAATATCTGAATCGCCATTGAGATGATGATAAACCATGATGACGGCGCTGACTGGTGCATTTTCCACTTTAGGATGGTTGATAAATGCCCCAGTGTCGAGTTATCGCTGCTTCCGACATTTCCCCCAATCTTGTCGTAAGGGATCCAATATCTGGTTGTCGCCAATTTTGAAATTGCCCCAGCCTTCCTTGTTGTTTGGGGTAGTTGCTTAGACAGATGGGCTGATTAGACGTCAAGATCGCGAGAAGCTTTTATCTCTGTACCATATGGTGAACAGGTAGTGGATGTGGGCTTTAATGTTGAAAGTTCTTTCTGGTAGAAATGTCGCTTTGGTTGAGAGAGATGATGCTCTAACTCATAGGGATACCAGTGTTGTTGAGCGGGATGAGGCCAGATCATCCATAGATATAGTGATTATTGAGTGGGATAACGCTATATCTGCCTGAAATATAGCATGTAGTTGGCGTTGGATTTTTTGGCTCGTGTAGAGACCCTTTGGCAGGAAATCACAGCATTACCTCCTTCTTCTGAGAGGGAATCCATGTTTGACTTGATAACCCGCATATACACTGATTGTAGATGGGCTTATATTTTCCTGGACAGACTAGCTTAGCCATTTTGTCATAGAGAGTGCACATTGTATATATCAAACAACATTATCTATGGCAGGGAAATATATGTTGATTCACTTCCCTTTTAGTTGTGCCTTGCAACTTGCTTAATGTTTGCTTGTTTCTCCAGGACTTTGTGATCTGGATGTATTCTGAACTCCTCCTTGATGGATGGACAGTGAGATGTCTCAAGATTTTCAGAATGGATCGTCGATCTGTGTGTATTCCCTACCATCTTTGGTGTATTGGGACTAATTTTTGTATGTGGCTATGGATAAGATTGGTTTTTGTTTTTTTCGTGGTGAGACCGGACCATATAAGATGGCTGCCTACGCACTCCCGTTTATTGGGGAGATCAGGTCGACGTAGTTAGCCCATGTACAGGGCGGATTGCAGATGAAAAGTTTTAATCCAATGTACGGGATAAATTGAAGGTGTGAACGGTTTAATCCTTGGTGGGATAAACTGAAAGTGTGAAATGAAGTGAAAACAGGCTGCTAGTTTGAAAACTGTGTTTTTCTTTGAGGGGCAGATAGGTAAAAAGGAAAGGCGGTATATAGTGAGGGTTAAAGAACCTGAAAGGACTGGTGATCTGATTATCCAAAACCAGGATGTTCGCTTGATGGTAACCTCAGACATAGTACCGTTTTACAGAAATTCATCGCTATCCATTTCTTGTAATCTGAAAGTGCCTCCTGTCAATACCTCCTTGAAAATAAACGGGCCTTCACAGTTCGGGGAGAATTTTCCTTTTGACTAAGCTTGGTTGTCAATGATCTTTTTTCGAAATCAAGTCATGTTGTTTGAACTGCCGTAGTCGGACTTTTCTGTTGTAGGATCTTCTTTACAAGTAAAGGGTCGCTCATGTGTGGGCCGCATACTTTCCCATGGATTTCATCCATAGCCTCTGAGCTTGGTCCTCGTCTAAACATCTGAGGATACCTAGTACTGCATCTTTTTTGTAGAGTGCATGTTCGCTCAGGTAGAATTTTATAGCAAGTTGATGGATTCGCCTTTTCTCAATCGGGCTCGCCTCAGCGGGTGTAGATCCATCTCGTAAGTACTTCTTGATGTGTTGATACCAAGGATGTTGGATGGGAGGTAGGTCATCCAATACTTTTCAATGGAATTCCCATAGGCTGCAGCTTTTTGTTGCGAAAATGTGAGGGTAGGCATGTCTTCCTTGTCATGTATGTTGATAAAAGAGGCCAAGGTTGCTAGTGCGCCTGCAAAGTCATTCCTATTATGAGGAAAGGAGATTTCTTCGAACTCTAAGACCATATGTAGAACCTGCCTGTGACGCCCCCAAAATTAGGTATACATCACCCATCTTAGGTCGTCAGATACATGGTACAGAATACAAATACAACTTACTAATACAACTGTCGTGTACAATACGACAAAACATAACTGTGAGTTTGAATACAATTATTGTCTACTAGAGACTATACAAACTCAAAAGGAGTCCTCATTACAATTATTGTCACACTATTTAACAGAATAGTGATGACTACTAATACTATCATCTGGTCCATCACTCCGTTCCCCGACTCGTCCCAGCTATATTCTCATTTCCTGAAGAGAACAGTGAAAGAAAGGGTGAGCTCAACTAGCCCAGTAAGAAATATTTTGACTAAGATAATGCAGAATAAATTATCATTAGCCTTAAACAGTGTTAAACTGATAAAATATAACTAACATCAAGTTTAACTACAGCGGAAGAAGCAATCCATTAAAAGAGTCAAGTAGAGAATAAAATCTACTATCTTTTATGATTTAAAAGGTTTTTCAACACTGTTATCACTGGGACTCAACTTAATAAAATAATCCACATCATCGAATCACCTCTGCACTACGGCCAAGGATATTCCTTAGTATCACGACCACAATTATCCATGCACTACGGGCCAAGAATATTTGTGTACTCATTAATGGTCATGATCATGCCAACAACTGTCCATCAATGCACTACAGGTCAATGAGGACTTTTGCCACATCATTTGTAACATTACGGTCATGATTATACCGAATAATCCCTGGTCATAATCATACCAAGTCCATCTATGCACTACAGGCCACAGATGACTTTCAACATTTTATAAACATAAGGATGATGACAATGATATAAGAATTAAATAAAATAAGTTCAAGAATTAATTTATCCAAGAATTAACAACGTCTAAATTGTCAACATGATACTGCTTTGTGGAGTAAAATTCAAGAATGCTTATAATAATATTTTTATGAAAAGATACTGGCTGAAACGCAATTATCAACGATATTCCACTAATTTCATGGAGTATATAAGTTAAAACTTAACCAACTGAGTATAATAAAGAATGGAATAACAAAAGAAATCACCCAGCATGCGATAGACCGCACAGACAGGTTATTCTAACAGAATAATAAATAATGGAACCAGGTCCGGCGTAAACGCACAGACATGATATTTCGACAGAATAATATATAATGGAACCAGGTCCGGTGTAAAACACACAGACAGGATGTTCCAACAGAATAATAACAAGACGGAACCAGGTCCGGTGCAAAACACACAGACAGGATGTTCCAACAGAATAATAATAAAAACGGAACCAGGTCCGGTGTAAAACACACAAACATGATGTTTCAACATAATAATAATAAAAATAGAACCTGGTCCGGTGTAAAACACACAGATAGGATGTTTCAACAGAATAATAGAAGAATGTCACCAAGTATAGGGTAGACCGCGCATACAGGTTATTCCAACAGAATAACAAGAAATAGAATAACAAATGTTCTCTTCATGAATAAGAAAGAATAACACCACTTACCGTTTCAAAGAAGAACTGAAATAAGGAAGTAGTTAAGTAGCATAATACTTTTCTTCTCTCTCTCTATTGTTTCTCTCTCTAGAGTTCAATGAATTCGTAAGAAATAATGAAGGAATGAGCTGCTATTTATAGAAGAATGGACTGCATAGTAACTAATCCATGAATGGTCCAGATTGATTTACTTTAATCTGACGGTCCATATTTAAAGAAAAATCTATTAAATAAAATATAATATATTCTATTTATAGAATAACTTTAATAAAGTATTCTGTTTTATATAAAAAGATATTTCTGTTTTATTATGTCAATAATACGAATAAAACAAAACTTCATTATCGCTAAATAATTCATATTATTAACTGACAATAATTAAATCAACTGAGTGACTTCTCACATAAGCATTAATAATCAATACCGTGTGCTACTATGCAACCACACGTATTACTGTACTTTTACAACCGAGTAGTTCAACAGTATCAATGGTAAAACTTCCGCCGTTATTTTTAATAAAATATTTTTATCGTTTTCTCAATCTGACAATAATTCCGTTGTGGGGTATACCAATGATTGTGTTGTACGAATATTCCATGTTAAAACAAATATTCCCTGACCAATCGAATGTTATATAACAACTTGCGTACTTTGTAAAATTTATAAATATTATCCACAACTATAACATTATATCAAATTAACTCTATAATATTCAAAAACGATAATTATAAAAAATTCATCTTTATTTATAAAAGTTGGGATCTTACACTGCCGATGGTAAGGCAGTAAATGTAGAACCTGTTGAAGAGTTTTGTTTTCTTTTTTTTTTCTTTTTCTTTTTCTTTTTCTTTTTTTCTTATACATTAGATTGTGGAAAAGAGTCTTATGGCTCACTAATAGGTAACTCCGGCATTGATGAGGCCGAATGACAATCGTCCATAGCAAAAGGTTCCCCAAGGAGTGATGAAAACAATTTTCTTACGATCTTCCTCAGCAATCATAATTTGATGGTACCTCGCGAAGCAATCAGCAAAGGAGTACATGTCGTATCGAGCTGTATTGTCAACAAGTATGCGGATGAATGGCGCAGGAAAGCTGTCTTTGAGGCAAGCTTTATTCAAATCTCGGTAATCCACACAAACTCACACATTCCTTCCCGGTTTTGGAACGGGGACTATGTTGGATAGCCATTCAGGGTATGTTGACACCATGATGATGCCGGCTTGAAATTGTTTCACAATTTTTTCTTTAATTTTTTACTTCCACTCAGGTTTTAATCGCCTGCGCTTCTGCCTGAGTGGCTTGAATCTCCCTTTGATGGGAAGGCGATGAATGATAATGTCCGTGTATAAACCGACCATGTCTTCGTAAGACCATGCAAACACATCCTGGAATAGAGTCAATAGAGTAACCATGTCATTCCTTTGGTTTTGAGTGAGGCCCATACCCATCTGGATTTGTTTGGGGTTTTTCGCGGTTCAAAAGAGGTGGTTTGATCAAGATTTGGCTTCGGTTTGTCTTCGACCCATTCTTTGATCTCCTGAGGTATCTCATAGTCCTTTTATATTTCCATCAAGTCTAAGTCCCACTTTACATCAAAGTTACATCCTTGTGGAGAATTGGCACCTCATCAGCAAGTACAGACACATCTAAATTCAGAGTCCTAAAACAAAATATGCTTTCACTTAGTATATAACACTGTTCAATCACACAAAGTGTTAGCTTGTAATGACAAAAGTAACTACTAATACTGTATAGAAAAAGTAAGCAGTTATTGCTATCTACAAAGTAGAGAGAGTTTCTTCCCTTTTTACCCTCGTCGGCAAATGCAAGGAGTGGTACTCCAATTGTCGAGGGCAGAGTCTTGGTGGTCTGCAGTGATGGAGGGGCTATCATCAACCTCCTTCTCCGGAATGATGATAATTACATATGGGCCATCATCGTCTGGGGTGTATCTGTTTGAGAAGTGTTTGTTTGGGTTTTTGTTTGGTTTGATCACACCATTAATGGCTGCCTACGTACTCCTATTAAAGAGGAGATCAGGTCTTTCATAGTTCAGCCTTTGGTTTGAAAAGGTTCAAAGGGGTGAGTGGTAAGAAGAGTGTAGAGATGTTTTTTTGTTTTGTTTATTTATTTACATGCATGGAAATAACAGGCATACTACGAAGAAAGTGATATCGTTCCAACATTTTCTGGAACTCGCAACTTTATCCCCTGGATCTACATCTTCTTAACTAGTTGAGGTCTGATAGTCCAGTTGTCAGTGGTTATGTTTCCTTCAAGGCTCGTGATAGAGGTTACCCCTTAATTTTGAATGTCTTCACTTGTGGCCATAACTTGATCGCTTCCTGATTCAGTACACTCCTCAGGGACGCTTCAAATGGACGCATCGCAAAAAGGGATGAACTCTAGATTCTTTAATGGGTTGGATTCCCCGACAATCTCACCACCTTTTTCTTCATCTATTCCTTCGCCTTCTTCATGGGTTTCAAAGGATTCAACCATGAAATCTCCCTCGAACTGTTGTTGCATTTCCTGTAAAGAACTTTCCTTTTTGGCTTTTTCTTCCTTGGAAAGGATTAGTATTTCCTCCGCATCATCCAACATGATAAAATCAGAAACGTGGTGGATATCTTGGAACCATAGGATGTTTGATGTTGGCAGGGGAATCTCCTTTGCGGATGCCTTTGTCTCTTCTGTCATTTCTTGCATTAGGATCAGTCCACCTTTTGTGTTGGCAGAATTGTCGCTTATAGTGTTCACCTCATTTGAACTGTCTGTCTCGAATGGACATCTTAAGCTTTTTATTTCCTTTTCGCCTTTTTTGGTCATGGGAAATTCTATATCCAGCACTCCAATTTCAATGAGATCCTGGATTTTATGTTGCAAAGACCAACATTCTTCAGTCGTATGTCCAAATGAGTTAGAATGGTAGAGACATATCTTGGTGGAGTCATAACTCTTTATTTTGGGCTTTATAGCAGGCAGCAACTCAGTAATCCTTCCTTCGCTTATCAGAAGGTGTAGCATTTCTTCATTGGATTTGCTCAGAGGGGTGAATTTTTGAACTCTTTTGGAGGTTGTTTGATCTTTCATCTTTGAGAATTCGTATTCCCTCGATCGGTTCTTCTGCTGGCGAGATCTTCTAGAAATTTTATCATCCCCTTTTTCTTGTATTTTCAGCCTACTTTGCTCTTCTTCATTTAGCTGGCTCATCGTGGAGTCCTTTTTCTCTTGGCTTTCTGATAGTTGAGTGAAAAATTGCTTTGTTTCCTGATGTTGGCGCACTATCAACCTAGCTAGCAGGTTTACTTGATTCTAGTTCGCATCCAATTTTTGCATTACTGGCATACCCTCCTCCGAGTTTTCCCACTGTAGGACATTTGTTATGTGCCTTTGGGGGTATTCCTCCATCCTTCGTATGTACTTACGAATTGGATACCTTTTAGCGCTTCCTGACCCGATCATGTTTACTTCTTACGTATCATGTAGCAACGGAAGGTTGGTGTTGATATTTTGTTAGTCAGGTTGTTCGACCACAATACTGCCACTTTCGATCAGATTTTGAATCTTATGTTTTAAGGACCAACAATCCTGTGTATCATGTCCTGGAGACCGTGAGTGGTAAGCACATCTCTGGCTTGGATTGTATCTTTTGCTCCCTGGTTCCAGAGGTGGGGCTAATTCGGTAATTTTCTCGTGATCCATTAATATCGCCAATACATGTTCAAGGGAATTGCCCAGTGGAGTGAATACCCGATTTTCCGTTCTTTCCAATTTTCTTTTCCTGTCTGGGCATTGGTTGAATGCAGCCGGTTGTTGAGATGGCAGATTGTCTTGTATTTTCTAAATGGGGGGACTGTAGTTTGGTCTCCTAGCTTGCCTCTGTATAACAAGGGATACATCTTCATTGCCTTTATCTGGTACCCCCTTGGGATCGCTCGCATACTTTCCAGTCTGTATATGTTTGGCGACTGCTTCCAAGGCAGTGAAGTCTTTAATCTTACCTGCCTTCAGGCCCATCTCTACCATTTCGTCATGTTTGATCATTTTTGCAAATGGCTTTCCTATGCCTGCTAGGATCCTCTCATAGTAAGAAGCCTCTTGGATATCAATAAATGTCATTACCATCTTAGTTTCTGTCATTGATGGAATGACTTGCGCTGCTAGATGTCTCCACCTTTGGGCATATTCTCGAAAAGACTCAGTACTTTGCTTTTTCACTTTAGCCACTTGATATCGATCTGGTGCCATTTGTGACTGAAAACTGTACTGATTTAGAAAGGCGTGAGCCAATTCTTCCCAATTGTGGATTTTGGCATTATCCAGTCGGGCATACCAAGCTTTAGCTTCTCTAGTGAGACTCTTTTTAAAAAGTTACATTCTGAGGCTTTCATTTTCAGCGTAACACCCCAGTTCGCCAATGTACACTTTTAGGTGCGTATAAGGATCACATGCCCCATTGTACTTTTCAAACTCTAGGACTTTGAATTTGGTAGGATATTGAACCCCTGAGAATATTCAAAGATCCGAATAGGTGACACTCCCATAGTTTCTAGTCCCTTTAATTTACCGGATGGTATCCTCCATTTGTTGGACTTTCTTTCTTATATCCCCAGTTTCTCGATCATCCCTGTGATTTGTGATTTCTTTATTGGAATGAGGTTTAGGTATCTGGGTTTCCATCTTTTTACCAATGCCCTGACTGTCCACTAGTGTGAAGGACTCTGGTTGAGTAGGCATTGTCTGGCCCTGCGTATTTTTACTTTGATCTTTTAGAAAGAAAACCAATTCTACTATCTGATTCCTTAATCCTTCAAACTCCTCTCAGGAAACAGGAGTAGGATCAGGCTGGCCCGGTGTAGCCATGCCTGACGGTGGGATCAGTGCCTTCTTGGACTTTAAATGGGTAACGGGACCGATTGCTTCCCTGCGAAAGACTTGCATAGTTTAGTCTTTAGGGAATGCGAATAATAACATGTTATGTAATGTGTTCATTTTAGGATTTTTATCCTGCAAACGGATGTCAGCTGTTTGTAGCATGCTAAAAATATGTATGTGTACACATTTCTTCATATTTCTCATTACATGGAGATAGATATGGAATATAATTACAAGAAATTGAAATGAGAGCATGAAGAGACTTTCCTCCGTTTTGGGTTTATTAGAGGCTGACCTATCTTAGGTTACTCTCGCGGCTTTTTGGCATGAAGGTTCCCAAATCATCGCAATCTACTTGACGGGAAGTTAACCCGGTCTTTCAACTGGAGCGAATTTAGGTGATGCATTTCCTGAGCCTCGGAGAATTAGTCTTCTCACGAGTCCAGTAATCAAACACCGACGGGATAGCCTCCTGGTGGAGGGACCACACAGCACACAATCACATACATCGCGTCTCACCGTATGACATGATGACATGTGCGAAGCACTAATATCATAAGCATTTTATAGTGCGAGACCCTAAAATCACAAGCAGTTTATAGTGCGAAGCACTAAGTGCAAATAAGGAAAAGCATTCATACACATTCATCAAATGTAAATTCAACATCCATACACAAGCAGATAATAATTTTGAAAAGATTGTAATAGCGGATTAAGTCCTCTTACTGGAGTCCCCAGCAGAGTCGCCACCTGTCGACGTCGGGATTTTTAATTGCCCCTTTCCGTTACTTGTTCTTTGGTGTTCTAATTTTAGGTGAGATTTGTTTGAAAAACCAAGTGAAAAAGGTCCGACATGTATAATGTCGACGATTGGACTATAAGAGTCGCCAGTTGGTTTTTTAACTGGTTGTACCAACACAACCGAGAAAAGGTTTGCACATTGACCCAGTGATGTGATACTGCTAAACGGGTCGGTGAAACCGAGATTCATTAGGGTCCGGGGACTTGGTTATGCTGAGGAAAGGTGTTAGGCACCCCCCGACATCCGTCTTACCACGGAGACCGCCTCTTTTCGAGAAGCTGTTATCTGAATGTGTGTGTGTGGGTCAATGTGCTGTTATTTGGAAGTAGTGTGAGGCCTCGTTCGCACCTATATACACAGGGTTTGAATTTTATGAAAAAATTCAATTTTAAGCAAGATATGGCAGTGATATTTTATAAAAGAGGTTCTTCAAACCCTGATGCTCAATAGTAATTGAGACCTTTTACACTCCCATTTTATTAAGTGAACAGCTTGGTTGATTTTATTTGACAGATGCGAAGCATCCGTACGAAAATAATGTACAAAATAATGCCGATTCCCTCGTGGGTATGGAAACCATGTGAGGAAATTCAAACACCGGAGAATAATTTACAAGCTGCTTACAGCTGAAAATATCCATCATGGGAACCGAATCTAGATCCAATGGGATGGATCTGTGATCACATGATTCATAGGCTCACATGATATTGCAATTTGTATGAAAGCAGTAAGTAGGTATATATATATAAAAGCTATAAGTACATATATACATACATGATCACCAGCCACGGAGTACATCCACGGGGGATCAGAAATATAAATAAAGTTGTAAAAGCTATCAACCACCACAGAGGAAACTCCAGCCGGGACGAAATGTACAGAAAGCTGTAAAAACGGTCAACCACCACGAAGTAAACTCCAGGTGGGACGAAATATAAATAAATATATATATATATATATATATATATATATATATATATATATATATATAAAAGCATGTAAACGCACCGGATATAAAATCCAGGCTCATCGGACAAAGTCCGACAACAGTTAATATATATAAGTATATATATATTAAAGAAATAAACGCACCGGATGTGAAATCCAGACTCACCGAACAGAGTTCGATAGCAGTTCATATATATAATTATATATACATGAAAGCCATTAAAAGCACCAGACATAAGTCTAGGCTCATCGAACAGAGTTCGACTACAGTTCATATATATAAGTATATACATATAGGAAAGCAATTAAGCGCATCAAACCAAAGTTTAGGCTCATCGAACAAAGTTCGACACACAGTTAATATATATAATATATATATATTAAAGCAGTAAACGCTCCAGACCGATGTCTAGGCTCATCGAACAAAGTTCGACATACAGTTCATATATATATATATATATATATATATATATATATATATATATATATATATATATATATATATATATATACAGACTGGAATGAAACCACGGACCGAAGTTCGGGCTAAAGCAAGCAACACGACTCTCAACGTGTAGAAGGGTGTGTGCAAAGATGAAGAGATAGACTCTAAATTGTGTGAGAAGGCTTACAGCTGACTGCTAAAAAAGGCTTCTATATCTTTAGAGTGGTTAAACACTGGCTTTTGTGGATACAAAAGAGGCCATATATGAGCTCATAGGTGTTTAAAACGGGAAAGTACACTGCACGGGATGAGTGCAGAGCAAATTGGGCAGGGCTTCCTCGCCGTTTTCTCTTACAAAATGGGCACCCCAAGCCCTCTATTTACAGAGAATGGAGCCGCAGGTGTACCTGCTGCTGGACCGTAGGTGTACCTGCTGCTGCCCGGGGTGCCCCGGGCAGCGTGGGTCCCGCCGTGTCGAAGTACGTACACTTGGACAACGCGATGTTCTCTCGGTCGCTCATAACTTTCAATCCAGGAGTCCGATGGAAGCGTGCCATATCATTTCAGAAAGCTCTTTCCGAGAGCTACACAATGACATATAATAATGACATATATATATATATATATATATATATATATATATATATACATATATTGACTAACATTATCGAGTTATTCCTCGATTGAGCCTAGACTTCGGTCTGGAGCGTTTATTTACTTTTATATATATATATATATATATATATATATATATATATATATATATATATATGTATACAGACTGGAATGAAACCACTGACCGAAGTCCGGGTAAAAGCAAGCAACACGACTCTCAACGTGTAGAAGGGTGTGTGCAAAGATGAAGAGAAAGACTCTAAATTGTGTGAGAAGGCTTACAGCTGACTGCTAAAAAAGGCTTCTATATCTTTAGAGTGGTTAAACACTGGCTTTTGTGGATACAAAAGAGGCTATATATGAGCTCATAGGTGTTTAAAAGGGGAAAGTACACTGCACGGGATGAGTGCAGAGCAAATTGGGCAGGGCTTCCTCGCCGTTTTCTCTTACAAAATGGGCACCCCAAGCCCTCTATTTACAGAGGATGGAGCCGCAAGTGTACCTGCTGCTGGACCGTAGGTGCACCTGCTGCTGCCCGGGGTACCCTGGGCAGTGTGGGTCCCGCCGTGTCGAAGTACGTACACTCGGACAACGCGCTGTTCTCTCGGTCGCTCATAACTTTCAATCTAGGAGTCCGATGGAAGCGTGCCATATCATTTCGGAAAGCTCTTTCCTAGAGCTACACACTGACATATGATTTGCCCTTTTTTGATTCTAGGAAGATGGGTCCATGACCACAAAGGCATTTTCGGGTTTTCGTCAGGCAGTCCGTTGAGTCGTTTTGCGTAGTTTGCGTTCAGAAGTTAAGATATGGTTCTTGTGGGACTTCTATTGAAGTAATTTTAGTTGACATGAGTGTATTTGGTGTGAGTTGAAGTTGAGTTAGCAAAATGACCATTTTTCCCCTCTCGGGGTTATCTCCGATTTTTGCACAATTGTAGCAGTCTTTTCTCAGGGTTATCTATGAGGTTGTCATGTTGTTGACGCTAAATGTCCTCAGGGTCATCTCTGATGTTGGCTTGACCTCCTGAGGTTATCTCCAGGGTTATCTTTAGAGTGTGAAAAAGACAATTTTGCCCTCCTGTATAGTTAGTAACAGGAAAAGAAAATTTTGAGTGTCTACATCATGGTTATACCAAATCACAGTTCATGTTCATAATCATACTAATAAATTCATCTTTGCACTACGAGCCAAAGATATTCGTCAATAGTTCATCTTTGCACTACTGGCCAAAGATATTCAATAACAAGTCATCTTTGCACTACAGGCCAAAGATATTCAATAACAGATCATCTTCGCACTACAGGCCAAAGATATTCAACAACAGATCATCTTTGCACTACAGGCCAAAGATATTAATATCTCAACGAAATATATAATCATTTCAGAATTTATATAAACAATAATTATAATCATGTTGATCAATTCACCTTTGCACTTAAGCTAAAGATATTCAATAATAATTTCAATGGTCATGATCATACCAGTCAATAATTCAACTTTGCACTATTGGCCAAAGAGAACTCATAGTCACGATCATACCAATAATCTACCAATCTTTACAATCAAGTCAAAGAGAAATTTCATCACTAGGATTATAAAAATGTTATATATGATAATAAAAACAATATGATCAACAATTGCATTTAATTTCAAGAGTAAGATTCATAAATTAATGATAATTTTGTAAGAAAAAGAAACTAATTTTATTGTGAATAGTACCCGTGAATAGTACCTCGTGAATTATAACTCGTGGAAAGTAACTCATGAATAGTACTCTTTATTCGTATATAGTACCGTATACGTAAATAATGTCATATACGTAAAGAGTGACATATACATGAATAGTGATGTATACGTGAATAGTGCCGTATACGTGAATATTGTCGTATACGTGAATAGTAATCCCCACATGAAAAAGGTTGAAATTTCACAATACAATTCATAGCAATATTTCGGTATAATGATATTGAAATAATAACATCATTAGAAAGAAAATAACATCCCTTACTATCCCTTACAATCCCTTGCCTCAAAAGAGTAGTAATTCTAACTGAAATTTCGGATGTAATGCCGAAGGAAACTTGCACTGAATAGCAACTCTCAAAGTATCTAAATACTCACAAAAATACGCTCGATAATATAGAGGGAGAAAGAGAGAAAACTTGTTTCTGGTGTGATTTTCTATTCTAACTCAGCACCCTATTTATAGGAAAATGTTAGAACGTCAAAGCAAACTTGACCTGCAACCTGATGGCTTTACATGCTACTATTTCCACCCACCAAAAATTTTAGCACATTTCTTCACCAACCAAAAGTGGGGCCCACCCATATTTTTAATATAAACATTTTAATTTCTAAAACTTCAATAATTCATAATAAATAGCCCTTTTATCAGAAAAATTCAAATTTCATGTCTTTTCGATAGGAAATTTAATTCTCTACAACTTTGTAAGTTTAAGTTTTTCCAAATTCCAAATAGAAAATGCCCGAAATCTACATAAGGATGATTTTTAATACCTCGATTCCGAAAAAATACTGATAAAATACCACAACAATAATTCATTCATTTATAACCACATAGAATAAATAAATCCATCATTTATATCCACATAAAATGAATATTTCCTTATCATATAAACCAATAAATAATTATTCACAAATAATATTACAGAATCACAATTATGACAACCAGACCGTTTCCAAGAAAGAGGGGGCTTTCCGATAAGGATTTCTCCTTACTGGCGCGCAATTAGGTGACCAAACATCTCCTTGACAGAACTTTTTAAACATTGGCAATAATGCTATCTAATAATATTATTCAAATAATACGAATTATTGATCTGATAATGGGAAATACTGTGCAATGACAATTATTGAAACAACAATAATATAAAATATCAACGCAGCAATTATTGACTTAGTAAAATAAAATATTAAACAGTAATTACTGTAACAATTATTGAGTAGTGCCTTCTTAATTAAAAATTAATAATTCAATATTGTGCAGTATCGTGTGCTACTGTGCAACCACGCGTATCACTGTGTTTTAACCACGGGTTATTCCAACAGTGTTAATGGTAACAACTACACTGTTATTTGTAAAAACTTAAATTTGACAGTTTCTTCATCCGACAGTTATACTGTTATGGGGCCCACAAGTGGCTGCGCCGTCGTACGAATATTCCCAGACAGCAAGAATATTGCACGACCAAATGAATATTCCTCGACAAAATTAATATTTTATAACCACTTGCTTATTTTGAAAAACATTCATATATCACCCGTAACTTTAACTTTTTATCAATTTAACCATTTACTAAATAGAAAAATTGAATACTTTTATTTCATAAAATTCAGGGTCTTACAAACTTCTTTTATACAATACGACAAAACGTAGCTGATAGTTTTTACACGAATATTGTCTAAAAGACAGTATTCAAACTCAAAAAGGAGTCCTCATTACAATTATTATCACACTATTTTATAAAATAGTGAGGACTACTATAACCACCATCTTGGACCATCACTCCGTTCCCCAACTAGTCCCGGCTACGTTCTCATTTCCTGAAGAAAACAATGAAAGCAAAGGGTGAGCTCAACTAGCCCAGTAAGAAATATTATGACTAAGATAATGTAGAATAAATTATCGTTAGCCTTCAACAGTGTTAAACTAATAAACAACAAGTTTAACTGCAGCAGAACAAGCAATCCATTAGAAGAGTCAAGTAGAGCATGATATCTGTTATCTTCTATGATTTAAAAAGTTTATCATCAACTTTATAGTCGAGACTCAGTTTAACAAATAATCCACCTCACTGAATTATCCATGCACTACGGGCCAAGGATATTCATTAGTATCACGTCCACGAATTATCCATGCACTACGGGCCAACGATATTCGTGTAATCACCAATGGTCATGATCATACCAGCAACTATCCATCAATGCACTATGGGCCAATGAGGACTTTTACGACAACATTTGTAGCATTACGGGTCATGATTATACCAAATGATCCCTGATCATAATCATACCAATCAACAATTCATCTATGCACTACGGCCAAAGATGACTTTTATCACAATATAAGCATGAGGATGATGACAATGATATAAGAATTCAATTAAATGAAAGCAAAGGATATATTTTAAAGATTTAAAATTTAATTTATCTAGAATTCAATAATGTCCAAATTGTCAACACGATACTACTTTGTGGAGTAAAATTTAAGAATAATATTGTATCAAAAAAGATTTTGACATAAAAGAAATTAATTTTTATCATGAATAGTACTGCGGGTGAATAGTACCTGAGTGAATAGTATCCCATGAATTGTACTTTGGGAATAGTATTCTGCGAATAATACTTTGTAAATAGTACTCGTGAATAGTACTTTGTGAATACTATCGTATAAATAAATAGTACCCATATATAGTACTCCGACATGAAAAGCTTAAAATTTAAGAAGAATGTGCAGAAAAATATCCTTGTGAAACGATACTAGATGAAGCGCAAATTTCAAGGATATTCTATTAATTTCACGGAGTATAGAAGCAATACTTTAACAAAATAAGGGTATATGTGACGCCCCCAAAATAGGTCCAATCCATCCAACCTATTCTGAGTCATCAAATACATGGTACAGAAAATAACTACAACTTTATTACTACAATTATCGTACAAAATACAACAACATATATGTTGTGAGTTTGATACAAATATATAGCAACTGTGACTCATGTCCCAACCGTGGATAGCACGTCACAATGTCACCTTATATAAAGGTACAGTCAATAACGGTTTTAAAAATTAAAATCTTCGAAAAGTTCTCAAGGAAACATTCGTACGTGGGAGGCCATGCGTCTAGGTTATGATAAATATCATATGTCGATAGAATTATCCTTGGTTGACCCAATAAACCCCAAAAAAAATTGAGAAGATTACTATCATATTCTTTCTAATGGCGAGTCCTCTCTTGACATATCATTATCTCCACTGTCTCTCTAATTGAGAATTATACTTCAACCAAACACTAAGATTATATAGGTAGTGCTCGTAGATATACTCAGCAAGGGGATATGCACAACCTTGTCTTATGATGACACGAGGTTGTATGTCATTAGACATCTTGTATAATAATGGCAAATCACCCTTCCAAAGTTGGGTTCACCTCACCATATATGATTCACCAAATATAACTACTAAATGATGTATAAAATACAACACATTATTCCAAAGTTCTCAATAAAATTATTTCCATATTGTTTAGGGAGAACCTTCATAGCTAGAGACCACCGTTCTATTCCCCTGTTACCCCCGCTCGACCCAGCTACGCTCTTATTACCTGAAAGGAATTGTGATGCAGAAGGGTGAGCACAAATAGCCCAGCAAAGAATATCATGACTAAAGATAATTAAATTATCAATAGTCTTCATCATTAATAAATCAGAGATTTAGAACATGTGATAGATGATAAAACTTTTTAACCATAGTTGCAGCGGAACGAGCAATCTATTAGAAGAGTCAAATAGACCATAACGTCTATTATCTTCTCCATGTTAAAAATCCACCAATAATTTTTTATCCATGTAACATCAATTAACAGTTCTGGTCCACAATCATGTGAATGACGCATAATCATAATTGTGGTTCTAAATTTCTCTTCTCATCTAGGACGAAGATAATTTTCATTACATGTCTTTACCTGAAACATCAAAGATCATGGTTATACACAAAACACAGTTCATGTTCATAATTATGCTGATAAATTCATCTTTGCACTACGACCAAAGATATTCGTCAATAGTTCATCTTTGCACTACTGGCTAAAGATATTTAACAACAGATCATCTTTGCACTATAGGCCAAAGATATTAAACAACAGATCATCTTTGCACTACAAGCTAAAGATATTCAACAACAGATCATCTTTGCACTATATGCTAAAGATATTCAACAACAGGTCATCTTTGTACTACATGCCAAAGATATTCAACAACAGATCATCTTTGCACTACAGGCCAAAGATAGTCAACAACAAATCATCTTTGCACTACAGGCCAAAGATATTAATATCTCAAAGAAATATATAATCATTTCAAAATTTATATAAGCAATAATTATAACCATGTTGATTAATTCACCTTTGCACTTAAGCTAAAGATATTCAATTATAAATTCAATGGTCATGATCATAACAGTCAATAATTCAACTTTGCACTACTGGCCAAAGAGAACCATTAGTCACAATCATACCAATAATCTACCCATCTTTACACTCAAGTCAAAGAGAAACATCAACACCAGGGTTATAAAAATGTTATATATAATAATAAAAACAATATAATCAAAACATGGATTTAATTTCAAGAGTAAGATTCATAAATCAACGATAATTTGGTCAGAAAAAGAAACTAATTTTATCGTGAATAGTACCCATGAATAGTAACTCGTGAATAGTAACTCGTGAATAATAATTTGTGAATAGTATTCCGTATTCGTATATAGTACCGTATACGTAAATAATGTCATATATGTAAAGAGTGCCATATACATGAATAGTGTTGTATACGTGAGTAGTAACCCCGACATGAAAAAGATAAAAATTTCACAATAAAATTCATATCAATATTTCAGTATAATGAATTTGAAAGAATAACATCATTAAGAAGAAAATAACATCCCTTACTATCCCTTACTATCCCCTACCTCAAAAGAGTAGTACTTCTAACTGAAATTTCGGATGTAATGCCGAAGGAAACTTGCACTGAATATCAACTCTCAAAGTATCTAAATACTCACAAAAATACGCTCGATAATATAGAGAGAGAAAGAGAGAAAACTTATTTCTGGTGTGATTTCAATTCTAACTCAGCACCCTATTTATAGAAAAATGTTAGAACGCCAAAGTAGACTTGCCCTGCAACCTGATGACTTTACCTGCTACTATTTCCACGCACCAAAAATTTCAGCACATTTCTTCACCAACCAAAAGTGGGGCCCGCCCATATTTTTAATAAAAATATTTTAATTTTCGAAACTTCAATAATTCATATAAAATAACCCTTTTATTAGAAAAATTCGAATCTCGTGTTCATTCCACACGAAATCGAATTCTCTACAACTTTGTAGCTTAAGTTTTTCCAAATTCCAAACAGAAAATGCCCGAAATCCACATACGGACGATTTTTAATACCTCCATTCAGACAAAATACTAATAAAATACCACAACATTAATTCCTTCATTTATAACCAAATAAAATAAATAAATCCATCATTTATATCCACATAAAATAAATATTTTCTTATCATATAAATCAATAACTAATTATTCACAAATAATATTACAGAATCACAATTATGACAACCAGACCGTTCTGAGGAAAGAGGGGGCTTTCCGATAAGGATTTCTCCTTACTGACGCGCAATTAGGTGACCAAACCTCTCCTTGACAGAATTTTCTAGACATTGCCAATAATGCTATCTAATAATATTATTCAAATAATATGAATTATTGATCTGATAATGGGAAATACTGTGCAATAAAAATTATTAAAACAACAATAATATAAAATATCGACGCAACAATTATTGACTCAATAAAATAAAATATTGAACAGTAATTACTGTAACAATTATTGAGTAGTGCCTTCTTACGTAAGAATCAATAATTCAATATTGTGCAATGCCGTGTGCTACTGTGCAACCACGCGTATTACTATTTTTTAACCACCGAGTATTCCAACAGTGTTAACAGTAACAACTACGTCGTTATTTATAAAAACTCAAATTTATCGTTTTATTCATCCGATAATTATTCTGTTATGGGGCCCATAAGTGGCTGCGCCGTCGTAAGAATATTACTCGATAGCAAGAATATTCCACGACCAAACGAATATTCCCAGAAAAAATTAATATTTTATAACCACTTGCTTATTTTGAAAAACATTCATATATCACCCTTAACTTTAACTTTTTATCAATTTAACCATTTACTAAATAGAAAAATTGAATACTTTTATTTCATAAATTTCTAGGTTTTACAGTATAATCAGGAATACGAGACGAAATAATATTACTCACATACTACAGAGTATGAAAGAAATTATTATTTCTTACGAATACTGAACAAAAATAATATCTCTTACCTCAGAAAAATACTGGATACTGGAATACTGAAGTAGCAAAATACTCTTCTTCTTCCTCTCTATAGCCTCTCTCTCTATAATTGCTCTTTGTGAGTCATAGTGAATTGGTGAGAATGAAAGAAGAATGAGCTTTTATTTATAAGAAAACAAAGTTTCGATAATTGCACGTTTTGGGGCTCGAATTATTACAGTATAGTACCTTCATCTTTTTCTCTATTTTTAATTTAGTCCTACAAGTATTATCAATCTTACACCACCTCCCCTAATAGTAATGCATGTGAACCAATAGTTCCATTCATGTGAGTAAATAGTTATATGCATGTGAACTAATTGCAATTAATTACTCATTTATCTGATTAATTACCCGATTAGTGAATTTAACATCTAGAAATCAATTATTATCGAAATAAATATCGATTTCCACTAACACGAATAATCCTAACACAATGAAAATATTTTTATCAACAATTTCATCTTTAATCAACACGAAGTTATTCATTATTAATACTATAACTCACAATATTTAACAACCAAATCATTCCAAGGAAAGAGGGGGCTTTCCGATAAGGATTTCTCCCTACTGGCGCACAATTAGGTGACCAAATCCCTTTCCTCGACAGAACTTTTTAGACATCGTTAATATTGAAAATAATAATATGAATAACTTCATCGTCTCAATTATTGATTTAAAAATATTAAATATTATACAGATGATACTATGACAATAATTGAATCAATAATATGAGAGATATTATGCACCAATTACTATAGCAATAATTGAGTATAACTGAGTGACTTCTCACGTAAGCATTAATAATCAATACCGTGTGCTACTATGCAACCACGCGTATTACTGTACTTTTACCACCGGATAGTTCAACAGTTTAACAGTAAAACTTTCGCCATTATTTTTATAAAAAGACATTTCTGTCATTTTTTAACTCCGGCAATACTTTCGTTGTGGGTTCCACCAATGATCGTGCCATCGTACGAATATTTTCTGTTAAAACGAATATTCCCTAACTAATCGAATATTTTATAACAACTTGCTTACTTTTCAAAATTTATAAATATTACCCACAATTATAACATTATATCAAATCCACACCATAATATTCAAAAATATATTTCGAGAAAAATTAATCTTTATTCATAAAAGTTGGGGTCTTACAACCTCCCCTTCTTATGAAATTTTATCCTCGAAATTAGGGTACATACCTAGTATGTCGAAGAGGTGAGGATACATTGACTTCATTTTAGATTCTAACTCCAATGTCATTTCCTCAATATCGTGATTTCTCCACAAAACTTTGACTTGAGGTATAACCTTAGAGCGTAGAATATGATTCTTCTTATCCAAGATTTAACAGGTACATCTTCATACATTAAATCTTCCACTATCTCGTCTGATTCTAATTCAATAATGTGGTTCGGATTTTTCACATATTTAGGTAACATATATATATGAAAAATGTTATGAACACGAGACATACTTCGCGGTAAGGCGAGTCTATAGGCTACAGTTCCTACTCGATCGAGGATTTCGAATGGCCCAATGAATCGAGGATTGAGCTTTTCTCTCTTTTCAAATCTTGAAACTCCTTTCCATGGAGCAACATGTAATAAAACATGATCTCCAACATTGAATTCCACATCCTTTCGATGAAGATCAACATAACTCTTTTGTCGATCTTGTGAGATTTTTATACGTTGACGGATCATTTGAATCTTTTTTGTTGTTATGCGTACCAATTCTGATCCTAACAACGTTGTTTTACCCACCTCATCCCAGCATACTCGAGAACAACACTTGCGTCCATACAACGCCTCGAATGGAGCCATGTCAATACTTGTGAGACTCTAAATTTTATGAATAAATATTTAATTTTCTCAAAATATTTTTTTAATATTATGGTGTGGATTTGAGATAATGTTATAGTTATGGGTAGTATTTATAAATTTTGCAAAGTATGCAAGTTGTCATATTATATTCGATTGGTCAGGAAATATTCTTTGTGTCGGGGAATATTCGTACGATGGCACAATCATTGGTGGACCCAACAACGGAATTATTGTCGGATTGAGAAAATGACAAAAATATTTTTATGAAAATAACGGCGGAAGTTTTACCGTTAATACTATTGAACTACTCGGTAGAAAAAGTACAGTAATACGCGTGGTTGCATAGTAGCACACGGTATTGATTATTGATACTTATGTGAGAAGTTACTCAGTTTTGCTTATTTTATAGACTCCCATTTACCTATTTTTCAAAATAATCGGTAGAATTTATTTAAAGGTGGGGCCCACATGTGGGGGCCACATGTGGGGCCCATATTTGTTAAAAAACTAATTTTGGAAATGGGGGTGGGAGAGAGTTACTTAGGGGAAGGAGTTTGTAATGTGTGTGTATATATATAATTTTATATGTGTGAGTGGAGAGTGGTGGAAGAAAAGGAAGAGTGAAAGTAATTTGTGTGAGTGGAAAATGGTGAAAAAGTAATTATATGAAAGTGATGGGTGTAAGATAAGTAGTAATGTGTAAGAGTGTAGTGAATTTGATTATTGGGTGGGTGGGAGATTGATGTTGGTTATATGGGAGAAAAATTAAGTGGTGTATATATAATATTGATATATATAAGTTGAAAACATGTGTTTATATATATGTATTATATTTTAATTTTTGTTGAAATCTTATTGGTTAGTTGTTTGACTTAGTTGTTAGTTGATTGAAGAAATAATGCTGCAAAATAATTTCGTTCATGACCAGTGCACCTCCATTCTCCTACAAATAGAAGCTCATTCCTTTATTATTTCTTACAAATTCACTGAAACTCTAGAGAGAGAAAATTATAGAGAGAAAGAAGAAAAGTATTCTGCTACTTTCCTACTCTTATATCAAGTTTCTTTTACGGTAAGGGATGTTATTTGTTGTACTCATGAAGAGAACTTCTGTTATTTCATTATTTATTATTCTGTTGGAATAACCTGTATACGCGGGCTACCCTATACATGGTAAAATTCTTCTAATATTCCGTTCTTTATTATTCTGTCAGAATATCCTGTCTGTGCGTTTTACGCCAGACCTGGTTCCATTATTTATTATTTTCTGTCGGAATATCCTGTCTGTGCGTTTATGCCGGACCTGGTTCCATCTTTATTATTATTCTGTTGGAATATCATGTCTGTGCGTTTTACGCCGGACCTGGTTCCGTCTTTATTATTATTCTGTTAAAACATCCTGTCTGTGTGTTTTACACCGGACCTGGTTCCGTCATTATTATTCTGTTGGAACATCCTGTCGGTGCAAATTTTGCCTGACCTGGTTCCGTTATTATTATTCTGTTGGAATAACCTGTCTATGCGAAGTACCGCATGCATGGTGATTTCTTTTGTTATTCCATTCTTTATTATACTCAGTTGGTTAAAGTTTTAACTTCTATACTCCATGAAATTAGTGGAATATCCTTGATATTTGCATTTCATCTAGTATCTTTTCATGAAAATATTCTTCTGAGCATTCTTGAATTTTACTCTACAAAGCAGTATCATGTTGACAATTTGGACATTTTTGGTTACTGGATAAATTAATTCTTGAACTTATTTTATTGATTATTATATCATTGTCATCATCCTCATGTTTATATTATGTTGAAAGTCATCTGTGGCCTGTAGTGCATAGATAGACTTGGTATGATTATGACTAGGGATTATTCGGTGTAATCATGACCGTAATGTTACAAATGATGTGGATAAAGTCATATGTGCCCTGTAGTGCATAGATGGACTTGGTCTGATTATGACCAGAGATTATTCGGTGTAATCATGTCCGTAATGTAATGAATGATGTGGTAAAAATTCTCGTTTGCCGTAGTGCATTGATGGATAGTTTTTGGTATGATTATGGCTATGGATTCTCTTTGGTCGTAGTGCAGAGATGAATTGTTTTATGGCATGATCAGGACCGTTGATGAAAACATGATTATCTTTAGCCGTAGTGCATGGATAATTCGTGGTCGTGATACTAAAGAATATCCTTGGCTGTAGTGCAGGGGTGATTCGATGATGTGGATTATTTATTAAGCTGAGTCTCAGCGATAATAGTGATAAAAACCTTTTAAATCATAAAAGATAGTAGATTTTATTTTCTACTTGACTCTTTTAATGGATTGCTTGATCCGCTGCAGTTAAACTTGATGTCTATTGTATTTTATCAGTTTAACATTGTTGAAGACTAATGATAAATTATTCTGCGTTATCTTAGTCATAATATTTCTTGCTGGACTAGTTGAGCTCACCCTTTCTTTCACGGTTCTCTTCAGGAAATGAGAATATAGTTGGACGAGTCCGGAAACTGAGTGATGGACCATATGATAGCGTTAGTAGTCCTCACTATTCTGTGAAATAGTGTGATAATAATTGTAATGAGGACTCCTTTTGAGTTTGAATACTCTCTAGAAGACTATATTTGTATTCAAACTCACAGTTTATGTTTTGTCGTTTTGTACACGACAGTTGTATTAGTAAGTTGTATTTGAATTTTGTACCATGTAAGTGGTGACCCAAGATGGGTGACGTATACCTAATTTTGGGGGCGTCATAGTTGGTATCAAAGCTTAGGGATATGATCCCTGGCTAAGATGTGAGAATAGAACTAGGAGGGGAGAGACGAGTAATTTTTTCGCTAGTATGACCTACCTAAGTTTATTTGGTATTTAATTGGTCGGTCAGAATATAGGAATAATATGTTACATGTCGATTAACCTTTGTTTTGTGGCAGTATTTGCAAATGGCATCCGAAAATGTTGAGATATGCAATGAAGCACATGAGAACGTGGAGACACCTCTAATCACCAACCAGGTTAATATGATTAGAGATATCCATGTGGTGATTGAGGAATTAAAAGTTGCACTCAAGCTAGTCGTAAAGGTAGCAACTGAGAGTGAGGAAGAAGAGGAACCTGAGGTTGATTTATTAGAAGAACTTATTGATCAAAATATAGAATTGCAAAATCGTATTCATGAGTTAGAAGAGCATGTTGAAGAACGATAGGCGGTCGTAGAACAAAGGGATGCAACAATTCAAAATTGTATTACCCGATGTGCGATGGTTGAACAGAAGCACTCTTTGGCAGAGTATATGATATTAAAGCTGGAATCTGAGAATTCAAATGTCAAGGAGCAGCTGAAAGAAGAAATAACTGAACGAGTGAGAATTAAAGATGCATGGGTAAAAGCCGCATGACGTGTTGATATTGTGGAAAGAGAAGTTCGATCCAAGAAAGCTAAAATAGATGATATGTGATTTTTTGACAGCAATTGGGAAAATCCAGCATCGAGTTTTGAATTGCCCTAACGAGGAATCGAACGAAGTTATCATGGGTTAGTTAATTATAAATTCTTGCAAAGTCTATACCTTATTAGATACCAGTTCTACCCATTCTTTTATCTCTATTGCTTGCGCTCAACGGTTAAATTTGACTTCAAAGAAAATTGACTTTGACTTATTGGTTGAAACTTCGATAGTAGAAACCTTCGTTACCTCCACTGTTTATAAATCTTGTTTGATTCAAATCAATACTTTCACGTTACCTGTCGATCTTATCTCTTTGAAAATACTTGCCTTTGATGTGATTTTTTTGGAAATAATTGGTTAACTACTCATCATGCTTTTCGTAAGGTTGTTAGCTTTCATACTCCTAACCAACCTGTTATGCGAATTCAAGCAACCAAACCACTAAATTCAATCATTGTCATATCAAGCCATAAGTAAAGAGCCCCAGTCCTTTCGTTGTTGACCTCCTTGTGTAGAATGCACCAAAGCCAGACTTTATATAGGCGATGTCGTGAATGAAGATGGCAAGTTGATAGATATCAACGTGGCATGTTATCCAAGTCTTGGATGAGAGTCACAGTTTTAAATGATAATTCTATTGTTAATAAATTTCCTGACGTATTCTTGAAGACTTCTTAGCCTACCCTGGAGCGTGAAATCGAATTTTGTATTGACCCCAATACAAAACCTATTTCTTAAACCCTTAAATATTTCTTCAACTAAAGCAAACGTAACATGCACCAAAGACGTTGGCTCGAGCTGTTGAAGATTACGATCGTACCATGCAATATCATCATGGAACTGCGAACGTGGTAGCTGACGCGTTGATTAGAAGATCGTATGCGGTTACAAGTGCGAATATACGAATCCACGTGAAGATAACGAATATACGAGTAGAATCGACTTTAATCGATAAAGTTAAAGCCGCTCAAGCTACATACTCAGAGCAGATGAATGAAGAATGTTCAAGAGGGCGTTATTCTAGAAGCAAGAATCGACGAAGAGAGAAAATATCAACCCTAGATTTAATTGGCCTATTTGAAATCCTCGATGAAGTAGGAATTATGGCTTATATACTCGTTTTACCGCCAAGTATGTTGCGTGTTCAGAACGTTTTTTTTTTTACATATCGATGTTACGTAAAAATGTGGACGCCCCGAACCACATTATTAATTTAGAACCGGACGAGATAACAGAAGATTTATCGTATGAGGAGATACGTGTTAACATCTTGAATAAGAAGGATCATATTCAACGCTCAAAGGTTATACCTCAAGAGTTCGAAGTCAAGGTATCCTCACCTGTTCGGCAAACCAGGCACGTACGTAAATTTCGAGGGCGAAATTCCATAAGGAGGGGAGATTGTGAGACCCCGGATTTTATGAATAAATATTTAATTTTCTCGAAATATTTTTTTTTAATATTATGGTGTGGATTTGAGATAATGTTATAGTTGTGGGTAGTATTTATAAATTTTGCAAAGTATGCAAGTTGTCATATTATATTCGATTGGTCATGGAATATTCTTTGTGTCGGGGAATATTCGTACGATGGCACAATCA
The DNA here is from genome assembly GCA_016801055.1 of Panax notoginseng. Classification (NCBI taxonomy): domain Eukaryota; kingdom Viridiplantae; phylum Streptophyta; class Magnoliopsida; order Apiales; family Araliaceae; genus Panax; species Panax notoginseng. The sequence goes on along the minus strand of CM029013.1, from coordinate 238,356,965 downwards.
TTGGTGGACTCCACAACGGAATTATTGTCGGATTGAGAAAACGAAAAAAATATTTTTATGAAAATAACGGCAAAAGTTTTACCGTTAATACTGTTAAACTACTCGGTAGTAAAAGTACAGTAATACGCGTGGTTGCATAGTAGCACACGGTATTGATTATTGATGCTTATGTGAGAAGTTACTCAGTTTTGCTTATTTTATAGACTCCCATTTACCTATTTTTCAAAATAATCGGTAGACTTTATTTAAAGGTGGGGCCCACATGTGGGGGCCACATATAGGGCCCATATGTGTTGAAAAACTGATTTTGGAAATGGGGGTGGGAGAGAGTTACGTAGGGGAAGGAGTTTATATATATTAGATTGTGATGTGTGTGTGTGTGTGTATATAATATTATATGTTTGAGTGGAGAGTGGTGGAAGAAAATGAAGAGTGAAAGTGATGTGTGTGAGTGGAAAATGGAGGAAAAGTAATTATATGAAAGTGATGGGTGTAAGATAAGTAGTAATGTGTAAGAGTGTAGTGAATTTGATTATTGGGAGAGTGGGGGATTGATGTTGGTTATGGGGGAGAAAAATTAAGTGGTGTATATATAATATTGATATATATAAGTTGAAAACATGTGTTTATATATATGTATTATATTTTAATTTTTGTTGAAATCTTATTGGTTAGTTGTTTGACTTAGTTGTTAGTTGATTGAAGAAATAATGCAGCAAAATAATTTTGTTCATGAACAGTGCACTTCCATTCTCCTATAAATAGAAGCTCATTCATTCATTATTTCTTACAAATTTACTGAAACTCTAGAGAGAGAAAATTATAAAGAGAAAGAAGAAAAGTATTCTGCTACTTCCCTACTCTTATATCAAGTTTCTTTTACGGTAAGGGATGTTATTTGTTGTACTCATGAAGAGAACTTCTGTTATTCCATTATTTATTATTCTGTTGGAATAACCTGTATACGCGGGTTACCCTATACATGGTGAAATTCTTCTAATATTTCGTTCTTTATTATTCCGTCGGAATATCCTATCTATGCGTTTTACGTCAGACCTGGTTCCCTTATTTATTATTCTGTCGGAATATCCTGTCTGTGCGTTTACGCCGAACCTGGTTCCATCTTTATTATTATTCTATTGGAATATCCTGTCTGTGCGTTTTACCCCGGACCTGGTTCCGTCTTTATTATTATTCTGTTGGAACATCTTGTCTGTGTGTTTTACACCGGACCTGGTTCCGTCATTATTATTCTGTTGGAACATCCTGTCGGTGCAAATTTTGCCTGACCTGGTTCCGTTATTATTATTCTATTGGAATAACCTGTCTATGCGAAGTACCGCATGCATGATGATTTCTTTTGTTATTCCATTCTTTATTATACTCAGTTGGTTAAAGTTTTGACTTCTATACTCTATGAAATTAGTGGAATATCCTTGATATTTGCATTTCATCCAGTATCTTTTCATGAAAATATTCTTCTGTGCATTCTTAAATTTTAATCTACAAAGCAGTATCATGTTGACAATTTGGACGTTATTGGTTACTGGATAAATTAATTCTTGAACTTGTTTTATTGATTATTATGTCATTGTCATCATCATCATGTTTATATTATGTTGAAAGTCATATGTGGCCTGTAGTGCCTAGATGGACTTGGTATGACTATGACCAAGGATTATTCGGTGTAATCATGACCATAATGTTACAAATGATGTGGATAAAGTCATCTGTGGCCTGTAGTGTATAGATGGACTTGGTATGATTATGACCAGGGATTATTCGGTGTAATCATGACCGTAATGTAATGAATGATGTGGTAAAAATTCTCATTTGCCGTAGTGCATTGATGGACAGTTTTTGGTATGATTATGGCTATGGATTCTCTTTGGCCGTAGTGCAGAGATGAATTGTTTTATGGCATGATCAGGACCGTTGATGAAAATATGATTATCTTTATCCGTAGTGCATGGATAATTCATGGTCGTGATACTAAAGAATATCCTTGGCTGTAGTACTGCAGGGGTGATTCGATGATGTGGATTATTTATTAAGCTGTGTCTCAGCGATAATAGTGATAAAAACCTTTTAAATCATAAAAGATAGTAGATTTTATTTTCTACTTGACTATTTTAATGGATTGCTTGATCCGCTGCAGTTAAACTTGATGTCTATTGTATTTTATCAGTTTAACATTGTTGAAGACTAATGATAATTTATTCTGCGTTATCTTAGTCATAATATTTCTTACTAGGCTAGTTGAGCTCACCCTTTCTTTCACGGTTCTCTTTAGGAAATGAGAATATAGTTGGACGAGTCCGAAAACGGAGTGATGGACCAGATGATAGCATTAGTAGTCCTCACAATTCTGTGAAATAGTTTGATAATAATTGTAATGAGGATTCCTTTTGAGTTTGAATACTCTCTGGAAGACAATATTTGTATTCAAACTCACAGTTTATGTTTTATCGTTTTGTACACGACAGTTGTATTTGAATTTTGTACCATGTAAGTGGCGACCCAAGATGAGTGACGTATACCTAATTTTGGGGGCGTCACAATACTTGCTTGATAATTGTTGTTGTAAGAAAATTCCACCAATGGCAAGAACTTGTCCCAACTTCCTTGGAAGTCAAGGACACAGAGTCTTAATAGATCTTCAAGAGTTTGAATAGTCCTCTCCGACTGCCCGTCCATTTGAGGATGATATGCCGAACTAAATCGTAAATTCGTGCCCATAGCTTTTTGCAAACTAACCCAAAATCGTGAAGTGAATCTTAGGCCTCGATCAGAAACTATGGATACTGCATACCATGCAATCTTACAATCTCATTTATGTACATACGAGCAAGACGTTCAAGTGAATAAGTTTCTCGTATAGGTAAAAAATGAGCAGACTTGGTCAATCTATCGACAATGACCCAAATGACATCTATGCCTTGAGAAACCTTGGGAAAACCAGTAACGAAATCCATGGTAATGTGCTCACACTTCCATTCTGAAATTTCAAGTGGTTGCAATGGTCCTTTTCGCACTTGATGTTACGCCTTGACATGTTGACAAGTTAAACACCTTGAGATAAACTACGCTATCTCTCTCTTCACATTGCTCCACCAAAATGTATGTTGAAGATCATGATACATTTTGGTACTCCCTGGATGGATTTCAAACGGTGTGTTGTGCGCCTCCATCATGATTTATACTTTAAATTAGGGTCATTAGGAACACAAAGTCTGGAGTTGACTCGAAGTATTCCTTCTTTAACGATTCCTGCTTCCGGGATATCACCTTCTTGTACTTTCTTCCTCATATGCATCAGCTCCAGGTCTGTAGCTTGATCAGCTTTAACTTTATCGATTAAAGTCGGTTCTACTCGTATATTTACCATCATCACATGGGCCCCTAGAGTCTTTAACTCTATTTCCATCCTTTGTAAGTCATACAAAATAGGCCTTTGCATTGACAATATCGTACTCGTACCCGTATATGATCTTTAACTCAATGTGTCAGCTAGTACGTTCGCTTTTCCAGGATGGTATTGAATTGTATGATCGTATTCTTTCAACAGCTCAAGCCAACGTCGTTGTCGCATGTTGAGTTCCTTTTAGGTGAAGAAATATTTGAGGCTTTTATGATCCGTATAGATCTCCACTTTCTCCCCACACAGATAATGCATCCAGATTTTAAGCACAAAAACGACAGCTGCCAACTCTAGATCATGAGTAGGATAATTTCTCTCATATTCTTTGAGTTGTCATGAGGCATAGGCTATGACTTTCCCATGTTGAATGAGAAAACATCCTAAACCTTTGCTTGAAGCATCGCTATATATGACAAATCCCTCTGCACTAGATGGTATTGTCAGAACAGGTGCTGAAATAAGTCTCTTCTTGAGTTCTGGAAAACTCTTCTCACATTCCTCGCTCTAATCAAATTTTTTATCTTTCTGAGTCAGTTGAGTTAATGGAGTAGCGAGAAAACTCTTCTACGAATCTCCGATAATAACTAGCTAAGCCGAGAAAGCTACGTACTTCGGTCACTGACTTAGGTCGCTCCCAGCTTTGAATTGCTTCAATCTTTGCCGGGTCAACAGATATTCTGTGATTTAATATCACGTGCCCAAGGAATGTGACTTCCTCAAGCCAGAACTCACATTTCTTTAACTTGGCATACAACTTGTTTTCACGAAGCTTTTGGAGTATCAGCCTCAAGTGTTGCTCATGATCTTCACCGCTTTTGGAGTAAATGAGGATGTCATCAATAAAGACGACCACAAAGTGATCCAAATATTCTTGAATACTCGGTTCATCATATCCATGAAGGCGACAAGAGCATTAGTCAATCCAAAGGATACGACTAGAAATTCATAATACTCGTACCGAGTTCTAAAAGTAGTCTTTGGAATATCATCAGTTTTAATCTTTAACTGATGATATCTGGAATGAAGATCGATCTTTGAAAAGAATTTGGAGCCTTCTAACTAGTTAAACAGATCATCAATACTAGGTAACGGATACCTATTTTTGGTTGTGACATGATTCAACTCCCGACAGTCAATACAAAGTGGCATACTTCCATCTTTCTTCTTTACAAATAGAATAGGAGCACCCCAAGGAGATGTACTAGGACGAATGAAACCGATGTCTAACAATTCCTACAGTTGGGTTTTTAACTCCTGAAGTTTAATAGGAGCCATTCGATATGGGGTTTTAGAAATAGGTTTTGAACCGGGTTCATGGTCGATACAAAATTCGATTTCACGCTCTGGGGGTAGGCCAGGAAGTTCTTAAGGGAATACGTCAGGAAATTTATTAACAATAGAAATATCATTCAAATCTGACGTACTTTTGTTTAAACATGTGGCATGGGCTAAGAAAGCTTGACAACCATTTTTCAATAAATGAATAGCTTTATGGCTTGATATGACAGTGATTGACTTTAGAGGTTTGGTTGCTTGAATTCGCATAATAGGGTGGTTAGGAATATAAAAGCTAGGAACCTTACTAAAACAATCAATTTTATGATGATGAGTGGTTAACCAATCAATTCTTAAAATCACATCGAATGCAAGTATTTTCAAAGAGACAAGATCGATAGGTAACGTGCGGTTGCCGATATGAATCAAACAAGTCTTATAAACAGTGGATGTAATGAAGGTTTCTCCCAACGGAGTTTTAACAGATAAGTCAAAGTCTAATTTCTCTGGAGTCAAATTTAAACGTTGAGCGCAAGTATGAGAAATAAAAGAATGCGTAGAACCGATATCAAATAAGGTATATACTTCGCATGAGTTTATGATTAACTTACTCATGATAACTTCGTTCGGGTTCCTCGACAAACGCTCTCACTTAAACTACCGGCTTTGACTTATCTGGGACATGCTTTGGCATCACCATCCCAGCTGAACTTGACTTCACTACATGACAAAATTGAGCTAGATGACATTCTCTTCTATAATTGAAACACGCTTTGGGTTCCTGTGTACAGTTTAGACGGATGTGTCCCTCCTGTCCGCATTTGAAACATACGATCGGTGATCATTCTCCTTCTTTAACAACGGATGCTAGTGCTGACGTCTTTCCATCATTATTGACTATCATCTTCTTAAAATTTCTACTTCTATTGTCTTGGCCATGATTAACACCGAAGTGGTTATCATTTCTAGCATGTTGATTCCCTCCACGTTTGTTGTCATCGCTTCGATGACTGCTACCACTAGTATTATCGTTTTGTCGGCTGCTCTCTCTTGGTTGGGTTGACTCATTATCATGCTCCAATAACTGAGCCCTATTTACAACATCTAAATACAAACAAAGTTTGTGAGAAATGAGGTATTGACGTATTCAGGTTTCAAACCTCTTAGAAACATCCGCATCATACGCTCCTCATTATCAACCAAATGGGATGCAAACCAGGACAACTCGGCAAACTTAGCTTCGTATTGCGATACGGTCATATTATTTTGCTCCAACTTGATGAACTCCACCTCCTTCATGTGATGAATACTTTTGGGAAATTACTTGTTATTAAACAGTTCTTGGAACTTCTCCCAAGACATCTTCAGTGCGGCAAGCTAGGTATATTAAAGTGGCAAAGAAAACCTTTTGCTCCTCAGAGCATCCCAAGACATCAAATATCTTGGTGATCTGCTTTATCCATGTTTCTACCTTAAGTGGTTCTGGCTTTCCCATAAACTCCGGTTGTCCCAGCTCCTTAAACTACTTAGCGGTGACCAACCGTGAGTTGTCAGTGTTACCACCTGTATTTTGAACAGGAAACTCTCTCGTCTGATGTTACATGAATTGCATAGAGCCTCCGAACATCCCATCGTTCATCATCTGGTCGGTCTTGTAGTTTACCTGAAGATTATTGCCTTCCTGATGCACATTATCCTTGGTATTGATCATTGGTGACTTAACGGTCTCATGTGCTTCATTGCTTATCTCAACATTTTCAGATGCCATTTTCAAACACTGCCACAAAACAAGGGTTAAGGGAAGGAATACCCGCCTCTTCCCTCTTAGTTCTAGTCTCACATCTCAGCCAGGGATCATATCCCTAAGCTTTGATACCAAATGTGACGCCCCCAAAATATGTATACATCACTTATCTTGAGATGCCAAATACATGGTACATAAATCAAATACAAACTTCTTTTATACAATACGACAAAATGCAGCTGAGAGTTTTTACACGAATATTGTCTAAAAGACAGTATTCAAACTCAAAAAGGAGTCCTCGTTACAATTATTATCACACTATTTTATAAAAATAGTGAGGACTACTATAACCACCATCTTGGACCATCACTCCGTTCTCCGACTAGTTTCGGCTACGTTCTCATTTCCTAAAGAGAACAATGAAAGCAAAAGGGTGAGCTCAACTAGCCCAGTAAGAAATATTATTACTAAGATAATGCAGAATAAATTATCGTTAGCCTTCAACAGTGTTAAACTAATAAACAACAAGTTTAATTGCAGCGAAACAAGCAATCCATTAGAAGAGTCAAGTAGAGCATGATATCTACTATCTTCTATGATTTAAAAAGTTTATCATTAACTTTATAACTGAGACTCAGCTTAACAAATAATCGACATCATTGAATTATCTATATACTACGGGCCAAGGATATTCATTAGTATCACATCCACAAATTACCCATGCACTACGGGCCAAGGATATTCGTGTAATCACCAATGGTCATTGTAAGACCCCGAATTTTATAAAATAAAAGTATTATATTTTCTTATAATTATAATTTTATTTAGTAAATGGTTAAATTGATAAAGGTTAAAGTTAAGGGTGACATTTGAAAATTTTGCAAAGTAAGCAAGTTGATATAAAATATTCGTTTTGTCGGGGAATATTCGTTTTAACAGGGAATATTCGTACAACGGCACAATCATTGGTGGACCCCACAACGAAAGTATTATCGTAGTTAGAAAATGACATGATTATCTTTTTATGAAAATAACGGCGAAAGTTTTACCGTTAAACTGTTGAACTACCCGGTGGTAAAAGTACAGTAATACGCATGGTTGCACAGTAGCACACGGTATTGATTATTGACGCTTGCGTGAGAAGTCTATCAGTTATACTCAATTATTGCTACATAATATCTCTCATATTATTGATTCAATTATTGTAATAGTATCAATATTTTTATATTATTAAATCAATAATTAAGACGATAAAGTTATTAATATTATTATTTGCAATATTGACGATGTCTAGAAAGTTCTGTCGATGAGAGTTCTGGTCACCTAATTGCGCGCCAATAGGGAGAAATCCTTATCGGAAAGCCCCCTCTTTCCTAAAAATGATCTGGTTGTTAAATATTATGAGTTATAATATTAATGATGAATAAGTTCATGTTGATTAATGATGAAATTGATAGTTCCATTGTGTTGGGATTATTAGTGTTTGTGGGAATCGATATTTATTTCGATAATAAGGGATGTCTGGAGGTTATATTGACTAATCGGGTAATTAATCGGATAAATGAGTAATTAATTACTATTAATTCACATGCTTACAACTATTTGTTCATATGTGTGTACTACTGATTCACATGCATGTACTATTAGGGGAGGTGGTGCAAGATTGATAATACTTGTAGGACTAAATTAAAAATGAAGGAAAAGATGAAGGTATTATACTGTAATATTTTGAGCCCCAAAATGTGCAATTATTGAAACTATATTTTCCTATAAATAGAAGCTCATTCGTCTTTCATTCTCACTAATTCACTAAGACTCACAAGAGCAATTATAGAGAGAGAAGTTTTAGAGAGAAAGAGGAAGAGAAGTCTGCTACTTCACTATTCAATATCTAGTCTTCTTCCGAGGTAAGGGGTATTATTTATTTCATCTTCGCTTATGATATTATTTTTCGTATTCGTAAGGAATATTATCTTCGTTCAATATTCATAGAAATATTACTTTCATTCCACAGTAGTAAGGGGTATTATTCCTTTCATATTTTCTTCCATACTCTGTAGTATGTTAGTAATATTATTTCGTCTCATATTCCTGATTATACCCTCATTTTGTTAAAGTATTGCTTCTATACTCCGTAAAATTAGTAGAATATCCTTGATATTTGCTCTTCATCTAGTATCTTTTCATGGAAATATTATACTGAGCTTTATTGATAATTATTGATCTTTTCATACCGGAATACTATTCATGAGTTACTATTTACGGGCTACTATTCACCCAATTACTATTCACTCAAATATTATTCACTTGGGTATTCAGGACACTTTTCATGTTGGAGTACTATTCACGAGTTACTATTCACCTAGTTACTATTCACTCAAATATTATTCACTCGGGTATTTAGGACACTTTTCATACCTGGGTACTATTCACAAGGTACTATTCCTGAAGTACTATTCATAGAGTAGTATTCACGGGATACTATTCACTCGAAAAATATATTTCTTTTCTGTCCAAATTATTTTTAATACATGAATATTATTTTTGAATTTTACTCCACAAAGTAGTATCATATTGACAATTTGAATATTTTTAAACTCTGGATAAATTTAAAATCTATAATATTTATCCTTGATTTCGTTTGATTATATCATTGTCATCATCCTCATGCTTATATTGTGATGAAAGTCATCATTGGCTTACATGCATAGATGGATTGTTGATTGGTATGATTATGACCAGGGATCATTCAGTATAATCATGACCTGTAATGTTGCAAATGATATGGTAAAAGTCCTCATTGGCCCGTAGTGCATTGATGGACAGTTGTTGGTATGATTATGACCAGGGATTATTCGGTATAATCATAACCGTTAATGATTACATGAATATCCTTGGCTCGTAGTGCAGGGATGATTCGATGATTTGGTTTATTTATTAAGTTGAGTCTCAGCAATAAAGTGAATTAAAAACTTTTTAAATCATAGAAGATAGTAGATATCATGCTCTACTTGAATCTTCTAATGGATTGCTTGTTCCGCTGTAGTTAAACTTGATGTTTATTGTATTTAATCAGTTTAACACTGTTGAAGGCTAATGATAATTTATTCTGCATTATCTTAGTCATAATATTTTTTATTGGGCCAGTTGAGCTCACCCTTATGCTTTCATTGTTCTCTTTAGGAAATGAGAACGTAGCCGGGACTAGTCGGGGAACGGAGTGATGGTCCGAGATGGTGTTATAGTAGTCTTCACTATTTTATGAAATTGTGTGATAAAAAATATAATGAGGACTTCATTTGAGTTTGAATACTGTCTATGAGACAATATTTGTGTAAAAACTCTAAGCTACGCTGTTGTCGTATTGTATAAAAGAAGTTTGAATTTGATTTATGTACCATGTATTTGGCGACTCAGAATGGGTGATGTATACCAATTTTGTGGGCGTCACAGTTGGTATCAAAGTTTAGGGATATGACCCCTGGCTGAGATGTGAGACAAGAACTAGGAGGGGAGAGACGGGGAATTCCTTCGCTAGTATGACCTACCTAAGTTTATTTGTTATTTAATTGGTCGGTCAGAATATAGGGATAATATGTGGTATATCAATTAACTCTTATTTTGTGATAGTAAAATGGCATCTAAAAATGTTGAGATAAGCAATGGAACACATGAGACCGTTGAGTCACTGTTGATCAATAACCAGGATAATGTGCATTAGGAAGGCGATAATCCTCGTGTAAACAACAACACCGACCAAATGACGAACGACGGTATGTTTAGGAGTTTTCTAGAATTTATGTAAAACCAAACGAGAGAGACTTGTGTTCAAAATGCATGTGGAAATACTTGTAACTCACGGCTGGTCACCGCTAAGTAGTTCAAGGAGCTGGGACCACCGGAGTTTTTGGGAAAGCTAGAACCACTTAAGGCGTAGATGTGGATAAAGTAGATCACCACGATATTTGATATCTTGGAATGCTCAGCGGAGCAAAAGGTTCCCTTCGCCACCTTTACGTTGCGTGAAGAAGCAGGTTATTGGTGGGAATCTATAAAACATACTCAACCTTCCGTATTAAAGATGTCTTGGGAGAAGTTCCAAGAATTATTCAACGATAAGTACTTTCTTGAAAGTATTCGTCACATGAAGGAGATGGAATTCATCAAGCTAGAGCAAAATAATATGACTGTGTTGCAGTACGAGGGTAAGTTTGCCGAGCTGTCCCGGTTTGCATCCCATTTTGGTAGATAATGAAGAGTGTATGATGCGAATATTTCTAAGAGGTTTGAAACCTGAAATACGTCAATACTTCATTTCTCACAAACTTTATTTATATTCAGATGTGGTGAATAAGGCTCAGTTATTGGAGCGCGATAATGAGTCCGCTCAATCGAAAAATAACGACCAACAACACGATAATAATTGTACCAGTGGCAATGGCCATCGGAACAATGATAACCATCGTGGAGGAAATTATCATGCCAAAAATGGTAACCACTTCGGTGGTAATCATGGCCAAGATAATAGAAGAAATCAGTCAACTGAAAATTTCAAGAAGATAAGATTTAACGATGATGGGAAGATGTCGGCATCAGCACCAGCACCAGCACCAGTAACAAATTCTAGGGAAGGAGAACGAACGGCAGTTAGATGCTACAAATGCGGAAAGAAGGGACATATAAGTTCAAACTATCCACATCCTTCCAAGGTATGTTTTAGTTGTGCAAAAGACGGTCATATAGCTTGATTTAGTCATATAGCAAAATCAAGTCCAGCTGGGACGGTGGCACCAAAGGAGTATACGGACAAAACAAAGTCGGCGGTTTCAGGAAGAGCATTTTTCGCAACTTCTCAAAAAGCGAGTAACCCGAACGAAATTATCACGGGTTAGTTAATCATAAACTCTAGCAAAGTTTATACCTTATTTGATACCGATTCTACCCATTTTTTTATTTCTCCTACTTGCGCTCAACGTTTAAATTTAACTCCAGAGAAATTAGACTTTGACTTATCTATTGAAACTCTGTTAGGAGAAACATTCATTACATGTGTTATCCAAGTCTTGGATGAGAGTCACAGTTTTTAAATAATATTTCTATCGTTAATAAATTTCCTGACGTATTCTAGAAGAACTTCCTGGCCTACCCCAGAGCGTGAAATCGAATTTTTTATTGACCCCAATACAAAACCCATTTCTAAAACCCTCAAATAGTTCTTCACCCAAAACGAACGTGCCAAGCACGTTGGCTCGAGCAATTAAAGATTACGATAATACCATCTTAGAAAAGTGAACATGGTAACTAACGCGTTGAGTAGAAGATCGTATGCGATTACGAGTGTGACATTGTTAACATAAAGACCTAATTCGTACGGCATACAAAGGATGGAGATAGAGTTAACGACTCCAAGAACCTACATGAAGTTAGCGAATATAAGATTAGAACTGACTTTAATCGATAAAGTTAAAGCCGCTCAAGCTACAGACTCAGAGCTGATGAATGTGAAGAAGAAGGTTCAAGAGGGCATTATTCAAGAAGCAAGAATCGACGAAGAGATGAAATCTCAAACCTCAATTTTATTGGTCTATTTGAAATCCTCGATCGAGTAGGAACTGTGGCTTATAGACTCGCCTTAACTCCAAGTATGTCTCGTGTTCATAATATTTTTCATATATCTATGTTACGTAAATATGTGAAAGACACGAACCACATTATTGAATTAGAACCGGATGAGATAACGAGAGATGTAACGTATGAGGAGATACATGTTAAAATCTTGGATAAAAACGATCATATTCTACGCTCAAAGATTATACCTCAAGAGTTAGAATCTGACGAGGTAACCTCACCTCTTCGGCATACCAGATACGTACGTAAATTTTGAGGGCAAAATTTTATAAGGAGGGGAGATTGTAATACCCCGAATTTTATGAAATAAAAGTATTTAGTTTTCTTATAATTACTATTTTATTTAGTAAACGGTTAAATTGATAAAGGTTAAAGTTAAGGGTGACATTTGAAAATTTTGTAAAGTAAGCAAGTTGATATAAAATATTCGTTGTGTCGGAGAATATTTGATTGGTCAGGGAATATTCGTTTTAATGGGGAATATTCGTACGACGACACAATCATTGGTGGACCCCACAACAGAAGTATTGTCGTAGTTAGAAAATGACGTGATTATCTTTTTATGAAAATAACGGTGAAAGTTTTACCGTTAAACTGTTGAACTACCCGATAGTAAAAGTACAGTAGTACGAGTGGTTGCATAGTAGCACTCGATATTGATTATTGATGCTTACGTGAGAAGTCACTCAGTTATACTCAATTATTGCTATAGTAATTGCTGCTTAATATCTCTCATATTATTGATTCAATTATTGTCACAATATCAATATTTTTATATTATTAAATCAATTATTGAGACGACAAAGTTATTCATATTATTATTTGCAATATTAACGATGTCTATAAAGTTCTGTCGAGGAGAGGTTTGGTCACCTAATTGCGTGTCAATAGGGAGAAATCCTTATCAGAAAGCCCCTTCTTTCCTAAGAATGATCTGGTTGTTAAATATTGTGAGTTATAATATTAACGATGAATAATTTCGTGTTGATTAAAGATGAAATAGATAGTTTCATTGTGTTGGGATTATTAGTGTTTGTGGGAATCGACATTTATTTTGATAATAAGGGATGTCTGGAGGTTATATTGACCAATCGGGTAATTAATCGGATAAATGAGTAATTAATTCTATTAATTCACATGCTTACAATTATTTGTTCACATGTGTATACTATTGATTCACATGCATGTACTATTAGGGGAGGTAGTGCAAGATTGATAATACTTGCAGGACTAAATTAAAAATGAAGGAAAAGATGAAGGTATTATACTGTAATATTTTGAGCCTCAAAACATGCAATTATCGAAACTATATTTTTCTATAAATAGAAGCTCATTCTTCTTTCATTCTCACCAATTCACTAAGACTCACAAAAGCAATTATAGATAGAGAAGCAATAGAGAGAGAAGCTATAGAGAGAAAGAAAAAGATAAGTCTGCTACTTCACTATTCCAGTATCTAGTCTTCTTCTAAGGTAAGGGGTATTGTAACGACCCCAAAATTCATACAATTTAATTATCGACTTCGGTCATTAATAATATGTCTAGCTTCTAATTTTACATCATTATTCAATGTTAAAATTAATAAAATGCTGAATAATTAAAACTTTTCTGTCAACTTACTCTAATTCCCTGAATCAAAACCTTTATCATTTACATATCTCTGAATCAAGTTTATTTTATGATTCGCTTCATCATAGTTATTATATATATAAATACATATACTTACATATCAAATCGATATCCTTTATACATTGGATGGCTCAAACTTTAACTTTACAACTCAACATAAAATATAAATACATAAAACATTGAGTACATCTCATGAACCTTAATCATGATTTAAAGAAATAACAACTTTAGCTAAAATAATAATCTTCGTGTAATACATCTGATTCATGTCTTTCAAGTACCACATAGTGTTACCTTCAATCCTTTACCTGCGAAAATGGTTATTTTCAAGGTTGAGCTCGACAGCCCAGCAAATCTAACGATTTTCATGCATCACGTAGCATATAGTAACATGCTTATCATACATCTCATAAACATTAGACAATCATAACATACATGCTTAGTTCATATAACAAGTAAAGAGAGTGAGTTCTTTACTCAATCAGCATTCATTACTCAATCAATGTAGTCATAGATTGACTTTAACGTTTCATACTTTCAACATATATACAACATATCATGCTCTTTGAAATAAAGATTTAAAACAGTTAATCAACAAGTTCACATAACAAATAGGAACTGAAAGACTTGCCTTGATCGTTGTTTACCAACAATAGTTTAACAACTTACATCTATCTGCACTTCACGTGCCCTACACAATTATATAATCATGTACATCAACTATTAGTCACATAGCAATGAGTAGTAGTTGTAATGTAACTTTACTGTATATCTCATAATCCTTCCTATTATTAATACATAATGTTCAATTTGATTGTGTTAGCTTTTAACTAATATCTCAATATATTTCATACTCGAAGTTATTCAAGTGTTAAATTATTGCTAGGAATCATTATTATTTTTATATTAAACCCATTTCATATCTTATAATATTCATTTCATTTGACTTAAAATAATTTTTACGTTCATTAACACCTGTCACGGCATTTCGACGTTCATTTGTCACATGCCCGATTTGTCTCTCTTGTGTATGCTTAGTATGCTTATACAACTTATCTAATACATCATTTTTTAATGTTAAGCATCATTATGCTTCATAATATTTATATTTTATAACTTAGAATAATATCTTTTATTATCAGAAGCACTACACTTGCATACATGCATGCCCAACGCCCGTCGATTGCCTTTGAAAACACAATAGTCCCAAATATAACTATTTTGACTCCTCCTAATCACCTCAAATTGAAACTCTTAAAACACAAAAGTTGTAGGTCTATTCTCCCTCGTTCCGGATCATCTTGAATCACCTTAATCGGAGTCCGTATGAAAATGTTATGGCCGTTTTACCAAAATAGGTCAAAGTAGTCACAGTTAGCACACATTGGGCGCGGCCGCGCCCCTTGCTCTCACCACTCCAGCGTGCCCATGCCATGTATAGTGTGCCCGCACCATTTCCAGCGCGCCCACGCTCCTGGGCGGCACGCCCACGCTTGGCCTTGCCCAGTTTACAGTTTTTACCATAACTTTCTCGTTTTAAGTTCGAATTTGTTAGTTTTCGATTCTATGGACTCGTAATTCATAGAACTACAACATACTAAAATTATAATGATTTATAAAAACATTAACCAACCTAAAATTTAACCCAAAACACATGTTCATACTCTATTTTCATGTTTTGACATGTTTAGCGAATTCGATTGCCAAATCTTTGTTTCTTAACCAATTGATACCATTCCAACCCTGTTGTTTTCGTTTCTTCACATACTAACATAATCCCACATCAATTTACAGATTATAACACATATTAAAAATGAAATTTTGTACTTTATAAAGCTAATTTCATATAAACATATCATTGTTATTTACTTTTTGTGAGACCCCAAATTTTATGAATAAAGATTTAATTTTCTCAAAATATTTTTTAATATTATGGTGTGGATTTGAGATAGTGTTATAGTTGTGGGTAGTATTTATAAATTTTGCAAAGTATGCAAGTTGTTATATAATATTCGTTTAGTTGGAGAATATTCTTTATGTCGGGGAATATCCGTACAACGGCATAATCATAGGTGGACCCCATAATGGAAGTATTGTCGTAATAAGAAAATGACAGAAATATCTTTTTTTAAAAATAACGGCGAAAGTGTTACTATTAAAACTGTTGAACTACTCGGTAGTAAAAGTACAGTAATATGCGTGGTTGCATAGTAGCACACGGTATTGATTATTGATGCTTACGTAAGAAGTCACTCAGTTATACTCAATTATTGCTACAGTAATTGCTACATTATATCTCTCATATTATTAATTCAATTATTATCACAGTAGCATCTGTATATATGTTATGTTATTAAATCAATAATTGAGACGGCAAAGTTATTCATATTATTATTTCTAATATTAACGATGTCTAGAAGTTCTGTCAATGAGAGGTTTGGTCACCTAATTACGCGCCAATAGGGAAAAATCTTTATTGGAAAGCCCCCTCTTTCTTGGGAACGACCTGACCGATTAATATTGGGAATTATAATAAAGGTGATAAGTTTTGTTTAATTATTATTATAAATGTAATAAAATAAAAAACTTTTTATATAAAACATAATACTTTTATAAAGTTATTTGTTTTATTAGACTATAAATAGAATATATGATATTCTATTATGTATAGTGTTTGCATAGTGTCTGCATAGTATTTGCATAGTAAAATATTTTTATATAAAACAGAATACTTTTATAAAGTTATTTGTTTTATTAGACTATAAATAGAATATATGATATTCTATTATGCATAGTGTTTGCACAGTGCATGTATAGTATTTGCATAGTAAAAACTTTTTATATAAAACAGAATACTTTTATAAAGTTATTCATTTTATTAGATTATAAATAGAATATATTATATTTTATTTAAAAGATTTTGTTTTATTAGAATATTTTATTAATACTACATAGTAAATCAATATGGACCGTCCGTTTAAAAGTAAATCAATCTGGACCGTTCATGAATTAGTTACTATTCAGTCCATTCTGCTATAAATAGAAGCTCATTACTTCATTATTTCTTACGAATTCACTGAAACTCTAGAGAGAGAAACAATTGAGAGAAAGAAGAAAAGTATTCTGCTACTTCACTACTCCTATATCTAGTTTCTTCTAATGTAAGGGGTGTTATTTATTTCATATTCACTTACGATATTATTTTTCGTATTCGTTAGAAATATTATCTTCGTTCAATATTTGTAAGGGATAGTATTTGTTGTACTCGTAAGGGGTATTATTTCTTTCGTATTCATGAAGAGAACTTCTGTTATTCCATTCTTTATTATTATGTTGGAATAACCTGTATACGTGGACTACCCTATACTTGGTGAAATTCTTCTGTTATTCCATTCTTTATTATTATGTTGGAATAATATGTATATGCGAAGTACAGCATACATGGTGAAATTCTTCTGTTATTCAATTCCTTATTATTCTGTTGGAATAACCTATATATGCGAAGTACCGCATACATGGTGAAATTCTTCTTTTATTCCGTTCTTTAATATTCTGTTGGAATATCTTGTATGTGCGTATTACGCATGACCTGGTTCCATTATTTATTATTCTGTTGGAATAACATGTATGTGCGGTCTATCGCATGCATGATGAATTTTGTTGTTATTCCATTCTTTATTATTCTGTTGGAATAACCTGTCTGTGCGGTCTATCGCATGCCTGGTGAATTCTGTTGATATTTCATTCTTTATTATTCTGTTGGAATATCCTGTTTGTGCGGATTACGCATGACCTGGTTCCATTCTTTATTATTCTGTTAGAATATCCTGTCTGTGCGGATTACGCATGACCTGGTTTCATTCTTTATTATTCTGTTGGAATATCCTGTCTGTGCAGATTACGCATGACCTGGTTTCATTCTTTATTATTTTGTTGGAATAACATGTCTATGTGGATTACCACATGCATGGTGAATGAACCTTCGTATTCATTCCTTATTAAATTGTGGAAATGATCTGCTACGTGGATTACCGTATGGCGGACGAAAACTCATTTGCAGTTTCATATATTTTATTATACTCAGTTGGTTAAAGCTTTGACTTCTATACTCCATGAAATTAGTGGAATATCCTTGATATTTGCGCTTCATCTAGTATCTTTTTATGGAAATATTATTCTAAGCATTCTTGAATTTTAATCTACAAAGCAGTATCATGCTGACAATTTAGACGTTATTGGTTCCTGTATAAATTAATTTATAAATTTTTAAAATTTATTCTTGCACTTGTTTTATTGAATTCTTATATCACTGTCATCATCATCATGTTTATATTTTGTTGAAAGTCATATGTGGCCTGTAGTGCATAGATGTACTTGGTATGATTATGAATAGGGATTAATCGGTGTAATCATGACCGTAATGTTACAAATGATGTGGTAAAGGTCCTCATTGGCCCATAGTGCATTGATGGATAGTTGTTGGCATGATCATGACCGTTGATGAATACACGAATATCCTTGGCCCGTAGTGCATGGATAATTTGTGGTCGTGATAATAATGAATATCCTTGGCCGTAGTGCAGGGATGATGTTGATTATTTAATAAGCTAAGTCCCAGCGATAAAAGTGATGAAAAACCTTTTAATTCATAAAAGATAGTAGATTTTATTCTCTACTTGACTCTTTTAATGGATTGCTTGTTTCGCTGCAATTAAACTTGATGTTTGTTATATTGTATCAGTTTAACACTGTTGAATGCTAATGTTAATTTATTCTGCATTATCTTAGCCATAATATTTCTTATTGGACTAGTTGAGCTCACCCTTTTACTTTCATTATTCTCTTTAGGAAATGAGAACGTAGTAGGGACTAGTCGGGGAACGGAGTGACGGTCCAGGTGATAGCTTTAGTAGTCCTCACTATTCTATGAAATAGTGTGATAATAAATGTATTGAGGACTTATTTTGAGTTTGAATACTGTCTAGAAGACAATATTTGTATTAAAACTCACAGCTCATGTTGTATATTTAAGATTGTATTTGTATTCTGTACCATGTATTTGGCGACTCAGAATAGGTGATGTACACCTATTTTAGGGGCGTCACACTTTTCCTCTTACAAACCAATTTCATGTATTCTAATAATCTAATATCACCCACATAAGATGATTAACAAGTTATAAACCATATATACATGTATATATATATATATCAATCCAACATAACTATCAATAGAAATTTCAAACCTAAAAGTTAAAATTGAAGTAAGTTATACCTTCTTATTTGATTGCATGATGCAAAAGATGGTGACCCTCCTTTCTCTTAGCAAAATCACAGAGATTCTCTCAAGCTCTCATTCTCTATGTTTCTTCTTCTCTCCAAACCCTCTCTCAACGTAGCTTAAAAATAAAACATGCGTAGAAAAAAAAAATAAACTGATATTGCCTTACCTCCCACGTACTTATCAGTTAAAAAAAACAAAAAGGCATCAGTTACAACAAGCCAAAGGCCACAAGGCCTTGTTTGGCCACACAACAATTCCCCCATTCCCATTTATTTTAATAGTCTTATATTATATAATTTTCACTTGTCACACCTTAGTTAATTAAATAACTTACCATAATAGTTATAATAATTATAATTTTTATTATAATAGCACTTATGATTAATAAATAATTATACATCCAATTTAATTAATAAATTAGACTTAAACATCATTTTATTTAATTTACTTATTTTCTTTAGTAGCAAACAACTCATTTAATTTAATTAATTAATTAAATTAAATCATCAAAGAATAAAATTTATCTTTGCTTTAATTTAATTATCATACACACGTAACTAAATTATTATACCACAATTTCATAAGTTATTTATTTTTCTCAATAAATAAATTATTTAAAATATTTATTTAATTCAATAAATATTTAAAAATAATTACAAAATTTATTTAATTTCTTCAATAGTTAACTTAACTATTAAACCTCATTTTCTCAATATATGACTATATATTTCTCTTCACACCAGATCACATATTTCAAAGTATATAGCACATATATATACATACTCAAACTCAAAACATCTCATAATAAGAATTTTAGTTATTAAATTCCTATTTTAATAACTTATAAAAATTCGGGTTGTCACATCCTTCCCTCCTTATAAGGATTCTGTCCCCAGAATCATAACTCAAACAATTCATTCGTCACATTCTTCCCTCCTTATAAGGATTCCGTCCTCGAAATCACCGAAACTCTACCTTACTCAAGTTTTCACCAAATCTCTTTTCAAAATTTATCATCGAATATCTTCAAGACATTACCTTAATATAAGTTTTGTATTTCCTACTACATTCTTTTTTTTTCAACAAATTCTAGGTTTTATTTCATAACCATTACTTAGACTCAATTATATTTGAGTAGTACATTTTCTTTAACCCATTCATTTCCTTTTCTAAGGATCGTTATCGTATACTCAACTCATAAATATTCGGGATATTACATTCACCCCTTCTTCTAAGAATTTCGTTCTCGAAATTTTATTTATTAATCTTCATTCATTCAATCTATCAAAATAGATTTTACGTTGATACTTTATTCATTCCTCGGGTTCTATAGCCACTTTCTTCAACAAAGATCTTTCTATAATTATTAACTTTTCTATTAAAAGTTTTACATTATTCTTTGATAACTCATCTCCTTCTCATTTCAAGTTTTACATTATTCTTTGATAACTCATCTCCTTCTCATTTCAAATTTTCTTTTCTCACTTATTCAATATATTCATCATTCAGTGTCGCATTCTACGACTTACTTCTTTCTAAGGAATATCATCCTTACCACATTCACCTTTTAGAATAGCAAGAATCTTCCACATTGCTCAATAATTGGGTAGCAGTATGAATAACTCAGAAATTTAAAAGATTTCAACTTATGATGAGGTATCATAAAACCTTGAACTACATCCACGGTTATAAGTACTCTTTTAACTTAAACCTTAACAGTCATTAGACTATAGGGACTCCCGTACTTAGGGTGTTAAGCCCTTCGTACGATGTATTGTGCACTCTGTCCACGGTTATAAGTACTCTTTCAACTTAAACCTTAACAGTCATTACACTGTAGGACTCCCGTACTTAGGGTGATCAGCCCTTCGTACCATGTATTGTGCACAAACATCTAAATGCTTCCGCGTACTCCCCTATAAAAGGGTTATTCATATCAACTTTTCAACATCTGAATTCGCACCAAAACAATTTGGTTTGGCATAACTTCCCAAGAAACGCTTGAATTTCATGAACATCTTTCAATAATCGTCTAGCTGAATCAAATAGCATAGAGTTCTACAACAATTCGGACATCAATCGAAATATATATATATATATATATATATATATATATATATATATATATATATATATATATATATATATTCTCATATCTCAAAAAAATCTCAAAAATCCTTTTATGGCATTATGATTATGACGTTGTCATACTACATCTCACCATAGTGGGCTAACGATCATATGATCACATCCAACACCAGGTTCCATTACATTGATGACTCCATCATTTATCATATCACCCGATACATACAATTAAAATATATTTTAAAAATTTAGAAATCATTTTTTTCTACCCGAAACAAATAGCTTAAATACGCAAATAATAGCACTGTTTTAAAAATTCTTTGGTTCACTAGTATAATCCAACATTTTTAAAAAATAAAAAGTACAACCATCGGCACGAAGTCAATAAATCTCGAAAGTCTAGCATAGCTAGTACATTTAGAACATCCAGGTATCCATCAACTTCAATCTTTACTCCATTACTTCATTACTTAACCATTCTATCAATCTTCAACTTCATCAATGCTCTCTATACTATAACCATTTTCTACCCAATATAGTTCATCAAACTTACAACACATCGAAAATTCAGGAACTTGCCATAATAATATGAGTTTAAGAAATTATCCTAGTCAGACCATAGGCGTCCATTCGCTGAGGGGATCAAAACATACCATATTATTATGAGTCATGAATTTATCATGTGCATTAGTTTTAAGAACCGTACCTAATCCTAATAATATCTGACTAATCTTAATAGTTTTTAACTATCAATATACACATGAGAAAAGAATCACCTTTTCACCACATATACATTGATAGCGCGACACCAACATTCCAATGATTATCAATGTGGTAAAATGAGCGCAAGCACAAAACCTTCACTCATACAAAGGTTTGTACAACTCAGTCATCACATGAGTCCTCAATTGAAATCCCTTCTAACTCTATCTTACTCTTAACTTGCTCTTTACTCGATACGAATTTTTCGTATCTCATCATTTATAACTCCTCGCGAGTTTACCTCGTACTATTTCATAGTACATCATCTTCATAGCATCAAGCTATAATTATTCAAATATTACAGACCATCTTCCTATTATAACTTAAACAGATCACGTCATTATCTTATTCTATAATCATCTCCCTTAAAATTCTTTTCTTAACTCGTGATCGTTTTGTTTTACGATCCCCTTTCTTTCTTTTTTCATCATTTACGATATTATTCGTTATCTTGGCTATTGGAGTTAGGTAACTCCCATTTTTTTTCTTTATATCTCTTCAAGATTCTTCTTTGAATTTACTTGTTTGTATAACAATTCTTCCTTTAAGAATTTCTAACTTCATTTACATTGTTCAACATTTTATTCGAGTTCCACATTTTCATCATACGTATCCATTTTCTATACTTGGTACACATCTAGTCTCTAATAGTTTTAATATGGTACGCTGAGTGGTTTCCCACAAACAACCAATAAACTAAGTTCCGAGTTGCTAGTTTGTATATACCTTTGCTCTATGAATGAATCGTTTAGCCCAGATACCATACATCAACTATTAAAGAGTACAATAGAACCATACATAACTATAACTTTATATTCTTAACTTCTTTACCATTCTCTTCTTATAGACATTATCTATTTATTATCACCTTACATTCTTATCATTGGAGTTGGGTAACCCCACATTCATATTCTTTATAACTTTGCGAGATTCTTCCTTGAATCTTCTCACGCATGCTTTAATCCCTTCTTTATAAATTTCTTAAATTACTTCTTATTGTTCAAACTCTATTTGAGCTTATTCTTTCATTATCTTCATCTTCCTTCTCTAAGGTTATAGCCTACGTTACTCCTACCTAAGGTTTATGACCTACGGCTTTGATACCAACTGTAACGACCCCAAAATTTATACAATTTGATTATCGACTTCGGTCGTTAATAATATGTCTAACTTCTAATTTTATATTATTATTCAATGTTAAACTTAATAAAATTCGAAATAATTAAAACTTTTCTATCATCTTACTCTAATTCCCTGAATCAAAACATTTATCATTTACATATCTCTTAATCAAGTTTAATTTTTGATTCGCTTCATTAGAGTTATCATATATATAAATATATATACTTACATATCAAATCGATATCCTTTATACATCGGATGGCTCAAACTTTAACTTTACAACTCAACATAAAATATACATACATAAAACATTGAGTACATCTCATGAACCTTAATCATGGTTTAAAGAAATAACAAATTTAGCTAAAATATTAATCTTTGTGTAATACATCTGATTCATATCTTTTAAGTACCAGATAGTGTTACCTTCAATCCTTTAACTAGAAAAATAGTTATTTGCAAAGTTGAGCTAGACAACCCAGCAAATCTAATAGTTTTCATGCATCACGTAGCACATAGTAACATGCTTATCATATATCTCATAAACATTGGACTATCATAATATACATGCTTAGTTCATATAACAAGTAAAGTGATTGAGTTCCTTACTCAATCAGCATTCATTACTCAATCAACGTAGTCATAAACTGACTTTAACGTTTCATACTTTCAACATATATACAACATATCATGCTCTTTGAAATAAAGATTTAAAACAGTTAATCAACACGTTCACATAGTAAATAGGAACTGAAAGACTTGCATTAATCGTTGTTTACCAACATTAGTTTGACAGCTTACAGCTATCTACACTTCGCGTGCCCTACACAATTATATAATCATGCACATCAACTATTAGTCACATAGCAATGCATAGTAGTTGTAATGTAACTTTAATCTACATCTAATAATCCTTCCTATTATCAATACACAATATTCAATTTGATTGTGTTAACTCTTAACTTATATCTCACTATATTTCATACTCGAAGTTATTCAAGTGTTTAAGTATTGCTAAGAATCATTATTGGTTTTATAATAAACCCATTTCATATCTTATAATATTCATTTCATTTGACTTAAAATATTTTTTACGTTCATTAACACTTGTCACGGCGTTTCGACGTTCATTCGTCACACGCCCTATCTGTCTCTCTTGCGTATGCTTAGTATACTTATACAACTTATCTAATACATCATTTGTTAATGTTAAGCATCATTATGCTTTATAATATTTATGTTTTATAACTTAGAACAACATCTTTTATTGTCAGAAGCACTACACTTGCATACGTGCATGCCCGACGCCCTCCGATTGCCTCCGAAAACACAATAGTCCCAAACATGACTATTTTTACCCTTCCTAACGACCTCAAATTGAAAACCTTAAAGAATAAAAGTTGTAGGTCTATTCGTCCTCGTTCCGAATCATCATGAATCGCCTCAATCGGAGTCCGTATGAAAACGTTATGGCCATTTTACCAAAATAGGTCAAAGCAGTCACAATAAGCACACATTGGGCGCGGCCGCGCCCCTTGTTCTCACCACTCCAGTGCACTCGCGCCATGTCCAGCGCTCCCGTACCAATTCCAGCCCACCCAGCCGCGCGCCCGTGCTCCTAGGCTGCGCGCCCGCACTCGGCCTCGCCCAGTTTACAGTTTTTGCCATAACTTTCTCAATTTAAGTCTGAATTAGTTGGTTTTCAATTCTATGGACTCGCAATTCATAGAAATACAACATAATAAAATTATAATGACTTATAAAAACATTAACCAACCTGAAATTTGACCCAAAACATATGTTCATACTTTATTTTCATGTTTTAACATGTTTAGTGAATTCGATTGCCAAATCTTTGTTTCTTAACCAATTGATACCATTCCAACTCCGTTGTTTTCGTTTCTTCATATATTAACATAATCCCACATCAATTTACATATTATAACACATATTAATTATGAAATTTTGTACTTTTTAAAGCCAATTTCATATAAACATATAAATGTTTTTTACTTTTCCTCCTACAAACCAATTCCATGTATTCTAATCATCAAATATCACCCACATAAGATTATTAACAAGTTATAAACCATATATACATGTATATATATCAATCCAACATAACTATCAATAGAATTTTCAAACCTAAAAGTTAAAATTGAAGTAAGTTATACATTCCTCTTTGATTGCATGATGCAAAAGATGGTGACCCTCCTTTCTGTTAGCAAAATCACAGAGATTCTCTCAAGCTCTCACTCTCTGTGTTTCTTCTTCTCTCCAAACCCTCTCTCAACATAGCTTAAAAATAAAACACGCGTAGAGAAAAAAATATAAACTGATATGGCCTTACCTCCCACGTACTTATCAGTTAAAAAAACACAAAGGCGTCAGTTACAACAAGCCAAATGCCACAAGGCCTTGTTTGGCCACACACCAATTCCCCCATTCCCATTTATTTTAATAGTCTTATAATATATAGTTTTCACTTGTCATACCTTAGTTAATTAAATAACTTACCATAATAGTTATAATAATTATAATTTTTATTATAATAACACTTATTATTAATAAATAATTATACATCCAATTTAATTAATAAATTAGACTTAAACATCACTTTATTTAATTTACTATTTTTTTAGTATTAAACAACTCATTTAATTTAATTAATTCATTAAATTAAATCATCAAAGAATAAAATTTACCTTTGCTTTAATTTAATTATCATACACACGTAACTAAATTATTATACCGCAATTTCATAAGTTATTTATTTTTCTCAATAAATAAATTATTTAAAATATTTATTTAATTCAATTAATATTAAAAATTAATTACAAAATTCATTTAATTTCTTCAATAATTAGCTTAACTAATAAACCTCACTTTCGCAATATATGACTATATATTTCTCTTCACATCAGATCACATATTTCAAAATATATAGCACGTATATATACATACTCAAACTCAAAATATCTCATAATAAGAATTGTAATTATTAAATTCTAATTTTTATAACTTATAAAAATTCGAGTTGTCACAGGTATTATTTATTTCATCTTCGCTTACGATATTATTTTTCGTATTCGTAAGGAATATTATCTTCGTTCAATATTCGTAGGAATATTATTTTCGTTCCACAGTAGTAAGGGGTATTATTTCTTTCATATTCATAAGGGATATTATTGTTGTTCAGTATTCATAAAGAATAATATTTTCTTCCATATTATGTAGTATGTGAGTAATATTATTTCCTCTCATATTCCTGATTATACCCCCATTCTGTTAAAGTATTGCTTCTATACTCCGTGAAATTAGTAAAATATCTTTAATATTTGCGCTTCATCCAGTATCTTTTCATGAAAATATTATTCTGAGCTTTCATGATAATTATTGATCTTTTCATACCGGAATACTATTTATGAGTTACTTTTTACGGGTTACTATTCACCTAATTATTATTCACTCAAATATTATTCACTCGGGTATTCGAGACACTTTTAATGTCGGAGTACTATTCATGAGTT
This sequence comes from Panax notoginseng, assembly GCA_016801055.1. NCBI lineage: Eukaryota > Viridiplantae > Streptophyta > Magnoliopsida > Apiales > Araliaceae > Panax > Panax notoginseng. Next base: position 238,330,486 of record CM029013.1, on the reverse strand, counting down.
ACTATTCACGAGTTATTATTACCTAGATATTATTCACTCGAATATTATTCACTCAGGTATTTGGGTTACTTTTCATGTCGGGGTACTATTCATGAGATACTATTCCCGAAGTACTATTCATAGGGTACTAATCACGGGGTATTATTCACCCGAAAAATATATTTGTTTTCTGTCCAAATTATTTTTGATACATGAATATTATTCTTGAATTTTACTCTACAAAGCAGTATCATGTTTACAATTTAGATATTTTTAAACTCTAGATAAATTTAAAGTCTTTAATATCCTTGATTTCGTTTGATTAATGCTTATATCATTGTCATCATCCTCATACTTATACTGTGATGAAAGTCATCTTTGGCTTACGTGCATAGATGAACTGTTGATTGGTATGATTATAACTTGGGGTCATTCGGTATAATCATGACCCGTAATGTTACAAAAGATGTGGTAAAAGTCCTTACTGGCCCGTAGTGCATTGATGGACAGTTGTTGGTATGATTATAACCAAGGATTATTCAGTATAATCATGACCATTGATGATTACATTAATATCCTTGGCCCGTAGTGCAGGGATGATTCAATGATGTGGTTTATTTATTAAGCTGAGTCTCAGCGATAAAGTGAATGAAAAACTTTTTAAATCATAGAAGATAGTAGATATCATACTCTACTTGACTCTTCAAATGGATTTCTTGTTCCACTGCAGTTAAACTTGATATTTATTGTATTTTATCAGTTTAACACTGTTGAAGGCTAATGATAATTTATTCTGCATTATCTTAGTCATAATATTTTGTACGGGCTATTTGAGCTCACCCTTTTACTTTCATTGTTCTCTTCAGGAAATGAGAATGTAGCTGGGACTAGTCGGGAAATGGAGTGATGGTCCGAGATGGTGTTATAGTAGTCCTCACTATTTTATAAAATAGTGTGATAATAAATGTAATGATGACTTCATTTGAGTTTGAATATTGTCTATGAGACAATATTCATGTAAAAACTCTAAGCTACGCTGTTGTCGTATTGTATAAAAGAAGTTTGTATTTGATTTATGTACCATGTATTTGGCGACTCAGAATTAGTGATGTATACCTATTTTGGGGGCGTTATAGTCATAATCATACCAGCAACTGTTCATCAATGCACTACAGGTCAATGAGGACTTTTACCACATCATTTGTAACATTACGGGTCATGATTATACCAAATGATTCCTGGTCATAATCATACCAATCAACAGTGCATCTATGCACTACGGCCAAAGATGACTTTTATCACAATATAAGCATGAGAATGATGACAATGATATAAGAATTCAATTAAATGAAAGCAAATGATAAATTTTAAATATTTATAATTTAATTTATCCAGAATTCAATAATGTCCTAATTATCAACATGATACTGCTTTGTGGAGTAAAATTCAAGAATAATATTGTATCCAAAATGATTTGGACAGAATAAAAATCAATTTTTGTTATGAATAGTACTCTGGTCGAATAGTACTCGAGTGAATAGTACCTCGTGAATAGTACTTCAGGAATAGGATCCCGTAAATAGTACTTCATGAATAGTACTTTACGAATAATACCCATGAATAGTACTTTGTGAATAAAACCGTATAAATAAATAGTACCCATGAACAGTACTCCGACATGAAAAGCTTAAAATTTAACAAGAATGTGCAAAAAAATATCCTTGTGAAATGATACTAGATGAAGCGCAAATTTCAAGGATATTCTACTAAATTCATGGAGTATTGAAGCAATACTTTAACAAAATAAGGGTATAATCAGGAATATGAGACGAAATAATATTACTCACATACTACAGAGTATGGAAGAAGTTATTATTTCTTACGAATACTGAACAAAAATAATATCCCTTATCTCAGAAGCAGATTGGATACTGGAATAGTGAAGTAGCAGAATACTCTTCTCTTTCATTTCTATAGCTTCTCTCTCTATAATTGCTCTTGTAAGTCTTAGTGAATTGGTGAGAATGAAAGAAGAATGAGCTTCTAGTTATAGGAAAACATAGTTTCGATAATTGCACGTTTTGGGGCCCAAATTATTACAATATAGTACCTTCATATTTTCCTCTATTTTTAATTTAGTCCTACAATTATTATCAATCTTGCTACTTCCCCTAATAGTAATGCATGTGAACCAATAGTTCCATTCATGTGAGTAAATAGTTAGATGCATGTGAACTAATAGCATTTAATTGCTCATTTATCCGATTAGTCAATTTAACATCCAGAAATTAATTATTATCGAAATAAATATCGATTTCCACTAACACAAATAATCCCAACATAATGGAAATATTTTTATCAACAATTTCATCTTTAATCAACACAAAATTATTCATCATTAATCCTATAACTTATAATATTTAACAACCAGATCATTCGCAGGAAAAAGGGGGCTTTCCGATAAGGATTTTTCCCTACTGGCGCGTAATTTGGTGACCAACCCCCTTTCCTCGACAGAACTTTCTAGACATCATCAATATTGCAAATAATAATATGAATAACTTTGTTGTGAGACCCCGAATTTTATGAAATAAAAGTATTCAATTTTTCTATTTCGGTAAATAGTTAAATTGATAAAAGTTTAAACTTAAAGGTAATATGTGAAATTTTTTTTTCCAAAGTAAGCAAGTTGATATAAAATATTTATTGTGTCGGGGAATATTCGATTAGTCGGGAAATATTCTTTTTATCGGGGAATATCCGTACGACGGTACAATCATTGGTGGACCCCACAACAAAATTATTGTCTGATTGAGAAAACGACAAAAATATTTTTATGAAAATAACGGCGGAAGTTTTACCATTAACTATTGAAACACCCGGTGTTAAAAGTACAGTAATACGCGTGGTTGCATAGTAGCACACGATATTGATTATTGATGCTTACGTGAGAAATCACTCAGTTTTGTTTTAGTAGTATTATTAATGTAATAAAACAAAAAAGCTTTTTACATAAAATAGAATACTTTTATAAAGTTATTCGTTTTATTAGACTATAAATAGAATATATAATATTCTATTATGCATTGTGTTTTGCATAGTAATATCTTTTTATATAAACCATAATACTTTTATAAAGTTATTTATTTTATTAGACAATAATTAGAATATATTATATTTTATTATGCATAGTGTTGCATAGTGCCTGCATAGTGTTTTGCATAGTAAATTTTTTTTATATAAAATAGAATACTTTTATAAAGTTATTCGTTTTATTATATTATAAATAGAATATATTATATTTTATTTAAAAGATTTTGCTTTAAATATGGACCGTCCGATTAAAAGTAAATCAGTCTGGACCGTTCATGTATTAGTTACTATGTAGTCCATTATTCTATAAATAGAAGCTCATTCTTTCATTATTTCTTACAAATTCACTGAAACTCTAGAGAGAGAAACTATAGAGAGAGTTCTTCTTCTATAATCTTAAGCGTATTTCTTTAGAGTTTAAGAAAGCTTTGAGCATAGTGTAAGTTTTCTTCGAGTATATCCTCACCCTACCAGTCGGAATACTCTTCTTTTACGGTAAGGGATATTATTTATTGTACTCGTAAGGGATATTATTTGTTGTACTCGTAAGGGATATTATTTGTTGTACTCGTAAAGGATATTGTTTGTTGTACTCGTAAGGGATATTATTTGTTGTACTCGTAAGGGGTATTCTTTCTTTCTTATTCATGAAGAGAACTTCTGTTATTCCATTCTTTATTATTCTGTTAGAATAACATGTATACGCGGGCTACCCTATACTTGGTGAAATTCTTCTGTTATTCTATTTTTATTATTTTGTTGGAACATCCTGTCTGTGCGTTTTACGCCAGACCTGGTTCCGTCTTTATTATTCTGTTGGAATATCATGTCTGTGTGTTTTACGCCGGACCTGGTTCCGTCTTTATTATTATGTTGGAATATCATGTCTGTGCGTTTTACGCCGGACCTGGTTCCGTCTTTATTATTCTGGTGGAACATCCTATCGGTGCGAATTTCACCTGACCTGGTTCCATTATTTATTATTATGTTGGGAATAACCTATCTGTGCAGTCTACCACACGCATGTTGAATCCTCATGTTATTCTATTCTTTATTATTTTGTTGGAATAACCTGTCTATGTGGATTATCACATGCATGGTGAATGATCATTTATATTTATTCCTTATTAAATTGTAAAAATGATATGTCTAAGTGGATTACCGCATGGCGACGAAAATCCATTTGCTGTTTCATATGTTCTATTATACTCAGTTGGTTAAAGTTTTGGCTTCTATACTCCATAAAATTAGTGCAATATCCTTGATATTTGTGCTTTATCCAGTATATTTTCATGGATATATTCTTCTGATCATTTTTGAATTTTTACTCCACAAAGCAGTATCATGTTGACAATTTGGACGTTATTGGTTCCTGGATAAATTAATTTTTGAACTTATTTTATTGAATTATTATGTCGTCATCATCCTCATGTTTATATTATGTTGAAAGTTATATATGGCATGTAGTGCATAGATGGACTTGGTATGATTATGATCAGGGATTATTCGGTATAATCATGACCGTAATGTTACAAATGATGTGGAAAAAGCCCTCATTGGCCCGTAGTGCATTGATGGACAGTTTTTGGTATGATTATGGCTATGGATTCTCTTCGGCCGAGGGTGCAAAGATGAATTGTTTTATGGCATGATCAAGACCATTGATGAAAACACGATTATCTTTGGCCCGTAGTGCATGGATAATTGTGGTCGTGACACTAAAGAATATCATTGGTCATAGTGCAGGGATGATTCGATTATGTGGATTGATTATTGAGCTGAGTCTCAGCGATGAAATATTAATTCATGGATGTGATAATAATGAATATCTTTTGCGGTAGTGCATGGGTAATTCATGGATGTGATACAAACGAATATCCTTGACCGTAGTGCATGGATAATTCGATGATGTGAATTATTTATTAAGTTGAGTCTCAGCGATAACATATTAGTTATACACTTTTAATTTGTAGAAGATAGTAAACATCATGCTCTACTTGACTCTTCTAAAATACAGTTGTATGTCTTTGGCTTGTAGTGTAGAGATGAATTGTTAATAAATATCTTTGGCCGTAGTGTAAAGATGAATTTATTAGTATGATTATGAGCAGGAATTATGATTTGGTATAACCATAATTTTTGATGTTTCAAGTGAAGATAAGTGATAAAAATTATCTTCGTCCTCGATACGAAGAGGAATATAGAATCACAATTATGATTATAAGTTATTCATATGATTATGGACAGGAATTATTGATTGATGTTACAGGGATAAAACATTATTGGTGGACTTTTAACATGGAGAAGATAATAGACCTGATGGTCTATTTGACTCTTCTAATGGATTGCTCGTTTCGCTGCAACTATGGTTGAAAACTTTTATCATCTACCATATGTTCTAAATCTCTGATTTATTAATGGTGAAGGATATTGATGGTGTAAATTAGCTTTAGTCATGATATTCTTTACTGGGCTAGTTGTGCTCACCCTTTCTGCTTCACAATTGCTTTTAGGTAATAAGAGTGTTGTCGGGTCGAGTGGGGATAACAGGGAAATAGAACGGTGGTCTCTAGCTGTGGAGGTTCTCCCTAAATAGTATAGAAACGTGTGTTGTATTCTATACTCATTTAGTAGTTATATTTGAGAAATCAAATAGGGTGAGGCGAACCCAACTTTAGAAGGGTGTTTTGCCACTATCATACAAGATGTCTAATGACATACAACCTCGTGTTCTCATAAGACATGGTTGTGCACATCCACTTACTGAATATATCTACGAGTACTACCTATATGATCTTGGAGTTTATTTGAAGTATAATTTTCACTTAGAGACAACGGAGATATTTATATGTTAAGAGAAGGCTCACCATTGGAAACAAGATGATAGTAATCTTCTTGTTTTTCTTTGGGGACTTTTGGGCCAACCAAGGATAATTCTATGGACATATGATATCTATCATAACCTAGACGCATGGTCTCCCATGTATGAAGGTTTCCTTGAGCACTTCCTAAAGATTTTAATTTCTAAAATAGTTTTTGACTATACTTTTATGTAAAGTATCATTGTAAGGTTGTGGTCGAGGTACCATGAGAGTTACATACATTTGTATTAAAACTCATAGTAAACTGTGGTCGTATTCTATACGACAGCTCAATAGTTGTATAAATGAAGTAGTATTTGAATTTTGTACCATGTATCTGGCGACTCAGAATGGGTGATGTATATCTAATTTTGGGGGCGTCACATTTGTCGTCTCAGTTATGATTTAAAAATATAAAATATTACGCAGATGATAATATGACAATAATTGAATCAATAATATAAGAGATATTATGAAGCCATTACTGTAGCAATAATTGAGTATAACTAAGTGACTTCTCACGTAAGCATCAATAATTAATAATGTGTGCTACTATACAACCACGCGTATTACTGTACTTTTACCACCGGGTAGTTTAACGGTAAAATTTTCGCCATTATTTTTATAAAAAAGACATTTCCGTCGTTTTCTAACTCCGACAATACTTTCGTTGTGGGGTCCACTAATGATCGTGCCATCATTCGAATATTCCCTATTAAAACGAATATTTTCCGACCAATCGAATATTTTATAACAACTTGCCTACTTTGCAAAATTTATAAATATTACCCACAACTATAATATTATATCAAATCCATACCATAATATTCAAAAATATATTTCGAGAAAAATTGATCTTTATTCATAAAAGTTGGGGTCTTACACTCATGCCCACAAGGAGTTCGACATTGCTATGTATCTTATTTTCTCGAAGATGCCTCGCATCTCGAAAATAAAAGCAATCAAGCTGAACACATAATAAAATGGAAGTACCAAAGGCCTCAATTACTATTGAGCACAAGGGTTTGGAAAAACCTGTTTTCTAAAGCTTCACTATTATATCTTGTTAAAATTGAACATTTTATACAAAAGTAAAATCCTTTGTATATAGGTACAAATGAGGCATATCACTACTAACAAACAACTACACATAGGCCCTACACACACATACACAAATAAAAGTTAATGAAAATTGGCGGTAACCGTGTTATCACGGAAGTCGGAGGGTACCTAACACCTTCCCTCTACTTAATTAAGCCCCCGGACCCTAACGAATCTCGGTTTCTCAAACTAGTTAAACATTGTCAAATCATTGGGCCTTTGTGCAAACCTTTTCTCGGTTGAGTTGGTGAAACCATTTAAAATACGAACTGGCGACTCTAACAGTTAAATCGTCGACATATACATGTCGAACCTTTTCAAACTTATTTTTTAAACAAATCTCACTTAAAATAAGAACACCAAATGACAAGAATAGAAAAGGAAAAATAAAAATCCCGACGTCGAAAGGTGGCGACTCTGCTGGGGCCTCCAGTAAAAGGGCTTAAGCTGTTATTCAAGCTTTTGAAAACTTTTATCTACTTATGTGTGAATACTTCATTTACATTGAATTGATGTATACTAATGCTTTATTTACTGCACTTTAGTTCTTTGCACCATATCTTCCTGTGATATTAGTGCTTCACACATGTTATCATTTCCATATGGTGAGACACAATGTATGTGAATGTATGTTGTATGATTCCTCCACCAGGAGGCTAACCCGTCGGTGTTTGATTACTGGACTCTAGGGAGACTAATTTCGCGAGGCTCAGGAAAGGCACCACCTAGATTCGCTCCACTTGAAAGATCAGATTAACTTCTCATCTAGCAAATTGTAATGATATGGGAACCTTCATGCCAAAAAGTCGTGAGAGTAGCCTGAGATAGGTCAGCCTATGATAAACCAAACGCGGAGGGAAGTCTCTTCATACCTTCCCCTTTTCAATTACAAGTAATTTTAATTACTTGTAATTTCATTTCCATGTCAATCTCAATGTAATGGAAAATATTAATGTGTATGTAAATATGCATTCCTCTTTCGTATCAAGACCTGCCATGCTACCCTGTCATTAAAACGACTGACATTCGTTTTGCAGGAGAACACTAAAATACTCCTAAAAAAATGGACACATTGCATAGCATGTAACATTTCCCCGTTTTCCTAGACTAAACTATATAGTCTTTTTGTAGGGAAATGATTGGTCCCATTACCCATTCAAAGTTTAAAAAGGTATTAAACCCACAGTCAAACATGGCTATAAGTGTCCAGCATGATCCTACTCCTGTCTCTCACGAGGAGTTCGAAGGATTGAGGAATCAAATAACAGAGTTGGTTGTTCTCCTGAAAAAACTAAACAAATCAACTCAGGGTCCATAAATACCCATGCAAACAGAATCCTCTACATAAGGAGGAATCTAGGGTCCGAACAGAGAAGTCCCAATACCTGAGTTTCAGACTTAGAAGTCCAACAAAACCCCAGAAATCAGCCATCCTAAAGAAGATCAAGACACCGGTGATATTCGGAAGAAGATTCTACAAATAGTAAAGACCATTCGGTCTATCAAAAGGATTGGAACGCACGGAAGTGTTTCCTATTCAGACCTTTGCATCTTCTCTGGGGTTCATTATCCGGAGAAATTTAATACTCCCGATTTTGAGAAATATGATGGATTGGGAGATCCCTACACTCACTTAAAATTGTTCATGGGATAGCTCGTGTGACATCTCAGATTTTTAAAATTTATAAATGAGAATTTTATAAATAAAAGTATTGTTTATGAGATATGTTGGGTGTGAGTATGTGTATGTTATATATTGTAGAATATATGAATTGATGTGAAGAGAATTTTATATATTAATTTTAATATATATAAATATTTAATTGAATTTTTTATTGAGTAAATAAATAAATTTTGTTTTGATTATAGAGTAATGTCATTAAGTGTAGTAGATTAATTAAATGAATATTTAGTATTTAATTTAATTAATATAATAATTTTATGTTATAGTTCTAATTTAATTGAGATAATTAAATTTGATGAGTTATGTGATGATTGTTACACGAAATTATATTTAACAAGTAAATATAATTATGTGACAATTTGATGAGATTGATTGATGTTAAGCTATTGATTAATTAAAATAATGAGTATTTGCCAAACATGGTCTTAGGCTTTTCAAGTTCAAGTTGGTGTAACCTATGTATTAACTAGTAATTAGTATATCTAATAATTACTAGGAGTTACATATATTATATATTACTAGTATTGTATATTATATGTATATACTACAAGTTAGTACGTTAGTTTTAGAAAACAAACAAAAGAAAGAACAAGAGAGTTAGAGAGAGTTGTAGGAAAAGAAGAAGAGGAAGAAAAAGAAGAAGAAGGGAAAGCTTTGAGAAGACAAAACAAGCCTCATCATCATCTTCATCTCTCTCTTAAATTCATACTAATAAGGCTATAATCTAAATTCCTTGTTTTAATTATATTTTTATGTTCTTCATAATGTAGGATAATGGTTATATAGAAGTTGTATTGAGAAATTGAGAGAGATAGAGAGAAATAGAGGAATTGAGATGAGCTAGAAGAAGTGTAGGTTGTGCAAGGACACGAAGTATTAGCGTGTTGGTAGAACGCCGGTAAACGCAAGTATTTCAGTTCCTTTTTGCTATGTGAACTTGATGATGATCTGCTTTAAAATTTTAGTGTATGATGTATTATATATGTCAAAAGTATGAAATGTGAAAGTCAATCTATGACTATAATGATTGAACTATGAATGTTGATTGAGTAAGGAACTCAATCTTTATAGTTGTTATGTGAACTACAACATGTATGCTATGTTTATTTATGATTATTCTTATATGTTGAGCATGTTATTATGTGTTACGTGATGCATGAAAACTGTTAGATTTTTCTGAGCTGTCGAGCTCATTCTTGCAAATAACCATTTTTGCAGATTCAAGAATTGAAGGTAACGCTATGTGCTACTTGATTGTTATGGATCAAAAGTGATATATGAAGATTTAATATCCTAGCTAAGTTGTTATTCTTGTAAACCATGTCTAATGTTTTGGTAAATGCATTAATGTTGTAATTATAATATTGTTTTTTGAATGTAAACTATTGTAGTATTAAAATAATTCTGAGATATTTAGATGTAAAGGTTGAAGGTTTTGGGAATGAGGATAGTTTGTAATAGAAAATTTTAATTATTCCGTAAATTTCAATGGTTGTATTATCATTTAATGATGTAAAATTAAAGGTTGAATGTATTATTAACGACCGAAGTTGAGAATTAAATCATATGAATTTTGGGGTCGTTACAGCTCGGATCCTATGCCGAGAATGAAAAGCTGAGAATGCAGCTATTTAAGAAAAGTCTGACTGAAGAAGCCAGAGCATGGTACACCAGATTGGATAACTCCAAAATTCACAACTGGGAGGAGTTAGCCCATGCTTTCCTCAGTCAATACAGCTTTCAAACTCAGATGGCTCCAGACAGGTATCAAATTACCAAAGTCAAGAAGCAGGTCAATGAGTCATTCAGAGAGTATGCCCAAAGATGGAGGCATCTGGTTGCTCAAGTAATCCCATCCATGACAGAGACTGAGTTGGTGATGACCTTTATAGATATTCAAGAAGCTCCATTTTATGAGAGGGTTCTAGCTGGAATAGGAAAACCATTCTCAGAAATGATTAAGCACAGAGAAATGTCAGAGATGGGGTTGAAGTCTGGGAAGATTCAAGACCTCGCCACTTTAAAAGTTGTAGCTAAGCATATCCAATCTGGAAGTTACGGGAACAACCACCGGAGGGTCTATAAGAAGAAAGAAGAGGATGTCTCCTTGATACTGTGAAGCCCCCAAATTCGAGTATTTGAAACCTGTATTTGGTGCTCCACGATAACATTCATTCAACTACTAAATGTGTTAATTAAACAAAATTATTATATCAAAGTTATCTACCTCCCAAGTCTCAAGAACCTTTAAGTCTTACATTACATGATAAATATTATATTATCCTACTACAAACAGTCATTACAAATAACATTTTGTAACCTAATCCTTCGGTTTCCCCTTCCCTTTGTCCTTGCCGAAACCTTCAAGTCGTGCTAGCTTAGCTAAAAACATTTAAATTTAAAGCAAGAATGAGCATTTGAGAACCCAACAAGTAATAGCAGTGAATAAAGATAATCTGAAAGAATTTAAATGCTTTTTTTGGACGACACTTCTACAATAAAGTAATAGTTGTGAAGTAAGCTGAAACAATACTGAACTACATATCAACTTTTTTTTAATTTTTGAAACTACGTATTGACTATAAATGGGGAACCGTTGACACACTATGAACTTTATTTTTATTTTGAAAAGGTTAAATAGAGCTTCATCTGTAAACCGTCATGTCTTACGGACACGGAGGGTGATCAACCCATTATGCCATGTATTGATCAATACTATGTGTTCGAACGATATATTTGGTCCGCCTTTGGTGCATAAAAGTTTTTCATGTTCGGGATGCTCATAATTAGTCTGGAATTCAAACTAAAACGGTTCAATTTAATAACAATAATGTTCTATCATGGACTACAATATTTTTAATTCTATGTCTAGCCGAGTTAAATAGCTTAGACAGTTTTTTAAATTACATATAGATACCAGAAAACTAGTAGGTATGTGACAACATTTGATTAAATACAATTATTATCCAAGTGAGGGCACTTGTATAATCTAACTTAACTATCTATAAACATGGTATATATTGATCATACATTACTACTGTACTGGTAAACGAATAGAGTTCGATCACTGGCATGAATACTAATGTTGAAATACATGATCAATAACAGTAGAGTTTAAAAACTTATATAACATGAGTATAATTCGATAACTTACTTACACATGATTATTGCATAAGTAGATACAAAGAGTAAGGATACTTGCCTAATTTATTGCTTACACAATTTAGTTTTATCTTTTATACTAAGACCTATCATTCATAAGATTATTCTTTTGATCATAATAATATATCATAACACATAACACTGCAATTTGCAGTCATTATATAGCTTAAACACATTGTCACGTAGTTATAACAGTCATTCTAACATAAATAATTACTTATTAGGTCAATCTATATAAGTCTAGCTCAACTTCGGATTCATTTCGGTGTACCGACAACTTTATCGGGTAATAATCGAGTTTATATTCACTTAAACTCTATTTTGTAACTTCAATACTTTATTAGATAATTAAAATATTAATCATATAATTTTTCAATGTATTATAATAATTTTTAAATAATTATTATAATTTATCATCATTTTACAAGCACTTGAACCATTTTTAAATGATTTTAATACAAAATAATTTCATTATCATTAATATTTAAATAATATTAAAATATTAATGAAATACTTAACAAAATATCAAAGTTATATATAATAACTCAAAATACTAATTTTCCCCTTAAATAATTTTCAAAACATTTAAAATCATTTTTAAATAATTACCATTAATATTTAAATATTAATGTATTATTCATCAAAATATTAAAAGTCATTTATTATAACTTAAAATATTTGTAAATCATTTATATCATTTTTAAATGATTTTTTAAATCAATAAAACCATTTTTAAACATTTTATTTAATATAATTATTAAATAAACCTATTATCATTAATATTAAATTATTAATAAAAATTACCTCATAATATTAAAAGTCATGATTTATAACTTCAAATTTTTTAAAACACCTTCTTATTATTTAAAATAATTTTTATAACATAAAAAATATTTTTAATTAATTTATTTAATACATTTATTAAATAAATTTAATACCATTAATATTCAAATAAATAGTAATATTAATGAAAAGTATGTCAATTTATCAAAAGTTATTTTTTTTAACTTAAATAATTTTTAAAACAAATTTTGTAATTTTTAGAAATTTATTTCTATTTTTAATGAATTTTTTGGAAATTAGAAAACTAAAATAATTAAATCTGTCGCCAAAGGCTATAGCTTTAACGACGATTTCTGTCGCAGTGGGTGTTCTTGAGGTTCAAGAACACTGACAATCTGTTGCTAAGGTGCTTACTTTGACCGTCCATTACTCGTTGTACAAGATGTTAATGGGCAAGGTTTTGTAATGATCATGTAGTATTGGTGTAATACTACACGAATCATCAACTAACATGGTCATATGGTAACATACATGCAAGATCTGGAGTTCCAAAGTGGCTGTCAGGCCTTCTTGAGTTTTCTGGGTTACCCAGAAACCCAGGCAGTGCTTGATAGCTAATTTAATCAAGTTCTATGTGATGTTATGGTGTTCTAACGGTTCAGGTTTGTAGTCCACATGTCAAGGTACAATCATCAATCATCGGGTGAGTCAAACTATAACATAATCACAAGATAGCATTCGGTCAAACCTTGTCAAAAGTGATGTTCTTATGTTTTTGGGGTTACACAGAAAACTGTAATCGTGAACGAGCTAGCTAGTTTGACCATCATTTATTTTCATTATGTTTTTTATCTAAGTGATATAGGAGCATGAGTCTGTAATACACCTACAAGAGTATTACTTTAATACACTAACACACAAAAATCTACAAACGCATGCAAGATCTGGGTTCATGAACAAGTTGTGAGACACTGATAAAAATTTCTAGGTTACCCAGAAATTAGAAAGTCATGGTCGAGTAGGCTACTTTGATTATCCACTACTTACAATATGTTGATTGTTTGAGTGATATAAAAGCATGGATCTAGAGTCTATCTAACAAGTTATATACTAGATACAATAACATCTCCATATCTCCTAACATCTGACAGATATTAGCCTGAAAAAATATTGTCAGACACTAGTATTGAGTTTCTGGGTTGCCCAGAAACTCTTGGTCAATGCTCGGTCAACTGGGTTTGACCAAGAATATCTTGTATTCTGGACATGATCTAAGCATGATTTCAAATCCAGATCAAAGTCCTTATAACAAACTACAAGTCTAAAATAGAAAACACACAAAATCATTAACAGAGAAGAATCTACAGCCTCTGGCTTTTGCTTGTCAGACAAAAATTTAAAGTTCAAAGGCAGTTTTGAAAACATTGATTTTAAAGCACTCTAAGGCTAAAGATCTATGATATAACATTATAGATCATCATATAAGATCCTATATCATGCATCTAAACATTTAAACACTAAATTTATCCTTACATGTATGATCAAATAGGGCTAGGGTTTTATACCTCTCTCTTGAAGATGCTTTGATCTTGTTCTATACAACTAATCTTGGTGTTCTAGGAACTTTTTTAGGAACTGAAATACTTAGAGATTTCATGGCTTGGAGAGAGAGAAAAGTTGGTTGAGTGTTTGTGTAAGAAATGAGATTAAGTTTAGACTTTTCTCTCTCTTTAAATCTATTATGTTTGATTCATGTATCTAGTCTTGCAAGGTGTCAAAGGATATAAGATTTGGTTGGGATTTTACACACATGGGAAATCTTAGCATGGTGAGTCACAAGATTTGCCACCACATTTGCTTAAAACATAAGTAAAGGGTAATTTAGTCATTTTGCACACTAAAGGGTATTTTGGTCTTTTCCACTTAAATTTTAAGGGTAGTTTAGTAATTTCATATATTTCCCATAAATTTTAAATTCTTATGCTTGGCTAATTATAATTAGGGTTTTCTAATCACCAATTAGGGTTTAAAAATTAAGTTTTAGGGTTTCCTAGTAATGAAATTAGGATTTCTAACTTAGCGATTAGGGTTTATAAATAATCGTTAGAGTTTTTCCTAATTAGATTTATAATCTTTAACATATCTCCTTAATCACATATACAAATCAATAATCAGTCTCAATTTCCTATTGGAATTTCAAATTAAGGTATATTAGTTTAACCTTAAGGTTTTGTAATGATATGCTATATCTGATCAACATTGAACAATATACATATACAGTACATGCATATCATATTGAACTATTATTATATACTAATATTCTCATTCCTTGTTCATAATCCATGAATTAGGGTTCTAAACTATATCTGACTTAACTTTCATTATTAGTCAACCTAAAAATTTAAATTTACTATTCTACTAAATCCATATCGTATATATTCAAAATATTATTCATGCTACCAAACTTAATAAAATAATAATAAAAAAAAAATTATTCGTAAAAATACATATATAATTATTAGAAAATTTTTGGGTCTTTACATTCTCCCCTCCTTATAAAGATTCCGTCCCCTGAATCACCATTACCTTACCCTTAATATTAAGGTTTTATCCTTAGATTTTTATTATTATGAAAAATTGAATTACTATATTAGCCCCTCCTTATACGATTCCTGTTACGAATTCGGAACTCAAATTCCTTCTCCAAAATTCTTTTATTAACGAATTATTATATTGTTTTATCAAACTTATGATAAGAGAATAGGTTAAATCTGAATCAGGTGTATATTTTAATATCGTTGATCGGGTTCATACTTGGAACTCCATCTCCGTCTGCAACCGTATCTTGAACTGTCATATTGAAGGTCCTTGTAGTTGATTTGGTTAGTTTATTTGGTGGAGTTGGACCAGTTATTGCTAGCATCCCACTATTTTCCCCATGATGACATTTCCCCCATCAGCTTTCCTTTTCGGACATTCCCTTACCTTATGTTCTATTGATCCACAAATAAAACAACCACTATTCATCCTTGGATTAGGACAGTTGAGAGAGATATGTCCCACCTGCCTACATTTAAAACACACAGACTTTCCATTCAAGCACTCTCCAGAATGGTTCTTCCCACAATTTTCACATTGCACAATCTGCTTCTTCACACCCCAATGCTTAATTTTTATATTTCCTAAATTGTCCCCTTTTCTCTTTCCCATCTTACTTCCACTACTCCCTTTCATTTTGACAGATCCCTCAATCTTAGCCTTATTCTTCTTCTCTTTATTGTAAAGAGTAATGGCATCACTTCCCTCTTCGGCTAAGATAGCCTTGTCCAACAGTGCTGTAAAAGTACCAATCTGCAATACCGCCACCTTGTTGTAGAGCCAGGGTTTTAAGCCCAGTTCAAACCTTCGTGCCTTCCTCGCTTCCGTGTCCACTTGATGTGGAGCGAACCTAGCTAATTCATTAAATTTTGTGGCATACTCTGCGACTTACATGTCCCCCTGCTTTAACTCCAGAAATTTCACCTCCATCCTAGTCTGCATACTAGTCGAAAAATAATTCTCAAAGAACATTAGTTTTGAACCTAGTCCACGTCACCTCTCCTACTTCAGCTCTAGTTTGATTGGCCTCCCACCAGAAATTTGCCTCCCCTTTCATCATATAAGTGACAAAAATTATCTTTTGCCCTTCAGCTGCCATAGCGATCATAAAAGCCTTTTCTATCTCCTTTATCCATGTATGGGTTTCTACGGGGTCAGTTGTCCCTCTAAACTCTAGCGGTCCTACTACTTTGAAGGTTTTAAAGTTTTCCAATCGATTGTAGGGTTGATTTCCCCTGGCTGGTACTGTATTTTGCATAGCTTGAGCTATCATGTTTGCAAAATTCTGTATTGGGTCTGGTTGTTGTTGTCCTCCAGCATTGTTGACATATTCTTCAACTCTTTGGTTTCGATTTTGTCTTCTTGGCGGCATTATCTGATAAAATCATAAATTATCCTTTTATTGACTTATATTTTTTGCTTTATCGCATATGTTTAGCATATAACGCGTGATTTCAAACTCAAATAATCATATACTCAAAATATTAA
>CM029013.1:237538737-237708737 GCA_016801055.1 Panax notoginseng | reverse complement strand
ATTATAATTTAAAAATATTAATTTTTGATTTTTAAAACCGAAATTCGGAATGTTAAAAACTAAATTGCAAAGTTAAGAGTTAAACCCTAAGGGTTCAAACCTTAAACCCTAAAGATTCTAAACCCTAAACCCTAAAGGTTTGCTTCAAAAGACCATTCTAGAATTAAAATTTTATAGAAATGACCATAATGCCCTTTGTTACATTATTGTGACTTAACTTGCAAGACTTGCCCTAGTGTGAGTTGTTGACCAACTAAGGCTATTACATGTGCCTATTATCCATCAATATCAGCCATCTAGCCAGCCACATACATTGTATTATTACATAAAATAAATAGATTAAAGAGAGAGAAAATGGCACTTTAGTTCTCATTTTCTCCCAAGACTTTCTCTCTCCAAAATTTTCGAAATGTAGAGTGAGAAAGTAAGATAAGATAAGCCAGTATCAGTCCATAACAATCCATGAACAGATCACTAAGATAAGAAATCAAGATCAAAGCTTAAGAGGTATAAACCCTAATTTTTTGTAAATCATGTGATTTGTTGTTGTTAGTGGTTTAAAGTTATGTATTAAGGTGTCACTTGATGATCTGGGTTGCTATATAGTGAATCCATAACATCAAAGTGTTCGAAATAGTCATTTTAAGAAATCTGGAAAATTGGAAAATTATGACCTGACAAGCGAATGTCAGAGGCTCTAGATCATTTTGTGTTTGATGTTTTGTGTGTTTTATGCTTTGGATCTGTTCTATGTCATGTAGGCTGTGATCTGAAACTGGTAACAAGGTCATAGCATGTCTAGAGCTTAAGTTATTGTTGGTCAAACATCGTTGACCATTCACGGAGACTGAGTTTCTGGGCAACCCAGAAACCCAGATCTCGTCTGACAACCATTTTGAAGGCTCAGATCTTGCACGTGTTTAGTTGTTTGGCTAAGTTATGGTTTGCATCTTGTAGCCAGACATGAGGACTACGTCCTCATGCTAGTAGATCACCCAAATGTGACATATAATGAAATCTGTGAGCAGTCAAACGGGCGTTGACCACCAGCTTTAAAGAATACTAGGAAACCCAGAATTCGCTCAAGAACAGTTTTCCGGCCTACTTTGACCGGCCCATATCTTGTGTAGATGATGTTGTTATGTTGATATGATGATTTGTTGTTGTACCCAGACATCATTACTACATGTTTAAACCTTAAGAACACTGATTCAGTTACCAGAACACTAAGAAAATTAAACCACAAAGTGGTATCTCGCAACTGTCTAGGTTTCTGGGTTACCCAGAAAACCCAGATGTGGTCTGACAAGATTTTTAGAGCCCAGATCTCTCTGTTTAGATATAAGATGGCCAGGTTGTTTGTTTAGGATTGTAGTATTGCATCAATACTATAATCTGAGAACTTAACCAAACCAAGATACCTCCGGATCCATGACTTACAGTTGGTCAAACTTATCACCTTGTCCACTTATATGAAGCTCAAGAACAGCCCAAGAACACCATTAACGACGTATTCGTCGCCTATGGCCCCTTTAGCGACAGTTAGTTTTGGAAAATAATTATTTTTATTAAATAAATGAATAAAAATAGTTTTTAATTATAAAAAAAATACAAAATAAATTCCTAAAAATTATTTTAAAGTCTGAAAAATAGTTTTTAATTATTTTAAGTATATTTCATAAATATTTAATATTTTTCGAATGTAAATGTTATTTAATTTATTTAATTACAATATTAAATAAATTATTTAAAAATAGTTTTAATTCATGAAAAATTATATTATGGTATTAAAAAATATTTTAAGTTATTTTTAATGACTTTTGATATTTTGTGATGAAATTCATTATTAAATTATTATTAATGGTAATTAGTTTATTTAATGAATATATTAAATAAATTAAGGAAAAATAGAATTAATGATTTAAAAATCATATAAAAATGATTTAAGTGTTATAAAAATATTTTGAGTTATAAAATATAACTTTTGATATTTTTTCATGAAAATATTAATATTTTAATAGTAAAAGAAATTATCGGATAATGGATTTAAGTGTTTAAAAATCATATAAATATAATTTTAGAGTATTAAAAATACTTTAATATATTATAAATATATTATAATATTATGTGATGATTTTCATTAATATTTGATAATAAATAAATATTAATGATAATAGAATATTATGGTATTTAATTCATTATATACAAGTTTAATGATTTAAAAATCATGACAAATGATAATAATTATCTGAAATTTTTTGCGAGCTTACGAAAAATATTTCTACTGTTAATAAATTATCATAAATAATGGTTAAGCGTTTAGACAGAGTTTAATTGAACTTAAACTCAAAATTTTGTCCTACTAGACCGTCAGGATGTTAGATTTGTGTCGAGTTCAACTCAGACTGCAAAAGTTTGACTTGATACCGAGTCCTATGTGTGTTGTAGACTGATAGGGTTATGTGTTATGTGTAATGTGTTTAGGTTATTCTATAAATTGTGATGATATTATTCTAATATTAGAGATCTATATTACTAAAATTAGGTCTTTGGATAAGGCGATATAAATTGCGTAGCGGTAATCAACGGTTCAGGCAAGTTTATTTTTACTGTACTCTACTAAGAGTTGTTTCATTCGGATAAGCTTATGGTTAATCATTGTTGGTTGCCATGAATTGTACTCTGTACATATGTCATGTATAAGTCAGGTATGAAAGGTTAATCACCTTCATTACCAGTTGGTCCAGATATATTTGTTCATGTTATAAACTTGTTCAGTCAAAAGTTTTTTCCTGCTAGTTTACAGTTATATTGTTGAATTATAGCCAGCTTATTATTCAGACTCTTTTAATCATGATATATAGTTATATTATTGAACTTAAACTTGTTGGGCAACTTTCATGCTCACCCTTGCTATATCATGATAAAACATTACAGATTAAGGCGAATGCGTCGGATACAAGGAAAGGTTAAAGACAGTTCCAGCTTAAAGTTAATGTCCACGATTAGATTTGTATAAGTATTGTATATTAATGTTATTGTAAGTTAAATAAGTTATGATTTGTGTATAAGTTAAGGTTACTCGACCTTGGGGAAAAATGTGTAAGTTATTGTATAAATAATTTATGTTTATATCCTCCGCAAATATAGTAATAGTGATAGAATGATTGAACCGGATCCGTGGTGATTTGGGACCCGGGTTTGGGGACGTCACAGTTGGTATCAAAGCTGTAGGTTATGAACCTTAGGTAGGAATACCTGAGACTAATAACTGCAGTGATTAGGATAAGATCTAACTCACATAGAGTTAGTTAGTCGGTAAGATTCAAAGACGAATCTCGACGAGTTGTTAAGATACAGAGTTCCCTAACTCTGATAATAAAGTGAACAGTAGTGAAGAATAGATAGAGTCTAAAAGACTAATAGTATAGTGGTAGGAGATCGTAAAACAAAACGATCATAGTATAGAAATGAATCGTAACATATACGATGAGATCACTCCGTGATCAGATAAAGTGATAGCAGGGAGAAGAATCAATCTGATGATTGGAAAGTTTACAGCATGATTGTTGTGTGAATTGGTACAGATTCAGGAAAGGATTATGAATACAAGTTGAATGAAATTCGTATTGAGAAGGGAGTTAAGGTTAGGTGGGGATTTCAATTGAGGATTCATGCCGGCAGGTGAGTTGTATAATTCCTTATATGGGCGAAGAATTGTACTTGGTGTAACAACAACTTAGTTCTGATAATGATAATCATTGAAATGTTTGTGTCACGTTATTTGTTATATGCATGTTAAGAGGGTGATTCCTTTCTCATGTGTATAACAGATAGATAGGTCATAGGTTAGAGAATATAAGTTTAAGAACGAGCTCTTAAAACTCATACTTATTTGACATTCTTGATTCATAGTTATAAGAAATGTTTATGAACCCCTCAGTGAATAGACGCCAAAGGTCTGTCTAGGAAAGTTCTTGAACTCATATGATTGTGGTAATTTATGGACTCATAAGTGTGGTTTTACGAACTGGGTATAGTTATGTGTAAATGGAATATTGAAGATTATAGGAATAGATAGATTGTTAAGAAAATGATTATTAGTGGTGACATAAGTTTTCCAAACCTCCTAACTATGCTAGAATTCGAAATTTTGACATTAAGCTAAATACGGACTATGTGCTTTTAAAAAAATATGTAGACTCGTAATCATTTTTAAAACGGTTTAAAGTATAGTCTATGCTACTTATTTTAGCTAGACGCAAATGATTTGAAATATCAAAATATATTTTATTTATCACTCATATACCATGTAACATGGTGCAGAGATGATAAAAAGGTGATGGAGTTGTAAATACAGGAATACTTAGTGTGAATTTGATCTAAAATCGTTGTTCCATTATTATATGATGTGTTATGACAAAGTCATACGATGACGGCATCTTCAAACGGACTGTTAATACAGTACGGCATCATGACGTCATTCTCGAAAATATTTTCAAAAATTTTAATTTGCCAACGGGGTTTGGTTGCACCTAAATAATTCGATTGAATTGAATTATTGATATGGGTCTAGGCTATTCGATTCAGCTAGACTAAAGTTTATGAAAACTCTAAGTGTTCATTAAAAGAAATTTCCCGGACCAAATTGTTTTAGTGCAAAATCCAATAAGACTGAGGTAGAATTTTTGTGTCTATGGCAGTGACGAGCAACAAATAAAAGCAGTACTTGGCCAGTACAGCGCATATCGGGCTAATCACCCTTTGTGTCCGTAAGTAATGACGGTTTGCGGATGAATTTTCATATAACCTTTGCGAAAATGACAGATAAATAGTCTATATGACTCCTCAGCAAAATTTAAAAATTTTTACTCTTATGAGTGGTGTATTGAGTAGCACGTGATAATGTATGCGAATGGTGTAAGCAGTATGGTGTAAGGTGTAAGGTAAATTTATGTGACGAAATTTTTAGAAGAAATGGGTGAATGTGACAACCCGAGAATTTAGAAACTTTTTAAAATTTTAATTAAATTATTTAAGGTTCAAAATTAGAAGCTAGACAGAAAATAAGAGTATGCATTTGATATTTTTAAGATACAATTTTGAGGATTTCAAAATTTTGTGAAGGATTTAGGTGAATTATTCAGGATTAAGTGTATACGTGTTTATGTTCTATGTATATGTGTTCAGAATGTGGTTACGGGTCAAGGGTTGACCAGATAAACGATATCTGTAACAAACCCTAAGTATATATTAAGAACGTCAACGTTCGGATAGAAAAATCTAGCGTTTAACAAGAAACCCTAGAAACAGATTATAAAAAACCTAATTTCAGTTACGGGGATCTGAAACCCTAATTCAGAATTTAAAACCATAATCTGGGAACTTAACGGATAATTATAATGCTTAAGTGCTTTTAATTATAATATTAAATAGGGTAAAGCTTAATTAATTAGCAAACCCTAATTTTTAAATTTAGAAAACCCTAAGTTCGAAATTTAAAACCCTAATTTATAATAGGGAAAAACCAAAGTGTTAATTTAAAAGTTTTAATGTTAATTAGGAAATATTAATCCTAATTTTTAATTTATGAGTAATTAGAAAACCCTAATTTAATTACAAAATCTAATTTTTATTTTAGAGAATTAATTTTCTATTAGAAACCCTAGTTCTGGGTTAAAAAAAACCCTAATAACTAATTTTGACCCTAATTGCTTAATTAGTAATTTTAATTAGGAAAAGCTAATCCTAATTAGCAAGATTTAATTTATGATTAAGGAATTTTAATATAATTAGAAAATTCTAATTATACTTTAAAAATATTAATTTTCGATTTTTAAAATCGAAATTCGGAATGTTAGAAACTAAATTACAAAGTTAAGGGTTAAACCCTAAACCCTGAGGGTTTAAACCCTAAACCCTAGATATTTCAAACCCTAAATCCTAAGGGTTTGCATCAAAAGACCATTCTAGAATTACAATTTTATGGAAATGACCATAATGCCCTTTGTTACATTATTGTGACTTAACTTGCAAAACTTGCCCTAGTGTGAGTTGTTGACCAACTAAGGCTATTACATGTGCCTATTATCCATCAATATCAGCCATCTAGCTAGCCACATACATTGCATTATTACATAAAATAAATAGATTAAAGAGAGAAAATGGCACTTTAGTTCTCATTTTCTCCCAAAACTTTCTCTCTCCAAAATTTTCGAAATGTAGAGTGAGAAAGTGAGATAAGATAAGCTAGTATCAGTCCATAACAAGCCATGAACAAATCACTAAGATCAGAAATCAAGATCAAAGCTTAAGAGGTATAAACCCTAATTTTTTGTAAATCATGTGATTTGTTGTTGTTAGTTGTTTAAAGTTAGGTATTAAGGTGTCACTTGATGATCTGGGTTGCTATATAGTGAATCCATGACATCAAAGAGTTCGAAATAGTCATTTTAAGAAATCTGGAAAATTGGAAAATTATGACCTGACAAGCGAATGTCAGAGGCTCTAGATCTTTATGTGTTTGATGTTTTGTGTGTTTTATGCTTTGGATATGTTCTATGTCATGTAGGCTATGATATGAAACTGGTAACAAGGTCATAGGACGTCTAGAGGTTAAGTTATTGTTGGTCAAACATCGTTGACCGTTCACGGAGACTGAGTTTCTGGGCAACCCAGAAACCCAGATCTCGTCTGACAACCATTTTGAAGGCTCGGATCTTGCACGTGTTTAGTTGTTTGGCTAAGTTATGGTTTGCATCTTGTAGCCTGAAATGAGGACTGCGTCCTCATGCTAGTAGATCACCCAAATATGACATATAATGAAATCTGTGAGCAGTCAAACGGGCGTTGACCACCAGCTTTAAAGAATTCTGGGAAACCCAGAATTCGCTCAAGAACAGTTTTCCGGCCTACTTTGATCGGCCCATATCTTGTGTAGATGATGTTGATATGATGATTTGTTGTTGTACCCTGACATCATTACTACATGTTTAAACCTTAAGAACACTGATTCAGTTACCAGAACACTAAGAAAATTAAACCACAAAGTGGTATCTCGCAACTGTCTAGGTTTCTGGGTTACCCAGAAAACCCAGATGAGGCTTGACAAGATTTTTAGAGCCCAGATCTCTCTGATTAGATATAAGATGGCCAGGTTGTTTGTTTAGGATTGTAATATTGCATCAATACTATAATCTGAGAACTTAACCAAACCTAGATACCTCCGGATCCATGAATTACAGTTGGTCAAAATTATCACCTTGTCCACTGACATGAAGCTCAAGAACAGCCCAAGAACACCATTAGCGACGGATTCGTCGCCTATGGCCCCTTTAGCGACAGTTAGTTTTGGAAAATAATTATTTTTATTAAATAAATGAATAAAAATAGTTTTTAATTATAATAAAAATACAAAATAAATTCCTAAAAATTATTTTAAAGTCTGAAAAATAGTTTTAAATTATTTTAAGTATATTTCATAAATATTTAATATTTTTGGAATATAAATGTTATTTAATTTATTTAATTACAATATTAAATAAATTATTTAAAAATGGTTTTAATTCATAAAAAATCATGAAAAATTATATTATGGTATTAGAAAATATTTTAGGTTATTTTTAATGACTTTTGATATTTTGTGATGAAATTCATTAATAAATTATTATTAATGGTAATTAGTTTATTTAATGAATATATTAAATAAATTAAGAAAAAATAGAATTAATGGTTTAAAAATCATATAAAAATGATTTAAGTGTTATAAAAATATTTTGAGTTATAAAATATAACTTTTGATATTTTACAATGAAAATATTAATATTTTAATATTAAAAGAAATTATCGGATAATGAATTTAAGTGTTTAAAAATCATATAAATATAATTTTAAGGTATTAAAAATACTTTGATATATTATAAATATATTATAATATTATGTGATGATTTTTATTAATATTTGATAATAAATAAATATTAATGATAATAGAATATTATGGTATTTAATTCATTTAAATACAAGTTTAATGATTTAAAAATCATGATAAATGGTAATAATTATCTGAAAATTTTTGCGAGCTTACGAAAAATATTTCTACTATTAATAAATTATCATAGATAATGGTTAAGCGTTTAGACAGAGTTTAATTGAACTTAAACTCAAAATTTTGTCCTACTAGACCGTCAGGATGTCAGATTTGTGTCAAGTTCAACTCAGACTGCAAAAGTTTGGCTTGATACCGAGTCCTATGTGTGTTGTAGACAAATAGGGTTATGTGTTATGTGTAATGTGTTTAGTGTGACGCCCCTAAAATAGGTATACATCATCCATCTTGAGTCGCCAAATACATGGTACAAAATTCAAATACAACTTAATTATACAACAGTCATGTAAAATACGACTAAACATATACTGTGAGTTTTAATACAAATATTGTCTTCTAGACAATATTGAAACTCAAAATAAGTCATCAATACAATTATTGTCACACTATCTAACAGAATAGTGAGGACTACTAATGCAATCATCTGGACAGTCACTACGTTCCCCGACTAGTCCCAGCTACGTTCTCATTTCCTGAGGAGAACAGTGAAAGAAAGGGTGAGCTCAACTAGCCCAGTAAAAAATATTATGACTAAGATAATGTAGAATATATTATCAATAGTCTTCAACAATGTTAAATTGATAAAATACAATAGACATCAAGTTTAACTGCAGCAAAACCAGCAATCCATTAAAAGAGTCAAGTAGAGAATAAAATCTACTATCTTTTATGATTTAAAAGGTTTTTCATGACTTTTATCGCTGGGACTCAGCTTAAAAAATAATCCACATCATCGAATCACCCCTGCACTACGGCCAAGGATATTCTTTAGTATCACGACCACAAATTATCTATGCACTTCGGCTAAAGATAATCATGTTTTTATCAACGGTCCTGATCATGCCATAAAACAATTCATCTCTGCACTACGGCCAAAGAGAATCCATAGCCATAATCATACCAAAAACTGTCCATCAATGCACTACGGGCCAATGAGGACTTTTTTTCACATCATTTGTAACATTACGGTTATGATTATGCCGAATAATCCCTGGTCATAATCATACCAAGTCCATCTATACACTACAGGCCACAGATGACTTTCAACATAATATAAGCATGAGGATGATGACAATGATATAAGAATTTAATAAAACAAATTCAAGAATTAATTTATATAGGAACTGATAACGTCCAAATTGTCAACATGATACTGCTTTGTAGAGTAAAATTCAAGAATACTCAGAAAAATATTTTCATGAAAAGATACTGGATGAAGCGCAAATATCAAGGATATTCCACTAATTTCATGGAGTATAGAAGTCAAAATTTTAACCAACTGAGTATAATAAAGAATGGAATAACAAAAGAAATCATCATGCATGTGATAGACCGCATAGACAGGTTATTCCAACATGAAAATTAATAATGGAACCAGGTCATGCGTAAACGCACCGACAGGATATTTCGACAGAATAATAAATAATGGAACTAGGTCCGGCGTAAACGCACAGACATGATATTCCGACGAAATAATAAATAATGGAACCAGGTCTGACGTAAAACGCGCAGACAGGATATTCCGATAGAATACTAAATAATAGAACCAGGTCCGGCGTAAAACGCACAGACATAATATTCCAACAGAATAATAAAGAAAGGAATAACAGAAGAATTTCACCAGGTATAGGGTAGCCCGCGTATACAGGTTATTCCAACAGAATAATAAAGAATGGAACAACAGAAGTTCTCTTCATGAATACAAAAAAAATAATACCCCTTACGGGTACAACAAATAATATCCCTTACCTTGAAAGGAAGAGTACTGGATATAGGAGTAGTGAAGTAGCAGAGCACTTTTCTTCTCTCTCTATAATTTTCTCTCTCTAGAGTTTCAGTGAATTCGTAAGAAATAATGAAGGAATGAGCTTCTATTTATAGAAAAATAGACTGCATAGTAACTAACTCATGAACGATCTAGATTGATTTACTTTAATCTGAGAGTCTATATTTAAAGCAAAATCTTTTAAATAAAATATAATATATTCTATTTATAATTTAATAAAACGAATAACTTTATAAAAGATTTTACTATGCAAATACTATGCAGGCACTATGCAAACACTATGCTTAATAAAATATAATATATTCTAATTATTGTCTAATAAAATAGATAACTTTATAAAAGTATTTTGTTTTATATAAAAAGATTTTACTATTAGTCTAATAGAACGAATAAATTTATAAAAGTATTCTGTTTTACATAAAAAGCTTTTCTGTTTTATTACATTAATAATACCAATAAAACAAAACTGAGTGACTTATCACGTAAGCCTCAATAATCAATACCGTATGCTACTATACAACCACACGTATTACTGTACTTCTACTACCGAGTAGTTCAATAGTATTAACGGTAAACTTCTGCTGTTATTTTCATAAAATATTTTTGTCGTTTTCTCAATCCGATAATTATTTTGTTGTGTGGTCCACCAATAATTGTGTCGTCGTACGAATATTCCCTAACAAAAATAATATTCCCCGACCAATCGAATATAATACAACAACTTGCATACTTTGCAAAATTTATAAATATTACCCACAACTATAACATTATCTTAAATTCACACCATAATATTTAAAAAAAATATTTCGAAAAAATTAAAGCTTTATTCATAAAATCTGGGGTTTCACAATCTCCCCTCCTTATGAAATTTCGCCCTCGAAATTTACGTATGTACCTGGTATGCCAAACAGATGAGGACACTTCGTCAGATTCTAACTCTTGAGGTATAACCTTTGAGTGTTGAATACATTCCAGGATTTTAACAAGTACATCTTCATACGTTAAATTATCCACTATCTCGTCCGGTTCTAAATCAATAATGTGGTTCAGGTCGTTAATATATTTATGTAACATCAATACGTTAAAAATATTATGAGCACGCGACATACTTGGCGGTAAAACGAGTCTATAAGCCACAGTTCCTACTCGATCGAGGATTTAAAATGGGTCAACTAAATTGAGGGTTGAGATTTCCTCTCTTCGTCGATTCTTGCTTCTAGAATAATGCCCTCTTGAACCTTCTTCTTCACATTCATCAGCTCTGAGTATGTAGCTTGATCGGCTTTAACTTTATCCATTAAAGTCGATTCTAATAGTATATTCGTTATCTTCACGTGGGTCCCTAGAGTCTTTAACTCTATCTTCATCATTTGTAAGTTATATGAAATGGGTCTTTGTGTTAACAACATCTCACTCGCATACGATCTTTTACTCAACGCATCAGCTACCACGTTCGCACTTCCACGATGATATTGAATGGTACGATCGTAATCTTTAACAGCTCGAGCCAATGTCTTTGGTGCATGTTACGTTCGTTTTAAGTAAAAAAAATATTTGAGGGTTTAAGAAATGGGTTTTGTACTGGGGTTAATACAAAATTCGATTTCACGCTCTAGGGTAGGCCAAGAAGTCTTCAAGAATATGTCAGGAAATTTATTAACAATAGAAATGTCATTCAAAACTGTGACTCTCATCCAAGACTTGGATAACACGTCACATTGATACCTATCAACTTGCCATCGTCATTCACAATGTCTCCTACGGAAAGTCTGGTTTCGGTGCATCCCATACAAGGAAGTCAACAACGAAAGAATCGGGGCTCTTTACTTATGGCTTGATATGACAATGATTGACTTTAGTGGTTTGGTTACTTTGAATTCACATAACAGGTTGGTTAGGAGTATGAAAGCTAACAACCTTACGAAAAGCATGATGAGTAGTTAACCAATCGTTTCCAAAAATCACATCAAAGGCAAGTATTTTCAAACAGATAAGATCAACAGGTAACGTGAAAGTGTTAATTCGAACAAGATTTATAAATAGTGGAGGTAACGAAGGTTTCTACTAACGAAGTTTTAATCAATAAGTCAAAGTCTAACTTCTCCGGAGTTAAATTTAAACGTTGAGCGCAAGCAAGAGAGATAAAAGAATAGGTAGAACCGGTATCGAATAAGGCATAGACTTCGTAAGAATTTATAATTAACTAACCCGTGATAACTTCGTTCGATTCCTCGTCACGAAAAATGTTCTCCCTTAAACTACCGAATTTGACTTGTTCGAGACAGTCTTTGGTGTCGTCATTACCACTGGAATTGACTTTCGCTATAGGACATATTCCACCCTCAACTGCCTCGTCGTACTCCTGCTCCATGATCTGAATCATTAGCCTTCGATCCATATCGAATTAGGGTTGACCGCAATGTATAGGGTAATTCTAAACTCGATGCTGGATTCTCCTAATTGCTGTCAAAAAAGAGAAATATATATCATCTATTTTAACTTTCTTGGATCGGACTTCTCTTTCCACAATATCAACGCGTCGTGTGGTTTTTACCCATGCATCTTTCATTCTCACTCGTTCAGTTGTTTCTTCTTTCAGCTGCTCCTTGACATTTGAATTCTCAGATTCCAGCTTTAATATCGTATACTCTGCCAAAGAGCGCTCCTGTTCAGCTATCGCACATCGGGTAATACAATTTTGAATTGTTACATTCCTTTGCTCCACGACCGCCTTCCGTTCTTCAGCCTGCTCTTCTAACTCATGAATACGATTTTGTAATTCTACATTTTGGTCAATAAGTTCTTCTAATAAATCCTCCTCAGGTTCCTCTGCTTCCTCACTCTCAGTTGCTACCTTTGCGACTAGCTTGAGTGCAACTTTTAATTTCTCAATCACCACATGGATATCTCTAATCACATTATCTTGGTTGGAGATTAGAGGTGTCTCCACGGCCTCATGTGCTCCATTGCTATTCTCAACATTCTCAGATGTCATTTTCAAATACTGCCACAAAATAAGGGTTAATTGACATATCACATATTATCAATATACTCTGACCGACCAATTAAATACCAAATAAACTTAGGTAGGTCATACTAGCGAAGGAATTCCCCGTCTCTCCCCTCCTAGTTATTATCTCACATCTTAGCCACGGATCATATCCCTAAGCTTTGATACCAACTGTGACGCCCCCAAAATAGGCATACATCACCCATCTTAAGTCGCCAAATACATGGTACAAAATTCAAATACAACTTAATTATACAACAGTCGTGTAAAATACGACTAAACATATACTATGAGTTTTAATACAAATATTGTCTTCTAGACAGTATTGAAACTCAAAATAAGTCCTCAATACAATTATTATCACACTATCTAACAGAATAGTGAGGACTACTAATGCTATCATCTGGACAGTCACTGCGTTCCCCGACTAGTCCCGGCTACGTTCTCATTTCCTGAAGAGAACAATGAAAGAAAGGGTGAGCTCAACTAGCCCAGTAAGAAATATTATGACTAAGATAATGCAAAATAAATTATCATTAGTCTTCAATAATGTTAAACTGATAAAATACAATAGACATCAAGTTTAACTGCAGCGGAACCAGCAATCCATTAAAAGAGTCAAGTAGAGAATAAAATCTACTATCTTTTATGATTTAAAAGGTTTTTCATGACTTTTATCGCTGGAACTCAGCTTAATAAATAATCCACATCATCGAATCACCCCTGCACTACGGCCAATGATATTCTTTAGTATCACGACTACGAATTATCCATGCACTACGGCTAAAGATAATCATGTTTTCATCAACGGTCCTGATCATGCCATAAAACAATTCATCTCTGCACTACGGCCAAAGAGAATCCATAGCCATAATCATACCAAAAACTATCCATCAATGCACTACGAGCCAATGAGGACTTTTTTTCACATCATTTGTAACATTACGGTTATGATTATGCCGAATAATCCCTGGTCATAATCATACCAAGTCCATCTATGCACTACAGGCCATAGATGACTTTCAACATAATATAAGCACGAGGATGATGACAATGATATAAGAATTCAATAAAACAAATTCAAGAATTAATTTATCTAGGAACTAATAACGTTCAAATTGTCAACATGATACTGCTTTGTAGAGTAAAATTCAAGAATGCTCAGAAAAATATTTCTATGAAAAGATACTGGATGAAGCGCAAATATTAAGGATATTCTACTAATTTCATGGAGTATAGAAGTCAAAACTTTAACCAACTGAGTATAATAAAGAATGGAATAACAAAAGAAATCACCATGCATGCGATAGACCGCACAGACAGGTTATTCCAACAGAAAAATAAATAATGGAACCAGGTCATGCGTAAATGCACCGACAGGATATTCCGACAGAATAATAAATAATGGAACCAGGTCCGGCGTAAACGCATAGACAGGATATTTCGACAGAATAATAAATGATGGAACCAGGTCCGACGTAAAATGCACAGACAGGATATTCTAACAAAATAATAAAAAAAAGGAATAACAGAAGAATTTCACCAAGTATAGGGTAGCCCGCGTATACAGGTTATTCTTACAGAATAATAAAGAATGGAATAACAGAAGTTCTCTTCATGAATACAAAAGAAATAATACCCCTTACGGGTACAACAAATAATATCTCTTACCTTGAAAGGAAGAGTACTGGATATAGGAGTAGTGAAGTAGCAGAACACTTTTCTTCTCTCTCTATAATTTTGTCTCTCTAGAGTTTCAGTGAATTCGTAAGAAATAATGAAGGAATGAGCTTCTATTTATAGAAAAATGGAATGCATAGTAACTAACTCATGAACGGTCTAGATTCATTTACTTTAATCTGACGGTCCATATTTAAAGCAAAATCTTTTAAATAAAATATAATATATTCTATTTATAATCTAATAAAACGAATAACTTCATAAAATATTTTACTATGCAAACACTATGCATGCACTATGGAAATACTATGCATAATAAAATATAATATATTCTAATTATTGTCTAATAAAATAGATAACTTTATAAAAGTATTTTGTTTTATATAAAAAGATTTTACTATTAGCCTAATAAAATGAATAACTTTATAAAAGTATTCTGTTTTATATAAAAAACTTTTCTGTTTTATTACATTAATAATACCAATAAAACAAAACTAAATGACATATCACGTAAGCCTCAATAATCAATACCGTTTGTTACTATGCAACCACACGTATTACTGTACTTTTACTACCGAGTAGTTCAACAGTATTAACGGTAAAACTTTCGTCGTTATTTTCATAAAATATTTTTGTCGTTTTCTCAATCCGACAATAATTTCGTTGTCGGGTCCACCAATAATTGTGCCGTCGTACGAATATTCCCCAACAAAAATAATATTTCCCGACTAATCGAATATAATACAACAACTTGCATACTTTGCAAAATTTATAAATATTACCCACAACTATAACATTATCTCAAATTCACACCATAATATTTAAAAAAATATTTCGAAATTTGGGGTTTCACATTTAGGTTATTCTATAAATTGTGATGATATTATTCTAATATTGGAGATCTATATTACTAATATTAGGTCTTCGGATAAGGTGATATAAATTGCGTAGCGGTAATCAACGGTTCAAGCAAGTTTACTTTTACTTAACTCTACTAAGAGTTGTTTCGTTCGGATAAGCTTATGGTTAATCATTGTTGGTTGCCATGAATTGTACTATGTACATATTGTATGTATAAGTCAGGTATGAAAGGCTGATCACCTTCATTACCAGTTGGTCCAGATATATTTGTTGATGTTATATACTTGTTCAGTCAAAAGTTTGTTCCTGCTAGTTCATAATTATATTGTTGAATTATAGCCAACTTATTATTCAGACTCTTTCAATCATGATATATCGTTATATTATTGAACTTAAACTTGTTGGGCAACTTTCATGCTCACCCTTGCTATATCATGATAAAACATTGCAGATTAAGACGAATGCGTCGGATACAAGGAAAGGTTAAAGACAGTTCCAGCTTAAAGTTAATGTGCGCGATTAAATTTGTATAAGTATTGTATATTAATGTTATTGTAAGTTAATTAAGTTATGATTTGTGTATAAGTTAAGGTTACTCGACCTTGGAGAAAAGTGTGTAAGTTATTGTATAAACAATTTATGTTTATATCTTCCATAAATATAGTAATAATGATAGAATGATTGAACCGGATCCGTGGTGATTCGGGACCTGAATTTGGGGACGTCGCAATGGTCGTAATCTCTCAACAGCTCGAGCCAACATCTTTGGCGCATGTTACGTTCGTTTTGGGTGAAGAAATATTTGAGGGTTTTGTACCGGATTCAAGGTCGATACAAAATTTGATTTCATGCTCTAGGGGTAGGCTAGGAAGCTCTTCGGGGAATACATCAGGAAATTTATTAACAATAGAAATATCATTCAAATCTGACGTATTTTTGTTTAAATCTGTGATATGGGCTAAGAAAGCTTGACATCCGTTTTTTAATAAACGAATAGCTTTATAGCTTGATATGACAGTGATTGAATTTAGTAGTTTGGTTGCTTGAATTCACATAATAGGTTGGTTAGGAATATGAAAACTAACAACCTTACGAAAACAATCAATTTTAGCATGATGAGTAGTTAACTAATCAATCCCTAAAATCACATCAAATGCAAGTATTTTCAAAGAGATAAGATCGACAGGTAACGTGAGGGTGCCGATTTGAATCAAACAAGATTTATAAATAGTGGATGTAATGAAGGTTTCTCCCAACGGAGTTTCAACAGAAAAGTCAAAGTCTATTTTATCCAGAGTTAAATTTAAACGTTGAGCACAAGTAGGAGAAATAAAAGAATAGATAGAACCGGTATCAAATAAGGTATAGACTTCGCAAGAGTATGATTAGCTTATCCATGATAACTTCGTTTGGTTTCTCGCTTTTTGGGAAGTTACAAAAAGCGCTCTCACTTGAACCACTGACTTTGACTTATCCGGGACAGCCTTTGGTGTCATCATTACCGCTGGAATTAATTTTTGCTATAGGGCATATTCCACCCTTAACTGCTTCGTCATACTCCTGATCCATGATTTGAATCATTAATCTTTGATCCATATTGAATTGGGGTTGACCGCAATGTATAGGGTAATTCAAAACTCGATGTTGGGTTCTCTCAATTGCTGTCCAAAAATAGAAATACATATCATCTATTTTAGCCTTCTTGGATCAGACTTCTCTTTTTATAATATCAACGCGTCGTGCGGCTTTTACCCATGCATCCTTCATTTTCACTCGTTCAGTTGTTTTTTCTTTCAGTTGATCCTTGACATTTGAATTCTCATATTCCAGCTTTACCATCTTATAATCTGCAAAAGAGTGCTTCTGTTCAAGCATCACATATCGGGTAACATAATCTTAAATTGTTGCATCCCTTTGCTCAATGACCGCCTGTCGTTCTTCAGCCTGCTCTTCTAACTCATGAATACGATTTTGCAGTTCTACATTTCGATCATAAAATTCTCCTAATAAATTCCCCTCAGGTTCCTCTTCTTCATCACTCTCAGTTGCTACCTCTGCGACTAGCTCGGGTGCAACTATTAATTCTTCACTCACCACATGGATATCTCTAATTTCTTCTTCGCCAGACATCCTACAATCAAGTTTAATAACTTAATTAGTACTCCCCAATAAAATCTTTGTTATAACAAAATATTGTACTCCAATATTTATTCTTTAAATAAATCTCCTCGATTCATCACTTAAAACTCTATATGAGATCATCTCTTGATTTTCAGATGTCATTTTCAAATACTGCCACAAACAAGGGTAAATTAACATGCCACATATTAACCCTATATTCTGACCGACCAGTTAAATAAAACATAAACTGAGGTAGGTCATACTAGCGAAGGATTTACTTGTCTCTCCTTTCCTAGTTCTAGCCTCAAATCTCAGCCAGGGATCATATCTCTAAGCATTGATACCAACTGTGACGCCCCCAAAATAGGTATACATAACCCATTCTGAGTCGCCAAATACATGGTACAAATATAAATACAAGCTTCATTATACAACTGTCGTGTAACATAAGTTGAGAGTTCTAACAAAAATATTGTCTTCTAGACAATATCCAAACTCAAATGGAGTCCTCATTATAATTATTATCACAATATTTTATAAAATAGTGAGGACTACTACAACCACCATCTCGTACCGTCACTCCATTCCCCGACTAGTCCCGACTACATTCTCAATTCCTGAAGATAACAATGAAAGCAAAAGGGTGAGCTCAACTAGCCCTGTAAGAAATATTATGACTAAGATAATGCAGAATAAATTATAGTTAGCCTTCAACAGTGTTAAACTGATAGAATATAATAAACAACAAGTTTAACTACAGCGGAACAAGCAATCTATTAGAAGAGTCAAGTAGAGCATGATATCTACTATCTTCTATGATTTAAAAAGTTTATCATCAATTTTATCGCTGAGACTTAGCTCAATAAAAAATCCACATCACTAAATTATCCATGCACTACGGGCCAAGGATATTCGTATTATCACCAATGGTCATGATCATGCCAACAACTGTCTATCAATGCTTTATGGGTCAATGAGGACTTTTACCACATCATTTATAATATTACAGGTCATGATTATACCGAATAATCCCTAGTCATAATCATACCAATCAACAGTCCATCTATGCACTACAAGCTAAAGATGACTTTCATCACAATATAAGCATGAGGATGATGACAATGATACAAGAATTCAGTCAAACGAAATCAAGGATAAATATTACAGTTTTTTAATTTATACGGAGTTTAAAAATGTCTAAATTGACAACATGATAACTGCTTTGTGGAGTAAAATTCAAGAATAATATTCATGTATCAAAAATAATTTGGACAGAAAAGAAATCAATTTTTGTCATGGATAGTATCCCGGATGAATAGTACCCGAGTGAATAGTACCCCGTAAATAGTACCCCGATTTGAAAAGATTAAAAATTATCAAGAATGTTCATAATAATATTTCCGTGAAAAGATACTAGATGAAGCGCAAATTTTAAGGATATTCTACTAATTTCACAGAGTATAGAAGCAAAATTTATTAACATGAGTGTAGAATTAGAAATACAAAACGAAACAATATTACTTATATACTACAGTGTATGGAAGAAAATATTATTTCTTACAAATATTGAACAAAAATAATATCCCTTGCGAATATTGAACAAAAATAATATTTCTTACGAATATTAAACGAAGACAATATCCCTTACGAATATTGACGAAAATAATATTCATTACGAATATTGAACGAAAATAATACTCATACGAATATGAAAAATAATATCTCTTCTAAATATGAAATAAAAATACCTCTTACCTTAAAAAGAAGAGTATTCCAACTGGTATGGCGGAGATATTCTTAAAGAAAACTTGCACTATTTTCTACACTCAAAACTTAAACTCTAAAGGAATACGTTCAATATTATAGAAGAAGAATTCTCTGATCTTGATGTAATTTTTATTTCTAAACAAAGCATCCTATTTATAGGAGAATGACATAATACTATTTGGACGCACAGTAGACAAAAGGTCACGGGCAAATTCTTCGGCTGATTTTGTTGAAAAATTTGACTTTACTATGCAGCACTATGCAATAAAATATTCTAATAAAATAAAAACTTTAAATAAAATATAATATATTATATTTATAATCCAATAAAACGAATAACTTTATAAAAAGTATTCTGTTTTATATAAAAAAATTATATTTTATTACTATTATAATAATAATAATAATAATAACAAAATTTATAATATATATATATATATATATATATATATATATATATATATATATATTGAATAACTTTTTACCTATTATTTTAAAAAATGGGTAAGTGGGGGTTCCATATAATAACCCAAATTTACAACAAATACTTCATAAAAATTTCTTCCATTTATCTCAATTCACTTGGCTTCACTAAACACATTTTTAATAACATTTATTCATCATTATTATAACTCTCAATATTAACAACCAGATCATTCTCAAGAAAGAAGGAGCTTTCCGATAAGGATTTCTCCTTATTGTCGCGCAATTAGGTGACCAAACCCCTTTCCTCGACAGAACTTTTTAGACACTGTCAATAATGCAAATAATAATATGAATAATTTTTCGTCTCAATTAATGATTTAACAATATAAAATATTGCGACAATAATTGAATCAATAACGTGAGATATTATGCAGCAATTACTATGACAATAATTGAATAAAATTGAGTGACTTCTCACGTAAACATCAATAATAAAAGATACTGTACAATACTGTGTGCTACTATGCAACCACGCGTATTACTGCACTTTTATCACCGGGTATTTCAACAGTTAACGATAAAAATTTCACCGTAATTTTTATAAAAAGATATTTCTGTCATTTTCTAACTCCGATAGTAATTCCATTATGGGGTCCACCAATGATTGTGTCATCGTACGAATATTCCCTGATAAAACGAATATTTCCTGACCAATCGAATATTTTATGACAAGTTGCTTACTTTTCAAAATTTGTAATTATTGTCCGCAACTATAACATTATATCAAATCAACACCATATTACTCAAAATGATATTTAGAGAAAAATTAATCTTTATTCATAAACGTTGAGGTCTTATAACCTCCCCTTCTTATAAAATTTTGCCCTTGAAATTGGCATACGTACCTGGTATATCGAAGAGGTGAGGATACCTTGATTTCATTTCAGATTCTAACTCCCAGGTCATTTCCACAATATCGTGGTTTCTCCATAAAACTTTAACTTGAGGTATAACCTTGGAGCGTAGAATATGTTCCTTCTTATCTAAGATTTTAACAAGTACGTCTTCATACGCTAAATCGTTCGTTATCTCGTTTGGTTCTAATTCAATAATGTGGTTTGGGTCTTCCACATATTTACGTAACATAGATATGTGAAAAATGTTATGAACACGAGACATACTTGGCGGTAAGGGGAGCCTATAGGCCACAGTTCCTACTCGTTCGAGGATTTCAAATGGGCCAATGAATCGAGGATTGAGCTTTTCTCTCTTTCCAAATCTTGTAACTCCCTTCCATGCAGCAACACGTAACAACATATGATCTCCAACATTGAATTCCACGTTCCTTCGATGAAGATCAGCATAACTCTTCTTTCGATCTTGTGAGGTTTTATACGTTGCCGGATCATTTGAATTTTTTTTGTTGTCATGCGTATCAATTTCGATCTCAACAACGTTGCTTCTCCCACCTCATCCTAGTATACTGGAGAATAACACTTGCATCAAAACAATGCCTCGAATGGAACCATGGCTATACTTGTTTAATAATTGTTATTGTACGAGAATTCCACCAATGGCAAGAACTTGTCCCAACTTCCTTTGAAGTCAAAGACACAGAGTCTTAATAGATCCTCAAGAGTTTGAATAGTCCTCTCCGACTGCCCGTTCGTTGATAAGTAGGTTTTATACCTACTTATTGGTTGCCAACTCACGTGAATTCTGCTCAACTTAAGTAGTTTTATTATATTTTATTCTTTTTATGTTTATTTTGTAGTATGCATAGCTGGAACTCCCATAGCAACATAATGGCATGGAATGTCTTGAAATGGCATGGAGATATCATTAACTTGGCACGGTGGATTTATGCAAGAGTATAGATAGCAGCCAAACTTGAATATGTGAGCAGGAGGATCAATGAGAATGCAAATTGCAGTAGCAGCGCGGCCGGGCTGCTATTACAGTCAAACATGGTGCGCCCGTACTAAAGACAATGCAGAGGCAAAATTACACATCTCGCAGCCGCGCTCCAATATCAAAGGGCCATGGCGCACCCGCGCCATGCACTAGGCACACTGCTAAACAGCGCACCCGTGCCTGAAACCTTTTACACCATCGTGCAGCCGCGCCGATCATATTCAGTTTAAAAATGCTGACTTTTTGTAATTTAAATTGAGCATGTTTTGCTCATCTGAGATGATATGGTTGGTTACCAGACGTGGTTTTTTCTGTTTTTATCATTATTCATGACTGTTCTGAGGGTTTTAAACTATTCTAGAGAGAGTGAGAGCATTTGATTACTCCTTTAAGCTTATCTCCTTGTTTAGTGTAAAACCCCAACTTTTATAAATAAAGATGAATT
This sequence comes from Panax notoginseng, assembly GCA_016801055.1. Taxonomy (NCBI): domain Eukaryota; kingdom Viridiplantae; phylum Streptophyta; class Magnoliopsida; order Apiales; family Araliaceae; genus Panax; species Panax notoginseng. The sequence continues at coordinate 237,686,623 of CM029013.1, read as the reverse complement.
TTTTTATAAATATCATTTTTGAATATTATGGAGTGAAATTGTTATAATGTTATAGTTATGGGTAATATTTATAAATTTTGCAAAGTACGCAAGTTGCTATATAATATTCGATTGGTCGGGGAATATTCGTTTTAACAGGAAATATTCGTACGACGACACAATTCTTGGTGGACTCCACAACGAAATTATTGTCGGATTGAGAAAACGACAAAAATACTTGATGAAAATAACGGCGGAAGTTTTACCATTAATACTATTGAACTACTCGGTAGTAAAAGTACAGGAATACGCATGGTTGCATAGTAACACACGGTATTGGTTATTGATGCTTACGTGATAAGTCACTCAGTTTTGTTTTATTGGTATTATTAATATAATAAAACAGAAAAGCTTTTTATATAAAACAGAATACTTTTATAAAGTTATTCATTTTATTAGGCTAATAGTAAAATCTTTTTATATAAAACAGAATACTTTTATAAAGTTATCTGTTTTATTAGACAATAGTTAGAATATATTATATTTTATTATGCATAGTATTTGCATAGTGCCTGCATAGTGTTTGCATAGTAAAATCTTTTATAAAGTTATTCGTTTTATTAGATTATAAATAGAATATATTATATTTTATTTAAAAGATTTTGCTTTAATTATGGACCGTTAGATTAAAGTAAATCAATCTAGACCGTTCATGAGTTAGTTACTATGCAGTCTATTTTTCTATAAATAGAAGCTCGTTCATTCATTATTTTCTTACGAATTCACTGAAACTCTAGAGAGAGAAAGTACAGAGAGAAAGAAAAAAAGTATTCTGCTATTTCACTACTCCGATATCAAGTTTCTTTTACGGTAAGGGGTATTATTTGTTGTATTCGGTATTCTTTCTTTCTTATTCATGAAGAGAACTTCTGCTATTCCATTCTTTATTATTCTGTTGAAATAACCTGTATATGCGGGCTTCCCTATACTTTGGTAAAATTCTTCTGTTATTACATTTTTATTATTCTGTTGGAACATCCTGTCTGTGCATTACGCCGGACCTGGTTCCATTATTTATTATTCTGTCGAAATATCCTGTCTGTGCTTTACGCCGGACCTGGTTCCATTATTTATTATGTTGTCGGAATATCCTGTCTGTGCGTTTACGCCGGACCTGGTTCCATTATTTATTATTCTATTAGAATATCCTATCGGTGCGTTTACGCATGACCTGGTTCCATTATTTATTTTCCTGTTGGAATAACCTGTCTGTGTGGTCTATCGTATGCATGGTGATTTCTTTTGTTATTTCATTCTTTATTATATTCAGTTGGTTAAAGTTTTAACTTTTATACTCCATGAAATTAGTGGAATATCCTTGATATTTACGCTTCATCCAGTATCTTTTCATGAAAATATTCTTCCGAGCATTCTTGAATTTTACTCCACAAAGCAGTATCATGTTGACAATCTGGACGTTATTGGTTCCTGGATAAATTAATTCTTGAACTTTTTTTATTGAATTCTTATATCATTTTCATCATCCTCATGTTTATATTCTATTGAAAGTCATATGTGGCATGTAGTGCATAGATGGACTTGGTATGATTATGACCAGGGATTATTCGGTATAATCATGACCGTAATGTTACAAATGATATGGTAAAAGTCCTCATTGGCCCGTAGTGCATTGATGGACAGTTGTTGGCATGATCATGACCATTGATAAATACACGAATATCATTGGCCCGTAGTGCATGGATAATTTATGGATGTGATACTAATGAATATCCTTGGCCGTAGTGCAGGGATGATATGAATTATTTATTAAGCTGAGTCCCAACGATAAAAGTCATGAAAAACCTTTTAAATCATAGAAGATATTAGATTTTATTCTCTACTTGACTCTTCTAATGGGTTGCTTGTTCCGCTGCAGTTAAACTTAATGTTTGTTATATTTTATCAGTTTAACACTGTTGAAGGCTAATGATAATTTATTCTGCATTATCTTAGTCATAATATTTCTTACTAGGCTAGTTGAGCTCACCCTTTTATTTTTATTGTTCTCTTCAGGAAATGAGAACGTAGCGGGGACTAGTCGGGGAACGGAGTGACGGTTCAAATGATAGCATTAGTAGTCCTCACTATTCTATGAAATAGTGTGAAAATAAATGTATTGAGGACTTATTTTGAGTTTGAATCATGTTTAGAAGAAAGTGATGTATTTAAACTCACAGCTTATGTTTTGTCGTATTTTACACGACAGTTGTATAATTAAGTTGTATTTGAATTTTATACCATATTTTTGGCGACTCAGAATAGGTGATGTATACCTATTTTGGGGGCGTCACAGTTGGTATCGGAGCTTAGGGATATGATCCCTGGCTAAGATGTGAGGCTAGAACTAGGAGGGGAGAGACGGGGAATTCCTTTGCCAGTATGACCTACCTAAGTTTATTTGGTATTTAATTAGTCGGTCAGAGTATAGAGATAATATGTGATATGTTATTTAACCTTTGTTTTGTGGCAGTATTTGAAAATGACATCCGAGAATGTTGAGAATAGCAATGGAGCACAGGCGACCGTTGATTCATCACATATCAATAATTAGGATAATGTGCATCAGGAAGGCGATAATCCTCATGCAAACAACAACACTGATCAAATGATGAATGATGGAATGTTCAGAGGCTTTATGCAATTCATGCAACAGCAGGCGAGAGCGGCTCCTATCCAAAATGTAGGTGGCAACACTGAAAACTCTCGGACGGTCACCGCTAAACAGTTCAAGGAGCTGGGACCACCAGAGTTTATTGGAGAACAAAAACCACTTAAGGCGGACACGTGGATAAAGTAGATCACCAAGATGTTTGATGACTTGGGATGCGCCGAGGAATAAAAGGTTCCCTTTGCCACCTTTATGTTGCGAGGAAAGGCAGATTACTGGTGGGAATCTGTAAAGCGTACTCAACCTGCCACACTGAAGATGTCTTGGGAGAAGTTCCAGGAACTATTCAATGACAAGTACTTTCCCGAAAGTATTCGTCACATGAAAGAGATAGAATTCATCAAGTTGGAGCAAAATAATATGACTGTGTCGCAGTACGAAGCTAAGTTTGCCGAGTTGTCCTGGTTTGCGTCCCACTTAGTGGATAATGAAGAGAGAATGATGCGAATGTTTTTAAGAGGTTTGAAGCCGGAGATACGACAACATCTTATTTCTCATAAACTGTGTTTGTATTCAGATGTTGTAAATAGGGCTTAGTTAGTGGAGCGCGATAATGAGTCAACGCAACAAAAAGAGAGCAACCGACAAAATGATAATACTAGTGAAAGCAGTCATTAAAGTGGTGACAACAAGCGTGGAGGGAATCAACAGGCCAGAAATGGTAACCACTTCGGTGGTAATCATGGCCAAAACAATAAGAATGGACATTTCAAGAAGAGGAGATTCAACAATGATGGAAAGACGTCAGCACCAGCACCCGTGGTTAAGGAAGGAGAACGACCACCTATCATATGCTTCAAATACGGAGGGGAAGGACACATCAGTCCAAACTGCGCGATGCCGTCCAAAGCATGTTATAATTGTGGAAGAGAAGGCCACCTAGCCCAATTTTATCGTTCACCAAAGACAAGTTCAGCTAGGATGGAGGCACCAAAGGACGTCCCAGAAAAGCCAAAACAGGTAGTGCAAGGGAGAGAATTTGTTGTGACCTCCCAAAAAGCAAGGAACCCAAACGAGGTCATCACGGGTATGCTTATCATAAACTCTAGCGAAGTCTATACCTTATTTGATGCTGGTTCTACCCATTCTTTTATTTCTCCTATTTGCGCTCAACGATTAAATTTGACTCCAGAGAAATTAGACTTTAACTTATCTATGGAAACTCCGTTGGGAGAAACCTTCATTACATCCACTGTTTATAAGTCTTGTTTGGTTCAAATCGGTACCCTCACATTATCTGTCGATCTTATTTCATTAAAAATACTTGCATTTGATGTAATTCTAGGGATTGATTGGTTAACTACTCATCATGCAAAAATTGATTGTTTTCGTAAGGTTGTTAGCTTTCATATTCCTAATCAACCTATTATGCGAATTCAAATAACCAAACCATTAAAATCAATCACTGTCATCTCAAGCCATAAAGCTATTCGTTTATTGAAAAACGGATGTCAAGCTTTCTTAGCTCATGTCACGGATCTAAACAAAAATACTTCAGTTTTGAATGATATTTCTATTGTTAATGAATTTCCTAACGTATTCCCTGAGGAACTTCCTGGCCTACCCCTAGAGCGTGAAATTGAATTTTATATCGACCTTGAACTCGGTACAAAACCCATTTCCAAAGCTCCATATCGAATGGCTCCTATTGAACTTCAGAAGTTAAAGGCCCAACTGCAGGAATTGTTAGACATTGGCTTTATTCGTCCTAGTACTTCTCCTTGGGGTGCTCCTGTTCTATTCGTGAAGAAGAAAGACGGGAGTATGCGACTTTATATTGATTATCGGGAGTTGAATCATGTCACTATCAAAAATAGGTACCCATTGCCACTTATTGATGACCTGTTTGACCAGTTGCAAGGAGCACAATTCTTTTCAAAAATCGATCTTCGTTCTGGATATCATAAACTGAAGGTTAGAACTGAGGATATTCCAAAGACTGCCTTCAGAACTCGGTACGGGCATTATGAATTCTTAGTCATGTCTTTTGGATTGACTAATGCTCCTGCTGCCTTCATGGATATGATGAACCGAGTATTCAAGGAATATTTGGATCACTTTGTGGTCATCTTTATTGATGACATCCTTATTTATTCCAAAAGTCGTGAAGATCATGAGCAACACATGAGGCTGACACTCCAAAAGTTTTGTTAATATAAGCTTTATGCCAAGTTAAAGAAATGCGAGTTTTGGCTTGAAGAAGTAGCATTTCTTGGGCACGTAGTATCAAGTCATGGAATATCTGTTGACCCGGCAAAGATTGAAGCAATTCAAAGCTGGGAGCAACCTAAATCAGTGACCGAAGTATGTAGCTTTCTCGGTTTAGCTGGTTATTATCGGAGATTCGTGGAACGATTTTCTCAAATCGCTACTCCATTAACTCAGTTGACTCGGAAAGATACAAAGTTCGGTAGGAGCGAAGAATGTGATAAGATTTTTCAAGAACTCAAGAGGAGACTCATTTCAGCACCTGTTCTAACAATACCATCTGGCTCGGAGGGATTTGTCATCTACAGTGATGCTTCGGACAAAGGGTTGGGATGTGTTCTCATGCAACATGGGAAAGTCATAGCCTATGCCTCAAGACAACTCAAAGAATATGAGAGGAATTATCCTACTCATGATCTAGAGTTGGCAGCTGTTGTCTTCACACTTAAAATTTGGAGGCATTACTTGTATGGGGAGAAAGTGGAGATCTTTACGGATCATAAAAGCCTCAAATATTTCTTCACTCAAAAGGAACTCAACATGCGACAACGATGTTGGTTGGAACTGTTGAAAGATTATGATTATACCATCCAATACTATCCTGAAAAAGCGAACGTGGTAGCTGATGCATTGAGTAGAAGATCATATGCAAGTACGAGTGCGATATTGTCAACGCAAAGGCCCATTTTGTATGACTTACAAAGGATGGAGATAGAGTTAAAGACTCCAGGGACCCATATGATGATGGCGAATATACAAGTAGAACTGACTTTAATTGATAAAGTTAAGGCTGCTCAAGCTACAGACCTAGAACTGATGCGTATGAGGAAGAAAGTGTAAGAAAGTGCTATGCCGGAAGCAAGAATCAGTGAAGAAGGAATACTTCGAGTCAACTCCAGACTTTGTGTTCCTAACGACCCTGATTTAAAGTATAAAATCATGATGGAGGCGCACAACACACCGTTTGCAATTCATCCTGGGAGTACCAAAATGTATCGTGATCTTCATCATACATTTTGGTGAAGCAATATGAAGAGAGAGATAGCGCTGTTTATCTAAAGGTGTCTAACTTGTCAACGAGTCAAAGCAGAGCATTAAGTACCAAAAGGTCCATTGCAAACACTTAAAATTCCAGAATAGAAGTGGGAGCACATTACCATGGATTTCGTTACTGGTCTTCCCAAGGTTTCTCAAGGCATTGATGTAATTTGGGTCATTGTTGATAGATTGACCAAGTCTGCTCATTTCTTACCAATACGAGAAACTTATACACTTGAACGTCTTGCTCGTATATACATAAATGAGATTGTAAGACTGTATGGTATGCCAGTATCCATAGTTTCTGATCGAGACACAAGATTCACTACACAATTTTGGGTTAGTTTGCAAAAAGCTATGGGCACGGATTTACGATTTAGTTCAGCATATCATCCCCAAACTGACGGACAATCAGAGAGGACTATTCAAACTCTTGAAGATTTATTAAGACTCTCTGTCCTTGACTTCAAGGGAAGTTGGGATAAGTTCTTACCATTGGTGGAGTTTTTCTACAACAACAGTTATCATGTAAGTATTGGCATGGCTCCATTCGAGGCATTGTATGGAAGAAAGTGTCGTTCTACAGTATGCTGGGATGAGGTGGGTAAAATAACGTTGTTGGGATCGGAGTTGGTACGTATGACTACAGAAAAGATTCAAACGATCCGGCAACGTATAAAAATCTCACAAGATCGACAAAAGAGTTATGCTGATCTTTATCGAAAGGACGTGAAATTTGATATAGGAGATCATGTGTTGTTACGAGTTGCTCCGTAGAAAGGAGTAACGAGATTTGAAAAGAGAGGAAAGCTCAATCCTCGATTCATTGGCCCATTTTTAATCCTCGATCGAGTAGGAACTGCGGCCTATAGGCTCACTTTACCGCCAAGTATGTCTCGTGTTCATAATATTTTTCACATATCCATGTTACGTAAATATGTGGAAGACCCGAACCACATTATTGAATTAGAACCGGACGAAATAGCGGAAGATTTAACGTATAAAGAGGTTCCTGTTCAAATCTTGGATAAGAAGGAACATATTCTACGCTCCAAGGTTATACCTCAAGTCAAAGTTTTGTGGAGAAACCACGATGTTAAGGAAATAACTTGGGAGTTAAAATCTGAAATGAAGTCAAGGTATCCTTACATCTTCAATATACCAGGTACGTACCCTAATTTCGAGGGAGAAATTTCATAAGAAGGGGAGGTTGTAAGACCCCAACTTTTATAAATAAAGATGAATTTTTTTATAAATATCATTTTTGAATATTATGGAGTGAAATTGTTATAATGTTATAGTTGTGGGTAATATTTATAAATTTTGTAAAGTACGCAAGTTGCTATATAATATTCGATTGGTCGGGGAATATTCGTTTTAACAGGGAATATTCGTACGACGACACAATCATTGGTGGACTCCACAACAGAATTATTGTCGGATTGAGAAAACGACAAAAATACTTTATGAAAATAACGGCGGAAGTTTTACCATTAATACTGTTGAACTACTCGGTAGTAAAAGTACAGTAATACGCATGGTTGCATAGTAGCACACGGTATTGGTTATTGATGCTTACGTGATAAGTCACTCAGTTTTGTTTTATTTGTATTATTAATGTAATAAAACAGAAAAGCTTTTTATATAAAACAGAATACTTTTATAAAGTTATTCGTTTTATTAGGCTAATAGTAAAATCTTTTTATATAAAACAGAATACTTTTATAAAGTTATCTGTTTTATTAGACAATAATTAGAATATATTATATTTTATTATGCATAGTATTTGCATAGTGCCTGCATAGTGTTTGCATAGTAAAATCTTTTATAAAGTTATTCGTTTTATTAGATTTTAAATAGAATATATTATATTTTATTTAAAAGATTTTACTTTAATTATAGACCGTCAGATTAAAGTAAATCAATCTAGACCGTTCATGAGTTAGTTACTATGCAGTCCATTTTTCTATAAATAGAAGCTCATTCATTCATTATTTGCTTACGAATTCACTAAAACTCTAGAGAGAGAAAGTACAGAGAGAAAGAAAAAAAGTATTCTGCTACTTCACTACTCTGATATCAAGTTTCTTTTACGGTAAGGGGTATTATTTGTTGTACTCAGTATTCTTTCTTTCTTATTCATGAAGAGAATTTCTGTTATTCCATTCTTTATTATTCTGTTGGAATAACCTGTATACGCGGGCTACCCTATACTTGGTAAAATTCTTCTGTTATTACATTTTTATTATTCTGTTGGAACATCATGTCTGTACTTTACGCCAGACCTGGTTCCATTGTTTATTATTCTGTCGGAATATCCTGTCTATGCTTTACGCCGGACCTGGTTCCATTATTTATTATGCTGTCGGAATATCCTGTCTGTGCTTTTACGCCGGACCTGGTTCCATTATTTATTATGCTGTTGGAATATCCTGTCGGTGCGTTTACGCATGACCTGGTTCCATTATTTATTTTCTTGTTGGAATAACCTGTCTGTGCGGTCTATCGCATGCATGGTGATTTCTTTTGTTATTCCATTCTTTATTATATTCAGTTGGTTAAAGTTTTGACTTTTATACTCCATAAAATTAGTGGAATATCCTTGATATTTGCGCTTCATCCAGTATCTTTTCATGAAAATATTATTTCGAACATTCTTGAATTTTACTCCACAAAGCAGTATCATGTTGACAATCTGGACATTATTGGTTCCTAGATAAATTAACTCTTGAACTTGTTTTATTGAATTCTTATATCATTGTCATCATCCTCATGTTTATATTCTGTTGAAAGTCATCTGTGGCCTGTAGTGCATAGATGGACTTGGTATGATTATGACCAGAGATTATTCGGTATAATCATGACCGTAATGTTACAAATGATGTGGTAAAAGTCCTCATTGGCCAGTAGTGCATTGATGGACAGTTGCTGGCATGATCATGACCATTGATGAATACACGAATATCCTTGGCCCGTAGTGCATGGATAATTTGTGGATGTGATACTAATGAATATCCTTGGTCGTAGTGCAGGGATGATATGAATTATTTATTAAGCTGAGTCCCAACGATAAAAGTCATGAAAAACCTTTTAAATCATAGCAGATAGTAGATTTTATTCTCTACTTGACTCTTCTAATGGGTTTCTTGTTCTGCTGCAGTTAAACTTAATGTTTGTTATATTTTATCAGTTTAATACTGTTGAAGGCTAATGATAATTTATTCTGCATTATCTTAGTCATAATATTTCTTACTGGGCTAGTTGAGCTCACCCTTTTGTTTTCATTGTTCTCTTCAGGAAATGAGTACGTAGCGGGGACTAGTCGGGGAATGGAGTGACGGTTCAGATAATAGCATTAGTAGTCCTCACTATTCTATGAAATAGTGTGAAAATAAATGTATTGAGGACTTATTTTGAGTTTGAATCCTGTTTAGAAGAAAGTGTTGTATTTAAACTCACAGCTTATGTTTTGTCGTATTTTACACGACAGTTATATAATTAAGTTGTATTTGAATTTTGTACTATATTTTTGGCGACTCAGAATAGGTGATATATACCTATTTTGGGGGCGTCACATTTAGATTGCTGAATAATTATTATGGAGATTTGTGTTGATTGGAACAAGCCTGGAAACAGACTTTGCAATAGAGATTATCAGATTTGCTCTATCATTTCTCTTATATCTATTAATTACATTTCTTAATTCCATGTTTTGCTTCAATCCCATAATGGCTTTTGGTTCAAAAATGAACTAATTTCCATTATGGGATTCTAATGGATTTTAATGCGCAATTTAAACATGTATGACTGATTGTGATGTTATTTGTTCAATATTTGATTGGTCATTATGGTTGTGCTAAATGTTTGAATGATTGATCACCATTCACACTAATTTCTTGTATGGATTTGGAAAATGAAATGTAAGTATAGATTAAACCATAATGGCGTATGTTCATAAGGCTTATTCATGTTAGGCTTTGTGATTCATGACACGGATAGGCATATACTGTTTCACCATATGTAGTCATTAAAAGAGTTTGAGCTTATATCATATTTGCTGTAAATTCGCATAGACATATAGTGAGTTTAGTAATTATGATGTTTACATGAATTCTATCAATTGTGGACTTTGTGTAATTGGGGCATAGTTCATTGAAAAATGCTTGTATTTCACTTATGTGCTATTGACTAGCTTTCCATATTTAATAAGTAGACATTACATGATGTGTACATTTCAGATGAAGCATTAGATGAAATTAGAATCTCATTTCTCTCCAATTTGATTACCTTTTTTTAATAATATTTATTTGTAAGACCCAAATTTTTTTTAATAAAGATGAGTTTTCTATAAATATCATTTTTAAATATTATGGAATGAATTTGATATAATGTTATAGTTGTGGGTAATATTTATAAATTTTGCAAAGTACGTAAGTTGTTGTATAATATTCGATTGGTCGGAGAATATTCGTGGACCCCACAACGGAATTATTGTCGGATTGAGAAAACGATAAAAATACTTTATGAAAATAGCGGCGGAAGTCTTACCGTTAACTGTTGAAACACCCGGTGTTAAAAGTACAGTAATACGCGTGGTGGCATATTGATGCTTACGTAAGAAGTCACTCAGTTTTGTTCAATTATTGTTACAGTAATTGCTGCATAGTATCTCACGTTTTTTGATTCAATTATTGTTAATATTTTATAATCAATAATTGAGACGACAAAGTTATTAATATTATTATTTGAAAAATTAACGATGTCTAGAAGTTCTGTCTAGGAGAGGTTTGGTCACCTAATTGCGCGCCAATAAGGAGAAATCCTTATTGAAAATCTCCCTTGTAATAACCCGATATTATTCATATAAATAAATAAGAAATTTTACATATAAATTTTTATTTTATTTTATTTATTTATTTTAATGATGAGAATAAGTGTCAAGTAATGTGTATGATAAATACAAATATATTTAGTACTTGAAAAATTATAAATAATTTTAGAATTATTAATCATTACAAATTATATTCTTATAGTAATTAATTTTTGTAAGCAGAAATGTTTTAGTAGTTATTTTTCCATAAAACATGATTTTATATTATTTAAATAATATATAAAATAATTATTAGAATTATAATAATAAATATTTTATTATATGAATTTGTTCAGAATATTTAAGTTAATTATTTTAGCTTAATTATGGATGTTGTATATGAAAGATAAACCATATATGGAATCCAAACCCTAAATTTAGATTTTTATCAAGGGATGAGAATAATAATATAATATTAATTATATTTTGATTTTTCAGTGCTATAAATATGTACTGAAAATGTGTAGACTGTTAATGGTTGGTCAAATATGGTAAATTATGTCATAACCCTCATAGCGTGTTATTAAACCCTAATTGTTAAACTCGGTTATGAGTTTAAGACTGAGCAGTAATTGTGCTATATGAATTTTACTGTGTATTATAGAATTTCTGTAATTAGGAGAAACCCTAATTATTATTTAAAAACCCTAATTTGCTAAAATTAGAAACCCTAAATATTATTTTTGTAAGTTATAATGATAATTAGGAAACCCTAATTGTGAATTTGGGAACCCTAATAGTATTAAGGAACCCTAATTTAAAAACCCTAATTTTCTATTAACAACCCAAATTTTAAATTAGTGTGTTTAATTAAAATTTTATTACACTTCAATTTTTATTTTTCAAACCCTAGAAATTATTTGGGAAACTTTAAGATGTAAAATCTAGTGATTAAACCCTAGATTCAAGTACCTTGGACAAGAATACCCTTGAGATTGAAATAAAATTACCATTTTACCCTTTTATCTTATTTGTTGAATTATTGCTAGCCAAATCTTTGTAAATCTTGCCAACCACCCTACCCTAGACGTACCTATGAGCTAGATTAACAGCACATGATCAGTCATTACAAGTTCATTGCACCCATTTGATGTACATATAGATTCAAGAGAGAGAAAGTGCACTCAATGGCCTAAATTATTCACAAGCACTTAGCCATTCTCTCTCAAGCTCAAACCCATGAAATTCTAGTGTTAGATCAGTCACAAATCAAGCCCCACGAACACCAACATCAAATCAGAAGCATAGAAATCAGAATTTGAGCATAAAGAGGTAAACCATAATCTAGAAAGTTGACTTTTGATCTTATGTTAGATGTAAATTTTTTTGTGTTAAATATGTTGTATGGGGTGTGAATCAATGATCTAAGTTGCTAGATGTTAGACCCATAACATCTAGAGGCTCAAATTTGATGATTTTCCAAATCTGGAAATTTTTGAAAATAAGGGTCTGACAGTGAATGTCAGGTACCACAGATCTTGATCTGTTATGTGTTTTTGGGTTTTGAAAGTTTGTACTTGTAGTCTGTTAAGAGAGCTTTAATTTGCAACTTGAATCAGGGCCATATCTGTTGTAGATTAAAAGTTATTTAAGGTCAAAGTGGGTTGACCGGCATTGACCGGCTGTTCTTAAAGCCCAGAATTTCTGACCATCATTTTTAGAGCTTTTTTTCTTGCTGATCCGTTATAGTATGGACATGTTCTTGTTATATACTTGTAGACTGACATGAGTACTACATATATATATGTTTTTATATTACCCAAATACGTAACAGAATCGAATTGAGAGTTGGTCAAACTTGGGTTGACGAAACTGCTCAAGAACATTTCTGAAAAACCCAGAAATGTTCAAGAACAGTTTCTGGGCACTACCTTGATCGGCCCATAGATCTTTCTTGGGTTGATGTTATGATAATCGTATGTTATTTTATTGTTCCTTCACATAAGGACTTCATACTCGAACCATTATATTACATTAAGCATGACTAGAACGTATAGAAAATTAAACTAGAAAGTGGCTACTCGGATCGCTGGGTTTCTGGAAAAACCCAGAAACACTTTGACAGTGAGTTTGATGGCTTAGATCATTCTTGTTGTTGATGTTTGGACTTTCTCAATGATAAAAATTGATAACCTGTTAGTTACTCCACACATCTCGACGTGTAGACCAGCCATAACATGAACAGAATTAATTTTATAAGGCCATCAATACCGTTGACCGGCCATGTGATATCCCGGGATTTTGAATAATCCAAAATTTTGCGAATAATTTTTTCTTATTAATACTAATATTAATTATCAATTTAGTGACAAGTATCTGTGATACGAGTTTAGAGAATGAGTCAACTTGTGTATTGACTAAGAAATTAGAGTAGAGTTGTGCTTAATAGAGATTAGAAACCCTAATCTCAGGATTAGAAACCCTAATTGTAAGCCGGGAAACCCTAATTTTATATTCGGGAATCCTAGAACCCTAATTAGGAAATCCTAATCCTAATTAGTAAGCTTAATGTATTTATTAAATTTAAATATGATTAGAAAACCCTAATTATATTTTAGTTATCTTAATTTTCTATTTTACAAACCTAATTGTAAGTTGGAAATTTTATTTTTCTATTTAGAAACCCTAATTTGTGGGTTGTAAACCCTAATGACCAATTACGACCCTAATTGCTTAATTAGCAATTTTAATTAAGAATTATTAATCCTAATTAGCAATATTTTAGTATGATTAAGAAATTTTAATCTAATTAGAAAATTCTAATTATAATTTAGAAATATTAATTTTTGATTTTTTTGAACTTTAATTAGAAATTTTAGAAAATCAAATTGCTAAACCCTAAAGGGTTCAAACCCTAAACCCTAACCCTAAACCCTAAGGGTTTAGCTAATTGGCAAGAATGCCATTAAATGTATTTACCAAATGACCAAAGTGCCCTTTTTGGATTTTTAATTAGATAACTTGTAAAAATGGCCAAAACCTTTAGTTGTTGACCAACTCTATTGACTTTGTGACTAAAAATCTCAGCCAATATCTGATATATCATGACACCTAGCAAGTTATACATACATTACATTATATTATATAAGTGTTAAAGAGAGAGAAAATACATAGAATTTGTTCATTTGATATCTAGCTCTCACCAACTCCTTCTCCCATCCAAAGCTACGAATTTGCTAAGTATATCAGTCCTAAATACAGCCACTAGATCAATCAATAACAGATTGGAGAGCCAAGATTTAAGATTATTCAGGAAAAGGTATAAACCCTAAACTCAACTTAGATCTTGTATGCTAAGAGAACTTTTATGTTTATATGTTTAGATTCATTCTGGAAGATATTTTTAGTTGATCTATGTTGATCCATGATGGATCCATAGCATCAAATGGCTTTAAAATGGTGTTTTACAAAAACTATCCAAGAACATGGGCAGTGGTCTGACAAGCTAATGTCAGTCGCCACAGATCCTTATTCGTTAATGCTTTTTGTTGTTTTATGTTTTGGATCTGTAATTTGGTATGAGTTCTTGGTTCTGCAAGTGAAATCAGAGTTTTTGGATGTCTAGATTAAAAGATATACTCGGTCAAAGTCGGTTGACCGACCATGACCGAGTACAATCTGGGTAACCCAGAAACGGCTTACCAATGTCTGACAACTTATTTAAGCCCCTTGATCTGTCCATCTTCTTAGTCTTTTTACTGATTTGTTGAATTAATATTATAGCTAGTAGTATGGAACGTAGACCCATGCCTTCAGAACTCTTAAACAATTAATATATCGATTGTAGAAAGTGGTCAAAGTAGGCCACTCGGACTGATTTTGAAATTCTGGAATTTCCAAAAAAGTTCATGAGCCAAGTTTCTGACAGGGCTTGACCGAGGCATATATTGTGGATCGGTTATTGTTGAACTTATATGTTGCTGTTTAAATGTTCTATGATATGTGGTGTCTAACTGTGAACCATTAAACCACCAACATCATGACCAGAACTCATATATAATCGAGCACGAAAGTAGGTAGTCGAACTGCCTGGGTTTCTGGAAAACCCAGAAACCATCTGACAACAAATTTGGAGGCTTTGATATCCTTGTTGTGATGTCGTATGACCAAGTTACTAATTGATAGTTGTAGTACTACATTCCTACTACAACATCGATGTTCAAGTTAGCCAAAATCATGCCTGAGCAGAGAATTATATTGAGTCAAACGTGCACCCGTGTAATTGGTCTGACAGTGTTCTTGAGGCTGAAGAACACCTAAGGCGACAGACAAGTGTCGTTATAGGCTTTAGCGACGGTTTAATTAATTTTTGAATTTCTGAATATTCCGAAAATTATTTAAAAATTGAAATAAATTCTAAAAATTACCAAAAATTATTTTAAAAATTATTTTAAATTATGAAAAATAATTTCTGACCAATTGAAATATTTTTCTTTAATATTTATAATTATCTAAATATTAAAATTATTTAATTTATTTAACTAGTGTATTAAATAAATTAGAGAAAAATAATTTAATATTATGAAAAATTATTTTAAATAAGAATAATGTATTTAAAAATATTTTGAATTATAAACTATAATTTTTAATATTTTTGGAGAATTTTTATTAATAAATTAATATTAATGATATTTCATTTATTTAATTACTAAATTAAATAAATAAGTTAAAAATTATTTTAATGATTTAAAAATCATTTTAAATAAGAATAAAATGTTAGAAAATATTTTGAATTATAAAATATAATTTTCAATATTTTTGGAGAATTCTCATTAATAAATTAATATTAATGATATTAGATTATTTATTTATTAAATTAAATAAATGAATTAA
Source organism: Panax notoginseng (assembly GCA_016801055.1). Classification (NCBI taxonomy): domain Eukaryota; kingdom Viridiplantae; phylum Streptophyta; class Magnoliopsida; order Apiales; family Araliaceae; genus Panax; species Panax notoginseng. The sequence continues at coordinate 237,670,967 of CM029013.1, read as the reverse complement.
AAATGATTTTATTGCTTTAAAAATCATTTAAAATGAGAAAAATGATTTAAAAGTTTTTTAAGTTATAATTAATGACTTTTAATATTTGAATAATAATTTTATTAATATTTAAATATTAATGGTGATGGTTTAAAAATGATTTTAATTATTTTAAAAATTATTTAAGTAGAATATTGATGATTTAAAAATATTTTAATAATAACTTTAATATTTTGACAAGTATGTTATTAATATTTTTATATTATTAAATATTAATAATGATAAGATTATTTGATAATTAAATCATTTAAAATGATTTAAGTGTTTGAAAAATTATTATAAATTATAATAATTATTTATAAATTATTAAAAGCTTCCGAAAAATATTATAAACGATATTTGACTTATCTAAAATAATATTGAAGCTTAAAGACTAAGATTGTTAGACAATCAATGTGTTAATTGTCGGATAGGGTGACCAGAACACCGAGATGAGACCAAAGTCCAACCAGACTGAACTAGTCAGACTTGATAAGTGTTTATATAGGTTATAAACACTAATGTGCCTATGTGGTAATGTGCCTAGGAGAAGTTTGACTGTAAATTACAGTATTATGTGTTATAAAATATTGTGCTAATTGTGAGACCGATATTATTGGTTATAGGTCTTACGAACGCAGTTAATTATATTGTGTAGCTGTAATCAACGCGGAAGGCAAGCTTCCTAACTCAACCTTGAGTTATATTCATTCAATTATTATGGTTAATTATTGCTAATTATACCATGTCCAGGAAAGTTATTGTTGATTATTCGCAGTTAGTGCATGATTAATAATTCAAAATGAATTACTGATTCAAAAAATATATATCCATAGAATTACTGTTGTTGGATATTTATATCTGTAGAAACTAATATTGACAGTACAGATAATTCTTGTTTATTATCAAATTATATTGAGAAATGTCTTAGCTAATTATTCTGGCTAGACGAACATTTGTTAGAACTTGATAAATACGAGAAGAGAAATCAATTGTTATTGATAGATCGATGCCAATTATTTCGGCTAGATCAATAAGTAGATAGAATTTGAAATCACAGTATTTCGTTGTTAAATCAAAAATCTTAATTCTGAGACTGAGAAGAACAACCTTTTTATATAAAGGGAACATTTTGGGTCGTATATTCGACCATTGCGCGCTGTTAAGTATTATGCATAATATAGGGTATAATAAAGCTGATCACTTGTTATACTTGCAGAGGGGTATGATTTAATCTTTATGGTTATCTGATACACCTGGGTATGTATCAAAGTAAATCTTTGATAGATACCCGAAAAAATAAGTTCAAAGATCTGGTGAGATCACTCAGCATAAATCTGGAAAATATTTCACTTTGTTATTGCGTAGAATTAATTCTTGTTTATTTAATAGAATATCATAGAAACTTTGAAAGCGTTGTACTCTTTCATTATCAGATTATTGCGTTCTTAGAATACGAGAAGACTTGTTATTGATTAATGATTTGTTCAGCTATTTCAAAGTTCCCCGAACTTTGGTTTTATTCTATCAACATAGATAGCTTATTATTTTAATACTTATACATTCATTGTATATCTTAACTTGTGGGGCAAATTTGTTGCTCACCCTTGCTAAATAAAACTTTTCAGCTAGGGACGAAGTTGCAGAAGATGCTGTGAAGAACAAAGGCAAAGACATAGTGATTAATTAGTTATGAATAACATTATTATTATGTTGTATTTGTGAACCCTTTTTGTATAACTAAAGGGTATGTTTGTAATGTTAAGGTTAGAGAACCTGGGATAATGTATTAACTATATCAGTTAATGAAGTGTATGTTCCTATTTAAAAATAAATGGGTAGTTAAATGTTATTTATATTGTGGATCGTGAACACCAAACTCGGGGGTCAGGTAACCAGAATTTAGGGGTGTCACAGGTTGGTATCAGAGCTGTAGTGACCAAGGTGTCACCAGTTAGTAGAAGAGCTGTAGGTTATAAACCTTAAGTGGGGTGGGGAAAAACCATAGGATTATAACCATAAGTGAAATAGAGAAAACTCATTTAGAGTTCTAAGTGAGGGATTGCCGAAATATATCAATAGAGAGATATGTGGACACATAGTGTAAGAAGTTCTTACTGGTGAAGTACTAATCAAGTCATTTAGACTGATTATAGGATGTCTGGAGAAGATGAAATGAGTACGGAGGTGCTAGCGGCTGTTACACTAGTGCTAGTAGCCGAGGTGCCAGCGCAAAGTGAGTTAGTTGAAGAGGTGGGAAAAGATGAACCTATGGTCAATCTGGGGAGCGATCATGACAATTATCCCGAGATGTATCTGAATGGTGATGAGGAGGCAGAGTTCGAAGAAGCTAAGGTGAAGAAAGAGAATAAGATTAAAGTTGGAGAACAAGATCAACTATCTGCAGAAGTTCAAGAACTCCGGAGAAAAGTATTTCTCTTGGAGGAGTTATGGAAGACGGAGCAAGCGTTACACGAAATGACCGAAGAACGGAACGAGCTGAAGGCGCATGTGGAAAGTATGAAGACCGAAGTTGGTGGATCATCTGAAGGAACAATCAAGCAGCAAAAAGGCAAGAAAAAGAGAAAGAAGGACAACGACAGTAATGATTCTAAAAGTTTAAACCCGAAGAAAAAGCAAGTCTGCAGCAAGTGTGGAATGACTCATGTGGGAGAACGGGTCACGGATTCAATAAGTGTCCCAGTAAGAAGAAGGCGGGTGAAGGGAGTTGACGGTAGATAGCTTAAGTTTAAGCGATAGTATCTTTTGATAGTGTATTGAGAACGATGTGTGAACATATATAAATATATATGTTTGTATGAGTTAAATCTTTATTTTCTATATAAATATAAGACTAAGATTAATTTTGAGTTCTTAAAACTCACACTTATGGTAAGTTCATGACTCATAATTATGTGAAATGTTTTGAACCCCTCAGCGAATGGACGCCAAAGGTCTGACTAGGATAAGTTCATTCACATATATAATTGTGGTAAGTTCCTGAACCCCTAGGTGTAGTAAGTTTGATGAACTGGGAATATTTATTTGTGAATGGAGAATTAAAACTTTTTTTTTGTATAAAGTTGGAGAATTACAACTTTTATTTAAAGTTGTGTTGTTAATCCTGATATTATTTAAAAAGGGATAGTGTTATGTGTTAAGAGCTAAATGTACTATGTGCTATTTGAATAAATATGCTATTATATGAGAATTTTTTTTATTCTTATTGTGTTATTAATAAGAATCTGTGTAAAGAAGGAGAATTAATGTAAGATTTTTATCAGATAATACCGCCAGGGAAGGGATGTCTAAAGAGAAATATAGAAGAGCAATTTTTGAATCTGAAGCAGGAAGATATGACGGTGACAGAATATTTTGTCAAGTTCAACGAGTTAGCAAAATTTGCTCCACATCGAGTGGATACTGAGAAGCTTAAAGCACGATGTTTTAGGAACGGATTGAAATCGTTGGTACTCGAAAAGTTGGATGTGCTGCAAATTAGTTCATTTTCAACGTTATTAGAAAAACCCATTATCGCTGAAGGAGAAATTGAAGCAGTATTGAAGAATAGTCAAGAACAAAGAAGGGAGGCTGAAGGAAATATTATGATAGGTGATAGTGGAGGTAGTAATCTTAATAAACGTAAGAGGGATGGTGATATTAACAATCCAGTAGAGATTAGGAAGAAAGGCGTGCCGTGCGTAGTTTGCGGGAAGCATCACCAAGGAGTTTGTTTAAAGAACGAAGGAGTCTGTTACAACTGTGGTCAAGAAGGACACATGTCACCCCAGTGTCCCATTCCAAAGAAGACACAAGGTTGTTTTGCATGTGGATCGACCGATCATCTGGTCCGAAATTGTCCGAAGAGAAATGTAGAGAGGAGAAGTGCCAACAAGGGACCCGGTAGCGGAACCTTGGCGATTCGAGGACCTGCACAGCCAAGAAGAACAACAACATTCACTTTTAGCATAACAGTTCCAAATGGAGCAGCTGCCCATGAAGAGGCAACAGGTAACGAGTTCGAATAGAAATTAAATTACGCGAGAAATACGAGTTAGATATTTCTGTGGACTGTTTTCTGTTATAGATTCAAGTCATAGGTTAAAAATTTGAGACACAATTTAATAGTGTGTTGATAAAAATGAATTGATGATACAACTTTAAAAGATTATAGAAAATAAGAAAGGGGTGATTCCGAGGACGAAATCCTTTTAAGGAGGGGTAAATGTGATAACCCAGGATTTTGAATAATCCAAAATTTTGCGAATAATTTTTTTTTATTAATATTAATATTAATATTAATTATCAATTTAGTGACAAGTATCTGTGATACGAGTTTAGAGAATGAGTCAACTTGTGTATTGACTAAGAAATTAGAGTAGAGTTGTGCTTAATAGATATTAGAAACCCTAATGTCAGGATTAGAAACCCTAATTGTAAGCCGGGAAACCCTAATTTTTTATTCGGGAATCCTAGAACCCTAATTAGGAAACCCTAATCCTAATTAGTAAGCTTAATGTATTTATTAAATTTAAATATGATTAGAAAACCCTAATTATATTTTAGTTATCTTAATTTTCTATTTTACAAACCTAATTGTAAGTTGGAAATTTTATTTTTCTATTTAGAAACCCTAATTTGTGGGTTGTAAACCCTAATGACCAATTACGACCCTAATTGCTTAATTAGCAATTTTAATTAGGAATTATTAATCCTAATTAGCAATATTTTAGTATGATTAAGAAATTTTAATCTAATTAGAAAATTCTAATTATAATTTAGAAATATTAATTTTTGATTTTTTTGAACTTAAATTAGAAATTTTAGAAAATCAAATTGCTAAACCCTAAAGGGTTCAAACCCTAAACCTTAACCCTAAGCCCTAAGGGTTTGGCTAATTGGCAAGAATGCCATTAAATGTATTTACCAAATGACCAAAGTGCCCTTTTTGGATTTTTAATTAGATAACTTGTAAAAATGGCCAAAACCTTTAGTTGTTGACCAACTCTATTGACTTTGTGACTAAAAATCTCAGCCAATATCTGATATATCATGACACCTAGCAAGTTATACATACATTACATTATATTATATAAGTGTTAAAGAGAGAGAAAATACATAGAATTTGTTCATTTGATATCTAGCTCTCACCAACTCCTTCTCCCATCCAAAGCTACGAATTTGCTAAGTATATCAGTCCTAAATACAGCCACTAGATCAATCAATAACAGATTGGAGAGCCAAGATTTAAGATTATTCAGGAAAAGGTATAAACCCTAAACTCAACTTAGATCTTGTATGCTAAGAGAACTTTTATGTTTATATGTTTAGATTCATTCTGGAAGATATTTTTAGTTGATCTATGTTGATCCATGATGGATCCATAGCATCAAATGGCTTTAAAATGGTATTTTACAAAAACTGTCCAAGAACATGGATCGTGGTCTGACAAGCTAATGTCAGTGGCCACAGATCCTTATTTGTTAATGCTTTTTGTTGTTTTATGTTTTGGATCTGTAATTTGGTATGAGTTCTTGGTTCTGCAAGTGAAATCAGAGTTTTTGGATGTCTAGATTAAAAGATATACTCGGTCAAAGTCGGTTGACCGACCATGACCGAGTACAATCTGGGTAACCTAGAAACGGCTTACCCGTGTCTGACAACTTATTTAAGCCCCTTGATTTGTCCGTCTTCTTAGTCTTTTTGCTGATTTGTTGTTTTAATATTATAGCTAGCAGTATGGATCGTAGACTCATGCCTTCAGAACTCCTAAACAATTAATATATCGATTGTAGAAAGTGGTCAAAGTAGGCCACTCGGACTGATTTTGAAATTCTGGAATTTCCAGAAAAGTTCATGAGCCAAGTTTCTGACAGGGTTTGACCGAGGCATATCTTGTGGATCGGTTGTTGTTGAACTTATATGTTGCTGTTTAAATGTTCTATGATATGTGGTGTCTAACTGTGAACCATTAAACCACCAACATCATGACCAGAACTCATATATAATCGAGCACGAAAGTAGGTAGTCGAACTGCCTGGGTTTCTGGAAAACCCAGAAACCATCTGACAACAAATTTGGAGGCTTTGATCTCCTTGTTGTGATGTCGTATGACCAAGTTACTAATTGATAGTTGTAGTACTACATTCCTACTACAACATCGATGTTCAAGTTAGCCAAAATCATGCCTGAGCAGAGAATTATATTGAGTCAAACGTGCACCTGTGTAACTTGTCTGACAGTGTTCTTGGGGCTGAAGAACACCTAAGGCGACAGACAAGTGTCGTTATAGGCTTTAGCGACGGTTTAATTAATTTTTGAATTTCTGAATATTCCGAAAATTATTTAAAAATAGAAATAAATTCTAAAAATTACCAAAAATTATTTTAAAAATTATTTTAAATTATGAAAAAAAAATTCTGACCAATTGGAATATTTTTCTTTAATATTTATAATCATTTAAATATTAAAATTATTTAATTTATTTAATTAGTGTATTAAATAAATTAGAGAAAAATGATTTAATATTATGAAAAATTATTTTAAATAAGAATAATGTATTTAAAAATATTTTGAATTATAAACTATAATTTTTTAATATTTTTAGAGAATTTTTATTAATAAATTAATATTAGTGATATTAGATTTATTTAATTACTAAATTAAATAAATAAGTTAAAAATGATTTTAATGATTTAAAAATCATTTTAAATAAGAATAGAGTGTTAGAAAATATTTTGAATTAAAAAATATAATTTTTAATATTTTTGGAGTATTCTCATTAATAAATTAATATTAATAATACTAGATTATTTATTTATTAAATTAAATAAATGAATTAAAAATGATTTTATTGCTTTAAAAATGAGAAAAATGATTTAAAAGTATTTTACGTTATAATTAATGACTTTTAATATTTGAATAATAATTTCATTAATATTTAAATATTAATGGTGATGGTTTAAAAATGATTTTAATTATTTTAAAAATCATTTAAGTAGAATATTGATGATTTAAAAATATTTTAATAATAACTTTAATATTTTGACAAGTATGTTATTAATATTTTTATATTATTAAATATTAATAATGATAAGATTATTTGATAATTAAATCATTTAAAATGATTTAAGTGTTTGAAAAATTATTATAAATTATAATAATTGTTTATAAATTATTAAAAGCTTCCGAAAAATATTATAAACGATATTTGACTTATCTAAAATAATATTGAAGCTTAGAGACTAAGATTGTTAGACAATCAATGTGTTAATTATCGGATAGGGTGACCAGAACACCGAGATGAGACCAAAGTCCAACCAGACTGAACTAGTCAGACTTGATAAGTGTTTATATAGGTTATAAACACTAATGTGGCTATGTGGTAATGTTATTGCGTAGAATTAATTCTTGTTTATTCAATAGAATATCGTAAAAACTTTGAAAGCGTTATACTCTTTCATTATCAGATTATTGTGTTGCCTAGAATACGAGAAGACTTGTTATTAATTAACGATTTGTTCAGCTATTTCAAAGTTCCCCGAACTTTGGTTTTATTCTATCAACATAGATAGCTTATTATTCTAATACTTATACATTCATTGTATATCTTAACTTGTGGGGCAAATTTGTTGCTCACCCTTGCTAAATAAAACTTTTCAGCTAGGGACGAAGTTACAGAAGATGCTGTGAAGAACAAAGGCAAAGACATAGTGATTAATTAGTTATGAATAACATTATTATTATGTTGTATTTGTGAACCCTTTTTGTATAACTAAAGGGTATGTTTGTAATGTTAAGGTTAGAGAACCTAGGGTAATATATTAACTATATCAGTTAATGAAGTGTATGTTCCTATTTATAAATAAATGGGTAGTTAAATGTTATTTATATTATGGATCATGAACACCAAACTCGGGGGTCGGGTAACCCAAATTTGGGGGTGTCACAGGCCATGACTGAAATTTCTGGGCAGCCCAAAAATGTGAAGAATAGCCTCTGACAGCTACTTTAGGCCCTTAGATCTTTCTATTGGTGTATATTTTGATCATATTTGTTGTTGGGTCTTGTAGTGGTGAATTTGTACTATATGATCTACTCAACAACAAGTCCAGAAACACTTTGTGTGAAGAATGATTCATGGTCAAACTGGGTCACTCGGTATCTGACTTGATTTTCTTGGTTTTCATGATGAACATGAAGAACACCTATAGCGACGGTTCTGTCGCTATAGGTGGTCTTTAACGACAGATTAATTACTAAAATTATTATTTTATTAAATAATTAGAAAAACATGGCTTTTAATTATGGAAAATACATAATAAATTATTAAAAATTATATTAAAGTTAGAAAATTAGTTTTTTTATTATTTTAAATATATTTCATATATATTTAATATTTTTTTAAAATATAAAAGGTATTAAATTTATTTAAGTAAAATATTAAATAAATTATTTAAAAATGATTTTAATACATGAAAAATCATTTAAAAATATATTATGGTATAAGAAAAATATTTGAAGTTATTTTAATAACTTTTAATATTTTGTGATAAATTTCATTAATAAATTAATATTAATGATAATTAGTTATTTAATAAATATATTAAATAATTTAGTTTAAAAATGATTTTATTATTATAAAAATTATTTTAAATAAAAATAAAATGTTTAACGGTATTGTAAGTTATAAAATATAACTTTTGATATTTAAAGGTAAATTTAATTAATAATTTAATATATTACTGATATTAAGTTTATTTAATAATTATATTAAATAAATAGTTTAAAAATAGTTTTATTGAATTAAAAATTATTTAAAAAGGAAATAAATGAATTAAAAATATTTTAAGTTATAATAAATGACTTTTAATATTTTGATAAATAATAAATTAATATTTTAATATTAATGGTAATTATTTAAAAATAATTTTAAATGTTTTAAAAATTAGTTAAGGGTAATATTAATACTTTAAAAATATTTTGAGTTATTATAAATAACATTAATATTTTGGCAATGGTTTCATTAATAGTTTAATATTAATTAAATATTAATGATAATAGAATTAATAAATATTTAAATCATTTAATAATGATTCCGATGTTTGAAAATTCATGATAAATTATAATAAATATTTAAAAATTATTATAAGTCATTTAAAAATAATATGATTGATATTTTCAGTTATTGAACTTCAGGATAGAGTTTTAGACTCGATAAGTACCCGATAAAGATGTCGGTACACCGAAATATTTTAGAAATTGATCTGAACTTAGATAATTTGACTTGATAAGTGTTTATTTGTGATTCAATGGTTGTTAAACATATGTGACAATGTGATTAGATAATGTGCTGACTGCAATAAGCAGTGCTATGTGTTACGATATATTATTCTAATCGAACGAATGATCTTATTACTGATAGGTCGTTGTATAAAAGATTAATCTAAGTTACGTTATGGTAAGCAGCAGCTCAGGCAAGTATCCTACCTTTGTATTTCCTTTATGCAATGGGCATGAGTAAGAATGTTTTAGAATTATATTATTACAGTACAGATTATTAACCCTATACTATATACGCTCATTGATTATCAACATGTTAGTATATGGTAATTCAGATATATATATATTCTGTTCGTTAATTTCTATAAATGGTTATACAAGTGTCCCCACTTGGATAATCATTGTATTTAATCACATGTTGATACACATTTGTTAATTACCCATATATATATATATATATATATATATATATATATGTTGAATTATAGATTATTGTTGAACAAGATAAAACTTTTGGTTTGGAACCCGACAAGTATGAACGTTCCGTAAACGGGAAAACTTTTTATGCACCCAAGATGGACAGAGTGAACGATACTATCGTTCTTACATGTAGTATTGATCAATACAGGGCATAACGGGATGATCACTCCCCCCCCCCGTGCCCGTAAGTTATAACGGTATGCAGATGAAGTTCGGCTAAACCTATTTGAAAATTGAAAATAATGTTCATAGTATGTCACCTTAACCCCAATTATAGTCATTACGTAGTTTTAAAAATTCGATAGAGAGTTATTATGTTATTATTATCGGTTCAGATTTCTTCACAACAATTGACTGGTTGTAGAAGGGTAGTACAAAGAAAATATTTAACCCTTTTAGCTAATATTTATAATTATTATTACTTGCTGGGCACTCAAATGTTCACTCTTGCTTAAATTAAATGTTTTCAGTTAAGTATGATTAACCAGAAGGCTCAGGAAAGAACAAGGGGAAAGGAAAGTTGTTCGAATGAGATTTCTAATATGTTGTGTAATAGTTATAGTTTATTAAGACAATGTTACTTATTATCTATGATGTAATGAATGTTTAAAGGTCTCGTACCTGGGACTAAACTTTGATGCATATGTAAATTAAGTTTGAATTTTATATATTTTATTTAGCTTATAGAAATGGTATCGTTGTCGACGTCGGGATTTTTAATTGTCCCTTTCCGTTACTTGTTCTTTGGTGTTCTCATTTTAGGTGAGATTTGTTTGAAAAAACAAGTGAAAAAGGTCCGACATGTATAATGTCAACGATGGACTGTTAAGAGTCGTCAGTTGGTTTTTTAAATGGTTGTACCAACATAACCGAGAAAAGGTTTGCACATTGACCCAGTGATGTGACACTGCTAAACAGGTCGGTGAAACTGAGATTCAATTAAGGTCCAGGGACTTGGTTATGCGGAAGGAAGGTGTTAGGTACCCCCCGACATCCGTGTTACCACGGTGACCACCTCTTTTCAAGAAACTGTTATCTAAATGTGTGTGTGTGTGTGTGTGTGGGTCAATGTGTTGTTATTTGGAAGTAGTGCGAGGCCTCGTTCGCACCTATATACACAGGGTTTGAATTTTATATAAAAATTTAATTTTAAGCAAAATATGGCAGTGATGTTTTATAAAAGAGGTTTTTCAAACCCTGATGCTCAATAGTAAATAATACCTTTTACACTCCCATTTTATTAAGTGCTCGGTTTGATTGATTTTATTTGACAGATGCGAAGCATCCGTACGAAAATAATGTACAAAAAGGTGTTGAATTCCTCGTGGGTATGAAAACCATCTGAGGAAATCTAAACATCACAAATATAAATTCAAGCTGCTTACAGGTGAAAATGTCCATCACGGGAACCGAATCTAGATCTAATGGCTTGAATCTGTGATCACATGATTCCTAGGCTCACATGATGCCGCAATTGATATAAACGTAGTAAGCAGGTATATATATAAAAGTTGTAAATATATATATACATACATGATCACCAACCACGAAGCACCTCCATGGGGGATCAGAAATGTAAATAAAGCTGTTAAAAGCTATCAACCGCCACGGAGGGAACTCCAGGCGGGAGAAAACGTAAAGAAAGTTGTACAAAGCAATCAACTGCCACGAAGTGAACTCCAGGCAGGACGAAATTTATATATATATATATATATATATATATATATATATATATATATATATTAAAGTACGTAAACGCTCCGGATGTAAAATTTAGGCTCATCGAACAAAGTTCGACCACAGATAATATAAATAAGTATATATATATTAAAGCAGGTAAACGCTCCAGACCGAAGTCTAGGCTCAATCGAGGCATAACTTGATAATGTATATATATATATATATATATATATATATATATATATATACAGACTGGAATGAAACCACGGACCGAAGTCCGGGCAAAAGTAAGCAACACGACTCTCAACATGTAGAAGGGTGTGTGCAAAGATGAAGAGAAGGATTGTAAAGTGTGTGAGAAGGCTTACAGTGGGCTGCCAAAGAAGACTTTTACATCTTTAGAGTGGGTAAACACAGACTTTTGTAGGTACAAAAGGGCTATATATGAGCTCACAAGTGTTTAAAAGGGAAAAGTACACTGCATGGAATGAGTGCAGAGCAAATTGGGCAGGCCTTCCTCGCTGTCTCCTCCTTCAAAATGGCCACCCCAAGCCCTCTATTTACAGAGGGTGGAGCCGCAGGTGAGCCACAGGTGTACCAGAGACAACCCGGGTGGGCCCGAGTTTTTTGGGTCGGGTCATCTCGAAGTACATGCACTCAGGCGCTGTAATGTCCACTTAGACTTTCAAAAATGCAATTTGGGCATCCGTTTGAGGTATACAGGACCTATTTCGGACCGCCGTTGTCGAGAGTTGTACGATGGCATGGGATTAAAGTTTGTGCAAAGTCATTGAAGATGGGACGGTGCCCTCCGGTCTTCAAGCTTCAACTTTCATCTGTTACCCCCAACAATAGTCACTCGAGATTGGTCAGTCTTATGGGACACTGTTGCATAGAGACGTTGAGATGATGTGGTGTGGCATCGTGTTGGTCAGATGACGATGTTGCCCCTCACCGGTGTTATCGTCGGATTGGGCTGATAAAGAAAACGTTACTCAGCTTCGCTGAGATTGGACTGCTGCAATTTGTTAAAGGTCCTCATTATCATCTTTGAGGTGCGCCTGTCTTCCCGATGTTATCCCCGGGATGGTACAGTGTATCTCGTTGTGAGCGCCGAGATTGAAGCTGGTTGCATTTGTAATAAGCATTTCCGGGGTTATTTCCAAAATTGCATTCCTTGGGGTTATCACCAAGGCTGGTGGCTATTCCCATGGTTGGGACTGAGACTGGATACCTCAGGGTTATCTACGAGATTAATCTGTCTTCTCCGGTGTGTGTTCTTGTATTGATCTGCATGCCTCGGGGTTATCTCCGAGATTGGAATTGTTATTCCCAGATTACGATCCGGGGTTGATGCTGAACTTCCGGTAGTATTCGGCATGGATATGGATCGTCTTTTAGGGTTCCCTCATAAAAGATGAATCTACTCTCCTGTAATGTTAGTGAGAGGTGTACAGAAAATTTTGAGTGTCTACAGATGCCCCTCTTTATCTTACTCATGCATGGCGATGCATGGGTAGGATAAAGAATCCTAGACACTTGAAACGTAACAAGACAAACATGGTACTATGGATAGCAACATGAGGCAAATGTATGATGCATGTGTACGGGGTTGTAGCCCAACACGCTAGGGATGATTGCTGGCTCCTTGTTGCTTCAACTGGGGGTTGGCAACGATGACCAGATTTGATGTGTAATCCGAATATGTTAGGATGTTGATGTTGGAGTTATCACCAATGTCATGCGTCTTCGATTATGACTTGATCCCGAAGATGTACCTCTTATGTGTGAGAGATCTACGGGGATGAAGCTTGATCTACTTGAGGATGTGTATAACATATTCCATTATCAATCCTCCTTGATGACAATCTCCTGGTTTGTATCGTTAGGACATGTCACGATTCTGTTGGATTTACTGCCAACAGTAAATGCCGTCAGGGATGCCCGACCTTTGTTGACGTGTATTTCACCGACATGTGAATCAACGGCTGAAAAATCCTATGGGATATACTGTCAAGGTTGCTTGACCTCCGCTGTCGTGTAGATCACCGGAACATTACGTTGTGACCCCTGCCGGGGATCCGCTGGGGAGTGATGAATATAGACGTACGCAATAATAGAATAACTTTCCATGCTTCGATGGGTTTACTTGCCATCGGCTGAAACAACGTCAAGGCTGCTTGACCTTCGTTGATTTATGTGTCAACGGATGAGCATGCATTGTAACCCCCGCTGGGAACCTCTTTTGTGAAAAGATTGGGGTGACAACCATACGCTGACGGCATCGGACCTCTGTACGGTATTGTCGAATGTGGTATGCAAAGACTTAAATCATCGGTATAGTAAATCCTATGTTCGGGCGAATACCAATGGATGAAAAGGAAGCCACAGTTGGATCCAGAAAAACCAAAGTTTTAGGCTATTCTGCTCAATCGCGTAGCGTTTTTATCCCTGATTTGGCCTTTTCAACTTATAAGAACTCCTTTACAACTTGAATTAGACCGAGCTGGAGGGATGGGACCCATATGGGGGTGCCGCAGGTGCACCTGCTGCAACCACAGATGGGCCTGCGGCCAACCGTGGATGATATAATCTAGCAGGTTGGTCTCACAAGTCACTTTCAACTTGCTTTGCATAGAGAAAACCGTGAGCCATCTTCAGATCTACTGAGTTCGGACTGCTTTCTGTAAATTCTGTCACCGTACGAGTGTTCTACACTATCCTGGTAACATATGCCTATATTTTCTCTCATTTCTGTCCGTTGGATTTTGAGTTATTGCATGAAATGCATCTAAACACATAGTAGTGATTATGTATGCACAAATGACTTGATGACAAATATTCAACATAGTAAATGTTAGTATTAAACCATGCTGAACATAATGATGTGAAAAAATTTGACTTTTGAGACAGTCAAATTGGCACCTTTTCCTGCTATTTTTTGTCCTATTTGAGGTCCAATGAGCATAAGATAGCAAGGCAAAGTACTCCTAATATTGAGGTTGGCCTTAAGCATGATGATTTTAATTTTTAATGCATATATTATGTATATGACTTTGGGGCAGGTGTGCTACTGAATGGCCACCTAGACATGCCTTTATGCATGTGGATAGTCCTATTTTCAAAGGGGACTGTGGCAAAAAATTTCCAAATATAGGCATTGGGTAGTCATGCATTTTAACTCTATTATATGTTAAAGTAAATTCATGCATGCATATAGTCATAAAATGCATTCTAGAAAGCTCCAGGTAAGGAAATACCACACACTTTCTGAGGTGATTTGGAGACTTGTTGTCCAGACACTATGGATCCGGAAGGACCTCGACGGATCCGGATCACCCTTTCTGAAGTGCCTCATCCCCATTCTGTCTGACAGCCTCGACAGTTGGTGGAGGCTGTGATACGTCCTGTCCAAGTAGATGTTCCAGACGTTGAGGACGAGGAGGAGGATATTCTGATAGAGGACCCCGCTCCTACTGCACCTGTCCCTTGTAGGGAGTTTTCGAGCATTCAGGTGGTGAACCCAGAGTTGCTGGGTGATTTGGGCAGACATCCATCGAAGTATTTGCATGCTAACGAGGTATGGTGTTAGACTTTGATCTTCCTTCTTTCCTATTGATGAGGATTAAAGGGTTTTGATGTTCATCTGCATTTCATGCAGGTTCCTGGTTTTACACAGACTCGAGAGAACTGGTTCAGCATTCACTCCATGTATCAGGCGCTTCATCCTGACTATAGAGTGGTAGTGCATGAGTGGGGATTTGGGGCATTCTTCTCCATCCTTCCCCGTCGTTGTCCCTGGGATTATCTCAGGGCATTATCTGAGCGATGATTTCATCAGACTCAGTCACTCCATCTGCTAGATTGCGAGGTGATGATGACACCTATGGATTGGCGATTTATCACAGGTATAGAGTTCGGAGGGCAGCCAGTGCCTTGCATGGAAAATATTACCCCTACTACCGTTAGATCCTTATTAGGAGTTCTGACGGCGGTGCTCAAAGGTAGGACTGTCTATTCAGGTCCTTTGAGCGTAGATGCTATGAGCGGGCTATTGAGTGAGCCTATGCCTGATGATGTCAGAATCAGGGATCGCATTCTGTGGTGATTGTTCCTGATGATCATTCAAGGCTGCTTCATAGCAGATAACTCTTCCACGGTATCTTTCGCTTTGATCAGTGCTACACGTGATGTGGACCGTATTGGAGAGTATGATTGGGGTTCCTACACCTTTGCCTATTTCCTCCGGGGCATGCGTATGCGCTCACAGGGTTTGACCGAGGCTTGGCTAAGATTTTACCCATTTCTGCTGGTGAGTATTTCTCTTGTCATTTACCATGTATAGGTTAACAGTGTTAACTGACAGCAGATGTTTGCCTTTGTATTGGCAGTTTTGGGCCTATGAGAGGCTTCCATGCTTGCATCCTGTGAGTGTGTTAGGTTTAGACACATATCCACGAGGACGAAGATGGCATCATTCGATTCTGCTAGAGGTCCCTGTAGCTGAGGGATTCACTCATTACCGTATGCAGCTGGAGTTGTTGACGGCTGACACCATCACATGGCTTCCCTATTTTGGGGAACACCTGGCCGTGGGTTTTAAGGATGGATACCCGACTGGAGTCGAGTATGTGATTTCTACCAGGAGAGTTCCTCTCTTCACAGATAGAGGTTGGGAGCTCTATTTAGGAGAACGTGGTATTAGGAGCACCACAGGGGAGATTCGTATACCGATCTTGCCTCCTGCTAGGAGTTATTGGCCTGTATCGCAGTCACCAGTCACTGATATCCCATTGTTGGGGTTGACAGTTTTGCATTGTCAGAGGGTCTATGTACTCAAGAGACGTTCCATCGGTGGTGGTCCCCTCGCACTATTGGAGCTCAGTTCTGCGCCACACAATTTATGGGGGATATGGTTCCAGGATCCTTGATGATGACGGATTGGATAGCTTGTGTCCGAGATCTGACTCATATGACCCAAATTGATAGTTTGACCCAGCAGTTGGACTAGGCACATATTTTTATCCTGCATTTGGGCAGTGATCCGGCAGAGGCGGCTTCATTTGATCCTTCTAGCTCAGGCGCTGGCCCCTCAGGTGACCCATTCGATTTTGTCGACACGGATCCTCCTTTATATAGGCCTGACATCCCTGTTGATAGAGATCCAGTGACTCAGGAGGAGTTACATCAGGTGGATAGGATTGATGATGTGGACATCGACACCATTGTCTTCTTCTGATATGTATTCTCGTTATATCTTTTGATAGGCCTCTGTTAGATATTGGGTGGCTGTGCCCCATTCTCGCTATATCTTTTGATAGGCCTTTGTCAGTAGTAGGGCATCTGTGCCCCATTTCCCTGTATTTGTAGCTGTACAGAGATGATGTATTAGATGATGATATACTTAGGAATGTATTTGCAGTATTTTTTCATTCCCTATATCATATTGCCATCTATTATCTGTTATGCATGTATCATGTTATGCATATGTATGTATGTCCAGAGATATTCGGCATTGATCCTTGGATGGTCTTATGACACGGCCCGTACAGATGTCTTCTTCGACAGTTAGCCGTATAGATCATACCCCACCTTCAGTGGTGGCGTCGGGTATGCGATCGTGGTATAATAGCATGTCACCACCAGACAGGGTGACTGTAGATCATTTATTGTAGCATACCATGACCTTTTTGACTTTTCAGGTTCCCACAGGATTTGTGGATAGAATGATAGAGCATTGGCTATCGGATAGGCAGGTATTTCGATTCGGCACCCATGATACTCTGGAGGAGTATGCACGTTTGACGATGCTGCCTTTAGACAGACCTTGTGTGCATCTGACTTTGGGAGACATGAGCAGACGATTCATGACTCTCACATGATTGAGGCGCAGAGTGGTACAGGATGAGTTGACATCTGGCCACGTGATATCCCAACATTTTCTGTACGACAGATTTGGCTCGGAGGATAGCTATTCACGATATTCTAGGGATTTAACCGCACCGGATGATCATTGGCGTTTGGCCAGAGTTGACGTACTGATGCTATGTGTACTGTCATATGTGTATATGTCGCGGTATATGGATGAGATAGATATAGGCGTTGTCATGGCCGTGAGAGCTCTCAGGGAGGGTCGTACCATTGTACCTATGATTATAGCAGAGACCCTGCGGTCGGCATCCTACTGCTGCACTTATCCAACAGGAGTGTTCACTGGGAGTTCAGTCATGCTATATGTGTGGTTCATGTCACACTTGAGACCGATTGGCACTCGAGACCGATTGGCACTCTTAGACGACATGGGTACTGCTTCACCCATGATGTAGCTATGTCATACTCTTTTCATCCATCAGAGTGTATAGATGCTCCGTCCTGGTCCACATTCTTGGCAGATATCAGAGATCCATTCAACATATTGCCGTGTTCGAAGCTTAGCTCACCATACAGCTTCATTACTCACGCTCTGGGCATGGACTATCTCCCTTTGGCTGGTTTGAGGTCAGTGACCACTTATCACCCATTGGCCGTGATGTCGCAGTTCGACCAGTTCCAGGATTTTCATCCTTTTGAGGGGGCGACAGGTAAGCGTTCAGCTTCTCGGTACCTCTCAGCAGAGGACCGATCTCGGGTATACGCCTGCTGGGATCAACGCGAGATAGCGGCTTTTTCTGTCAGTCATCCTGGTTATTCCGCTGAGTATTCCGCATGGATAGAGACAGAGATTTTATCGGCTGCAGCAGTATTTTCAGTACCAGAGCGCGAGTTGGATGATATAGAGCCCATAGAGGACATTGATACCTACATCGAGGAGGAGCCCACTGCTGGGTTGCCAGCATTCCTTTCGAATTCTCCTAGTACCAGCACTGTTGTGATTCAACACTCGGCACAGTACTTAGAGCAGAGTCTTCATCTGATGACCTTTGAGAGAGATCAGATTTGATCTATGATGTCGACTGCTCTTGATGGGAGGGAGGCCGCTCTGTTGGAGAGAGACGAGGCATTGGCTCGTAGAGATGCCACCGTCGTTGAGCGGGATGAGGCTATATCAGCCAGAGATGCAGTGATAGTTGAGCGAGATATCGACATATCTGCCCAAAATGTAGCCATCACAGATAGTACTGCAGTGAAGTCCCTTACCACTGGCATGATCGCAGAGATGAGCGCATACATTGATGATCATATGGTCACCATACAGATGGCTGCAGATCTATTGGGTCGTGTGGATATTCTTATATAGGAGACCACAGCTTCACCTCCATCTTCTGAGAGGGACGCCATGTTGGGCTTGTTAGCTCGCATATACCCTGACTTGTAGATGATCTTGTATTTTCCTGCACAGACTAGCTTAGCCATTTTATCATGTACAGTTTACATTGTGTATATCAAACAGCATTATATATATAACAGGGAAATATATTTTTGATCACTTCCCTTTTAGATATGCCTTGCTGCTTGCTTGATATTTTGCCTGCTACTTCAGGGCTTGTGATCTTGATGTATTCTGAATTCCTTCCGGGTGGATGGACATTGAGTTATCTCTGGATAGTTCAGAATGGATCATTGATCTGTATGTATCCCTACCATTTTTTGGTGTCTTGGGACTGGTTTCTGTATGGAAATGAGGAGAGGAGTATGGCTTTCCTCTCTGAGATTGACCGCACCACAGATGGTCACCAGTACTTCTATTTAGAAGAAGCCTAGTTAATTCCACCTCTTATGGATTGGTGTTGCTCTTCAAGGTATGACCGCAGCTTAGATGGTTGCCGAATCTCCTAGTTGGGAGGAGTTCAGGTAATTCCACCCCTTTGGTCTGATGCCGAATGAAATGTAGTGGATTGAAGGATGATCCCAGTACCAACTGACAAGGGTTTGTGTTTTGGTAGGGGGTGAGACCGCACCATGAATGGCTTCCTACGTACTCCTATTGAAGAGGAGATCAGGTATGCGTAGTTCGAACCTGGTGTAAGAGTTTCAACGCTATATGTGGTACGAATGGTGTAGGAATGTTTTTGTTGTTTTTATTTTATTGCGACCGGGCCATATGAAATGGTTGCTTACGTACTCCTATTGAAGAGGAGATCAGGTCGACGTAGTTCGTCCCTCAGGGCGAGATGAAAAGCGTAATCCCATATGCAGGTTAGAGTGCGGGAAAGAGAAAGTTTAATCCTAGGTTTGAGGATAAATTGTAGGTATAAGAAGTTTGATCCCAGGTATGGGTAGCCAAACTGCAAACGCAAGAGGTTCAATCCACGGTGGGATGACCTAAGTTGTAGGAACGCAAACGAGAAAGCCAGGCTGCTAGCTTGAAAGGTATGTTTCCCTGAGGGGAAAAGTGTAGAAAAGTTATTTGTGGTAAAGGTTTAAAGAACCAGAATAACTGGTGATATGATGGTTCCACACCAGGGTGCTTGCGAATTTCTTCAGATATAGTACCGTTTCACGGCGTCTGAGTTGATGAGTTGCAAAAATTCATCGCCGCCCATTTCTTGCAACTTGAGAGCGCCTCTTGTCAATATTTCCTTGACAATAAACGGGCCTTCCCAGTTAGGAGCGAATTTTCCCTTAGCCTGATCTTGGTTGTCCAGGATTTTCTTCAAAACCAAGTCATGTGGTCTGAATTGCCGTAGCCAGACTTTTTTGTTGTAGGATCGGGCGATCCTTTGCTGATATAACTGACCATGGAAGATAGTCGCGGTTCGCCTTTCGTCTATTAGAGACAATTGGTGATACCTATCTTGTACCCATTGGTCTTCATCCAACTGAGCGTCTATCAATACTCTGAGGGATTCCATCTCAACTTCTATGGGGAGCACTGCTTCCATCCCATAGGTTAATGCATAGGGGGTTACCCCAGTGGAGATGCACATTGAGGTTCTGTAGTCAGAGGCAATAGGTCAGGCCAATTTTTGTGATTGGTGGACATCTTTTGCATAATCTTCTTGATGTTCTTGTTAGCCGCTTCAACAGCACCATTCATCTTCGGACGATAGATGACTGAGTTGAGATGTTTGATGTGGAATTTACTGCATAATTCCTCCATCATTTTGTTGTTGAGATTCTTGGCATTGTCGGACATAATCACCTCTGGTTGTCCATATCGACAAATGACATTGTTTCTGATGAAAGCAACGATGACTTCTTTAGTAACCCTGGGGAAGGAGGCTGCTTCTACCCACTTGGTGAGTAGTCGATCATGGGCCCGATAACGTCCATTCCCCACATTGAGAAGGGCCAAGGTGAACTCATATTGTGAAGTTCCCGTGGAAGGGCGTGTATAGCATTCCCATGAATCTGGCACTGATAGCATCTCCTGACATGGTCATTGCAATCAGCTTTGAGAGACAGCCAATAATGTCCTGTCCTGAGGACTTTCTTGACAAGGAGGGGGCCACAGACTCCACCATGGATTTCATCCATAAGCCTTTAGGCTTGATCTTTGTCTAAACATCTGAGGAGACCTAATCCTGCATCTCTTTTGTAGAGCGCATCTCCACTCAGATAGAATTTCATAGCAAATCGATGGATCCGCCTTTTCTCAGTCGGGCTCGCCTCAGCGGGTGTAGATCCATCT
The DNA here is from genome assembly GCA_016801055.1 of Panax notoginseng. Classification (NCBI taxonomy): domain Eukaryota; kingdom Viridiplantae; phylum Streptophyta; class Magnoliopsida; order Apiales; family Araliaceae; genus Panax; species Panax notoginseng. Next base: position 237,649,936 of record CM029013.1, on the reverse strand, counting down.
CGTAGATATTCCTTGATATGTTGATACCAAGGATGTTGGATGGGAGGTAGCTCATTCGATACTTCTCCAACATAATTCCCATAGGCTGGGGCCTTGTGCAGGGAAATTGTGACGCTTGACAAGTGTTCCTTGTCTGATATGCGAATCAAGGAGGCCAAAGTTGCTAACGCGTCTGCGAAATCATTCCTATTACGAGGAATGTGTAAAAAGGATATTTCTTCGAATCCCAAAGTCATCTTTAAAACCTGCCGATGGTAAGGCAGCAAATGTAGTTCCTTGGTTTGATAGATTCCGGTGGATTGTCTGATTACCAACTCCGAATCTCCAAGGACAGTTAACAGCTTGATGCCCATTGAATGGGAAAGTTTTAGCCCCATAAGGCAGCCTTCATACTCAGACGTATTGTTGGTGCTGACAAACTGTAATTTGACGGCGACGGGATACTGCTCTCCCGTATCAGATACTAGAACTGCCCCAGCTCTAGAACCTTCCATATTGACAGCTCCATCGAAATACATCTTCCACGTTTGGCTTGTATCGTACTGATGGTGTTGCTGAATTGTCTTTACCCCTTCAGCAGGGAAGTAGGTTTCCAAGGGTTTAAAATCCCCTGATGGTGCGGCGGCCAGTTGATCCACAATTCCTTAACCTTTGATGGACTTTTGAGTCACATATACGATGTCAAATTGTTGTAGGATCAACCACCATCTGGACAGCCGACAATTCAGTATGGGTTTACTGAACACGTACTTGAGAGGATCCACGCGGGATATGAGATGGGTTGTGTGCCCATGGGGGTAATGTTGTAACCTCATGGCAGCCCATGCTAAAGCACAACACGTCTTTTAGATCAGAGTGTACTTGTGTTCACTACTGCTGAATCTTTTGTTGAGGTAATAGATAGCTCGTTCTAGGCCTCTATCGTCCTTCTGTCCCAGCAGGCAGCCCATGGCACATCCACTTACGGACAGATACATAAACAGGGGAACATCATCCCTGGGTGGTACCAAGATGGGAGCTTTGATTAGCTATTTCTTGATTGTAAGGAAGGCATTCTGGCACTCCTCATTCCATTTCATGGAGGAGTTCTTCCTTAACAGCTTGAAGATAGGCTCACAGGTTGCTGTGAGTTAAGAGATAAATCTGCTAATGAAGTTGATTCTTCTCAAAAATCCCTGTATTTCCTTTTCTGTCTGAGGAATGGGCATTTCCGTGATGGCTTGGATTTTGGCAGGATCCAGCTCTATCCCTTTGTGGCTGACTAGAAATCCTAGCAACTTGCCTGATTTAACGCCAAAGGCACACTTAGCTGGATTCAACTTCAAGTTGTACTTACGCAACCTGTTGAACAACTTTCTGAGATGGTCTATACGGTCATCCTCCTTCTGAGACTTGACAATAATGTCATCCACGTATATCTCGATCTCGTTATGTATTAAGTCATGGAAAAGTGCCATCATAGCTCGTTGATAGGTAGCTCCAGCATTGATGAGGCCGAATGACAACCGTCTATAGCAAAAAGTTCCCCAAGGAGTGATGAAAGCAGTTTTTTCACAATCTTCCTCGGCAACCATGATCTGATGATACCCCGCAAAGCAATCTGCAAAGGAGTACATGTCGTATTGTGCAGTATTGTCAATGAGAATGTGGATAAATGGCACGGGAAAGCTATCTTTTAAGCAAGCTTTGTTCAAGTCCCGGTAATCCAAACAAACTCGCACCTTCCCTCCAGGTTTAGGAACTGGCACGATGTTGGATATCCACTCAGGATATGTAGACACCATTATGATGCCAGCTTGAAATTGTTTCACAATTTCTTCTTTCACCTTTAAACTCCATTCAGGTTTCAATCACTGGAGCTTTTGCTTGACTGACTTAAATCCCTCTTTAATGGGAAGGCGATGAAGAATAATGTCAGTGGACAAACCCACCATGTCTTCATAAGACCATGCAAACACATCCTGGAACTGGGTTAGTAGCGTAACCATGTCATTCCGTCGGTTTGGGGTAAGGTCTGAACCAATCTGGATTAAATTAGGGTTTTCTAAGGTTCCGAGATTGAAAGGAGTGGTTTAATCAAGGTTGGGTTTGGGTTTGTCTTTGACCCATTCTTGAATTTCTGGAGGCACCTCAATGTCATCCTGTTTATCCACCAAGGCTGAATTCATCTCTACATCAAAGGTACAATCCTTGTGGAGAAGAGGCACCGTATCAGCAAGTACAGGCACATCTAAATTCAGAGTCCTGAAACAAAATATGCTTTCACTTAGTATATATGAAATGTGTTGATCATACACAGTGTTAGCATATACTGGCAAAATAAACTGCTAATACTGTACAAAAAAGTAAGCAGTTATTATATCTACCGGGCAGAAAGAGTTTCCGCCCGCTTTACCCTTGACGACCAATGCAAGGAATGCTGTTCCAATTGGCAAGAGCAAATTCCGGATGAACCGCAGTGATAGAGGGATTATCATCATCTTCCCTGTCCCGAATGATAGCCATTACGTCTGGGCAATCATCGTCTGGGGTGTATTTGTTGGTATGCTCATCATGAACGATGATGCGTATGCCGGACATCATCTGCATGACGTCTTGCTTGATTCTTCATTCCTCTTCCTCCACTGCGGGATCTGGAACAAAGATTTCTTTCTCCTTCACCGGTACCGGCTTGGGAAATAACATTGCCACTATATTGGCTGGCACCTTTACGGGAGGTTGTGCGGACTCGGAGCTTGAAGGCAAAAATAAATGCCGCATGGTTGAAGCTGAAGGAATCTGATGATGCTTATGAGGATTCCTGTAACTAAAGCTGGCAGAATAGCCTAGTCCAGCTGTCCCAATTTGCTTGGTTAAGAGAATAGGGTACTTGATACCCTGGCAATCTTTACCCAACCCTTGTCCCGGTTTATGACCAAACGACATCATTTCTTGCGTGGCCGACATTACCTCGGCAGAAATCTGGGGTTCGGGCAATGGCGTTCCAATAGCATGGTATTGGGTATTGCTTATTTCCAAAGCATGAAAACTAATTGGCTCAACATCCTTATTGGCATTGATGAGCGACATGTCCCCGTGCTGAGGAATATCCGGTTCAGCGTTGACTGTGACCAGGCTATTGTTGATGATGTATTTCAACTGTTGGTGAAGAGTGGAGGGGACTGCCCCTGCCATGTGAATCCATGGTCGTCCCAAGAGCAGGTTGTATCCCGAATCTATCTTGAGCACATGGAAGGATACGCAAAATGTATGAGGACCAATCTCAATTAGCAGCTCAACTACTCCGACCGAGTTACTGCGGGCTCCATCAAAAGCTTTGATAATGGTATGGCTACTCCGAATTCGATTGGGATTGATATTCATCTTCACCAAGGTAGCGTATGGGCAGATATTCAGAGAGGAACCTCCATCTATTAAAACTCCAGCCACCATATATCCGGAGGATATGACCGCAATGTGCAATGATTTGCAATGACCGGTCCCTTCGGGCGGTATGTCACCATCAGTGAAGGATGTCACATTGTTATTGAAAATGTGATCAACCAGATGTTGAAACTTTTCCGTATCAACTAATGTCGGTAGATAGGCTTCTTCTAAAACCTTTAATAAGACCTTCTGGTGATTCTCGGAAGTCAGGACCAAGTCCAAGATTGATATCTATTGTGGAGCTTCTTTCAAGCTTAAAACCACATTGGCTTCGTTATGACCCATAGTGCGAAGGAAGTTTTCAATCTTCTCAATGGGTACTTTCCCCTTAGACTTGATGACAGGCTTCATTACCCGTTGGGGAAGATACAGTGGATTCTCCTTCGACACTGCAGCAGTTATATGCGAGGTGGATCCTTCACCTTCTCCTTCTCCATAATTCCATGGAACTACGCGCAAGCTAACAATAGGATATTATGCTCTGCACAGCAAGTTGATTGGCTTGGGAGCGACCACTTTCAAAGGATTGTTGATTCCCTTTAGTTGAATTACTGGCATGACAAGTGATTTGTTAACCCCATCATTTTTAGCGGATATGACTGCTACTACACTCTTCCATTTAGTAGGACCCGAATCCTCACTTGCCCATAACACAGTGTCGTTATTTGCCAGACGCAGTACGCCACTGTCGATTAAATTTTGAATAAGGTGGTGGAGTGCCCAGCATTCTTCTGTGCTGTGACCGCGAGATTGAGATTGAGAATGATATTGACATACTCCCTCAGAGTTGTATCGTCCTGAACGGGGGTTGATTGGAGGTAGAAGGGAACTAATCCTTCCTTCATTGATTAACATATGAAGGATTTCCTCCATAGGTTGGTCCAAATGTGTGAATTCCCTTTTGTTGGCAAAATCTCGACGGGCCTTAGCATTCGCTCTCTTCATCACTTTGTCTTCCAGCATTTTATTTTCTGAATGTGAAGAGGGAATATTCATGACAATAGGTAGGAGACTGGCATGCTCCTGGCTGATTAGCTGACGAGTCACTTGATGCTAATAAGTCACCAGTTTCGCCAATTGCTCAATTTGTTTACAGAGAGCTTTTATCTTTCATTCCATTGTGAATTGGAACTTGGCATAATCCCATCTATCATGACCATCTTTGGGGGTCTAGGAGGATTCACATCAGAAATTAGAACTCTGTCCGCTGCCCCAATTGATCATGTTAACCTCTTCTTCCTTGTGTTGAGGAAGAGGGTTGTCTTGAACGTGAGGCTGATCGGGTTTGGTGACCACGATTTCACCGTTGTCTATTAGGTCTTGGATTTTGTGTTTCAAGGCCCAACAATCCTGAGTATCATGTTTAGGTGCCCCGGCATGATAATCACATTTCCGAGCAGCATTAAAACCCCGTCCATTAGGGCTGTCTGGTGGAAGTAGATGCGTGATTTTCTTGTGTTGTTAGAAGATTGAGAATGTTCTCGAGGGTGTCCCCTAAGGGTGTGAATACTCGAGGTCGTTTGACTTCTCCACCTTTTGGTACTGGAGGGTTTGAAGACTGTGCTTGAAAGGGAGTGTAATTTCTCCTCTGGATAGGCATGTTTTGACTCAGGGAAACATCATCTTCTTTCTTTTTATGGACCCTCCGGGGGTTGTTCCCATAATTTCTAGTTTGGATGTGATCAGCAATAGCTTTGAGTGCAGCTAGGTCTTGAATCTTTCTGGATTTCAATCCCATTTCAGCCATCTCCCCATGTTTGACCATTTCAGAAAATGGCTTGCCAATGCCAGCTAAAACTCTTTCATAGAAAGGTGCTTCTTGTATATCTATGAAAGTCATGACCATCTCTGATTCTGTCATGGAAGGACTAACTTGGGCAGCCAGGCGTCTCCACCTCTGAGCATACTCTCTGAAAGACTCATTAGACTGTTTCTTGATCTTGGTAATTTGATACCGATCAGGAGCCATTTGAGATTGAAAGTTGTATTGGGTGAGAAAAGTGTGTGCTAGCTCTTCCCAACTATGGATCTTTGAATTGTCTAATCTTGTGTACCACGAACGGGCTTCTCCAGTTAGACTTTTTTGGAATAGTTGCATTCTGAGTTTTTCATCCTCTGCATAAGATCCCAGTTCTCCAATAAACACCTTTAGATGTGTGTAAGGATCTCCTAACCCCTCATATTTTTTAAAGTCGTGAGTCTTAAACTTTTCTGGATAATGAATACCAGGGAAAATACACAAATCGGCATATGAAACACTCCCTTGTGTTCCAATTCCTTTGATAGTGCGAAGACTCTCTTCCATTTGGAGGACTTTCCTTTTGATGTCACCAGTGTCTGGGTCTCCAGTGGGATGGGCAGGATCATGAGTTTTGTTGGTCGGATCCAACTGCAGTTCAGGTATTGTAATGACCTTGGTTCCTCCTTGTGTGGAGGATTCAGCATGTACGGGTATTTTCTGACCCTATGTAGACTGGTGTAATTCTTTTAGTAGAGCAGCCAAATCTGTAATCTGTTTGCTTAATCCGTCGAATTCTTTGCAAGAAACTGGATTAAGTTCAGTCTGGTCGGATGACGACATGATTGACTGTAGGCCTGTTGCCTTTTTGGACTTTGAACGGGTGGTAGGTCCGATTTATTCCCTGCAAAAGACTTGCATAGTTTAGTCTTTAGGGAAGGTGGATAATAACATGCTATGCGATGTGTCCAGTTTAGGAATTTTATCCTGCAAAACGGATGTCAGCTGTTTGTAGCATGTATGTGTACACATTTCTTCATATTTCTCATTACATGAAGATAGATATGGAAGATAATTACAAGTAATTATGCTTTACAAGTAATTTGAAATGAGAGCATGAAGAGACTTTCCTCCGTTTTGGGTTTATCAGAGGCTGACATATCTTAGGTTACTCTCACGGTTTTTTGGCATGAAGGTTCCCAAATCATCGTAATCTACTTGACGGGAAGTTAATCCGGTCTTTCAACTGGAGCGAATTTGGGTGGTGCCTTTCCTGAGCCTCGGAGAATTAGTCTTCTCACGAGTCCAGTAATCAAACACCGATGGAATAGCCTCCTGGTGGAGGGACCACACAACATACATTCACATACATCGCGTCTTACCGTATAAAAATGATGACATGTGCAAAGCACTAATATCACAAGCAGTTTATAGTGCGAAGCACTAATATCACAAGCAGTTTATAGTGCGAAGCACTAAGTAAGGAAATGCATTCGTACACATTCATCATAAAATGTAAATGCAACATCCACACACAAGCAGATAACAATTTTAAAAAAATTGTAATAGCGGCTTAAGTCCTCTTACTGGAGTCCCCAGCTGAGTCGCCACCTGTCGACGTCGGGATTTTTAATTGTCCCTTTCCGTTACTTGTTCTTTGGTGTTCTCATTTTAGGTGAGATTTTTTTGAAAAAACAAGTGAAAAAGGTCCGACATGTATAATGTCGACGATGGACTGTTAAGAGTCGCCAGTTGGTTTTTTAAATGGTTGTACCAACACAACCGAGAAAAGGTTTGCACATTAACCCAGTGATGTGGCACTGCTAAACGGGTCGGTGAAACCGAGATTCAATTAGGGTCCGGGGGCTTGGTTATGCGAAGGGAAGGGGTTAGGCACCCCCCGACATCCGTGTTACCACGGTAACCGCCTCTTTTCAAGAAACTATTATCTGAATGTGTGTGTGTGGGTGGGTCAATGTGCTGTTATTTGGAAGTAGTGCGAGGCCTCGTTCGCACCTATATACACAGGGTTTGAATTTTATGTAAAAATTCAATTTTAAGCAAAATATGGCAGTGATGTTTTATAAAAGAGGTTTTTCAAACCCTGATGCTCAATAGTAATTGAGACCTTTTACAATCCCATTTTATTAAGTGCTCGGCTTGATTGATTTTATTTGACAGATGCGAAGCATCCGTACTAAAACAATGTACAAAAAGGTGCTGAATTCCTCGTGGGTATGGAAACCATCTGAGGAAATCCAAACATCACAGATATAATTTACAAGCTGCTTACAGCTGAAAATGTCCATCACGGGAACCGAATCTAGATCCAATGGCTTGAATCTGTGATCACATGATTCCTTGGCTCACATGATGCCGCAATTGATATAAACACAGTAAGCAGGTATATATATAAAAGCTATAAATATATATATATATATACATACATGATCACCAACCACGAAGCACCTCCATGGGGGATCAGAAATGTAAATAAAGCTGTTAAAAACTATCAACCGCCACGGAGGGAACTCCAGGCGGGAGAAAACATAAAGAAAGCTGTACAAAGCAATCAACTGCCACGAAGTGAACTCCAGGAAGGACGAAATTTATATATATATATATATATATATATATATATATATATATATATATATATATAAGCGAATAAACACACCGGATGTAAAATCCAGGCTCATCGAACAGAGTTCGACCACAGTTAATATATATATATATATATATATATATATATATATATATATATATATATATATATATATATATTAAAGCACGCAAACGCTCCAGATATAAAATCCAGGCTCATCGAACAGAGTTCGACCACAAATAATATATATAAGTATATATATATATTAAAGCACGTAAATGCTCCAGATGTAAAATCCAGGATCATCGAACAGAGTTCGACCACAGATAATATATATAAGTATATATATATATTAAAGCAGGTAAACGCTCCGGATGTAAAATCCAGGCTCATCGAACAGAGTTTGACCACAGATAATATATATAAGTATATATATATATATATATATATATATATATATATATATATATATTATCTGTGGTTGAACTTTGTTTGATGAGTCTGGATTTTACATCTGGAGCGTTTACCTGCTTTAATATATATATATATATATATATTAAAGTAGGTAAACGCTCCAGACCGAAGTCTAGGCTCAATCAAGGCATAACTCGATAATGTTAGTCAATATATATATATATATATGTTAGTCAATATATATATATATATATATATATATATATATATATACAGACTGGAATGAAACCACGGACCGAAGTCCGGGCAAAAGCAAGCAACACGACTCTCAACGTGTAGAAGAGTGTGTGCAAAGATGAAGAGAAGGACTCTAAAGTGTGTGAGAAGGCTTACAGTAGGCTGCCAAAGAAGACTTCTATATCTTTAGAGTGGGTAAACACAGACTTTTGTAGGTACAAAAGGGCTATATATGAGCTCACAAGTGTTTAAAAGGGGAAAGTATACTGCATGGGATGAGTGCAGAGCAAATTGGGTAGGGCTTCCTCGCTGTCTCCTCCTTCAAAATGGCCACCCCAAGCCCTCTATTTATAGAGGGTGGAGCCGCAGGTGTACATGCGGCTCTGCCGCAGGTGTACCTGCGGCTGTGCCGCAGGTGTACCAGAGGCAACCCAGGTGGGCCTGGGTTTTTCAGGTCGAGTCATCTCAAAGTACGTGCACTCAGGCACTGTAATGTCCACTCGGACTTTCAAAAGTGCATTCTGGGCATACGTTTGAGGTATACAGGACCTATTTCGGATCGCCGTTGTCGAGAGTTGTACGATGGCATAGGATTAGAGTTTGTGCGAAGTCATTGAAGATGGGACGGTGCCCTCCGGTCTTCAAGCTTCAACTTTCATCCGTTACCCCGCACAATAGTCACTCGGGATTGGTCAGTCTTGTGGGACACTATTGCGTAGAGACGTTGAGATGACGTGGCGTGGCATCGTGTTTGTCAGATGATGATGTTTCCCCTCACCGGTGTTATCGCTGGATTGGGCTAGTAAAGCAGACGTTGCTCAGATTCGCTGAGATTGGACTGCTGCAATTTGTTGAAGGTCCTCATTGTCATCTTTGAGGTGCGCCTGTCTTCCTGATGTTATCGTCGGGCTGGTACAGTGTATCTAGTTGTGAGCGCCGAGATTGAAGCTGGTTGCATTTGTCACAAGCATTTCCAAGGTTATTGCCGAAATTGCATTCCTTGGGGTTATCACCAAGGTTGGTGGCTATTCCCATGGTTGGGACTGAGACTGGATACCTCGGGGTTATCTCCGAGATTAATCGGTCTTCTCCTGTGTGTGTTCTGGTATTGATCTGCATGCCTCGGGGTTATCTTCGAGATTAGAATTGTTATTCCCAGATTGCGATCCGGGGTTGATGCTGAACTTCCGGTAGTATTCGGCATGGATATGGATCGTCTTTCAGGGTTCCCTCATAAAAGACGAATCTGCTCTCCTGCAATGTTAGTGACAGGTGTACAGAAAATTTCGAGTGTCTACAATCATGAAGCACCGAGTTCGGGTTTCAAGTACCCGAATTTGGGGGCGTCACAGGTTGGTATCAAAGCTTTAGGGCTAGAAACCTTAGGTGGGATCGACCTTAGGCTATAACCTTAGGACATAGGGAAACGTTGAAAATACAAATAACTCATATAAAGTTTAAAAGGATATGAATTGAATAAATTCATCGTTAAACAAAATAAAAAGATAACTTTTATAAAACTATTATATGTTATGTATATATACTATATGTTAATCAGGATAATTTATGTGTGTAGATGTCAGGTGGAAAAGGCTTGTTATATGCTTATAGCATGAAGGAGGATCAAATCTATACACCCGAGCTAATATCGAAGCCAATAGCTGAAATAGAGGCTCACAATGAAATCAACTCGGATGAGGTGGTTATTTTGGAAAACGTAGTACCAGATCCAGAGATGTTGGAGTTGACAGATAGTGATACGAACACTAAAGTTGAAGCTGATGAAACATCAACGGAGGTGCAGGATCTGAGGAACAAGGTTTCTTCTCTGGAAAAGCTGTGGGAAATAGAAAAGTTACTAAATAGTCAGTTGCGAAAAGCCTTACTAGAAACAATGGAAGAACAAGATAAGCTTAAAATCCAAATTGATCAGAAGGGAGCCACGAGCAACACATCGTGTGCAGCTCCGAGTAAGAAGGGAAAAAGAAATATAGAAGACGACGACGTAGGAAAATCTGATAAGAAGAAAGGGAAAAGAATATGTTACATTTGCGGCTATGAGGGACATACCACTCTGTATTGTCCTGACTACAAACCAGGTGCATGTTTTATCTGTGGAATAGAAGGTCATCAGGTTAAAGGTTGTCCAAGAAAAAAAGGCGTAGTAAATAGGTAGTATAAGTTCTGTTGTGTAGGTTTTTTTAATGTAATAGATATGATAAGTATGTCTGTGTAATGTAATGTTCCCAACTTTTGTATTAGTCAAGGATGTAAATCTCGACTTTTGTGGTCACAAAGGGATAGCTGATGTTTAAAGCAGTATGTGTTATGTTATGTAAAATATTCGATAAATGAATATGAATCTATGTTTGAGTAATGAACCAAGTTTAATATATATAACTTATATGATAAGATTTAGAATGTGAGTTAAATTTATGATTTTAATTAATCAGACAATGCCGCCAAGACGTCGAACTCGAAATCAAAGGGTAAAAGAATCTGTCAACAATGTTAAAGGACAACAGTAAGACCCGATGCAAAACTTTGTGAACATGGTAGCTCAGGCTATGCAACAGGGAATACCAGCCGCATGGAACCATCTAGACAATCGATTGGCAAAATTTAAAGACTTCAAGGCAGTAGGACCACCAGAATTCAGGGGATCAGCTGACCCTATAGAAGCCCAGACATGGATTAACGAGATAGAAAAGGCGTTCATAATTGCTAGGGTAGATGAGGGGCAAAAGACCTCTTTTGTCACTTATATGATGAAGGGGGAGGCTAACTTTTGGTGGGAGGCAAATCAAGCGAGGGCAGGAGAAGGAGTAGTTACTTGGGCTATATTTAAGACTTTGTTTTTCAAAAACTATCTCTCAGCTAGCATGCAGGCTAGGATGGAGGTGAAATTTCTGGAGTTAAAATAGGAGAACATGACTGTTGCGGAGTATACCGCAAAGTTTAATGAGTTAGCTAGGTTTACTCAGCATCAAGTTGATATGGAGGATAGGAAAGCAAGGAGGTTTGAGCTGGGCTTAAAACCCTGGCTCTACAACAAGGTGGCGGCGTTGCAGATCAATACTTTTGCAGCACTCATGGAAAAGGCTATCATAGTTTAGGATGGGAGTAAGGCCATGAGCCTCTACAACAAGGAAAAGAAGATCAAAGGCAAGGCAGGAGGAGCTGTGAAGGTGGAAGGTAACAGTGGAAATAGGGGTGAGAAAAGAAAGGGGAATTTTGCTGGGAATGTTCACGTGAAACAAGAAGGTGTGAAGAAGCAGGTAGTTCAGTGTAAGAATTGCGGGAAGAATCACTCTGGTGAGTGTCTGAAGGGTAAGTTTGTATGTTACAAGTGCGGGCAAGAGGGCCATATCTCTCCCAACTGCCCCAACCCAAGGATGAACAATGGGTGTTTTCTATGTGGAACGACTGAACATAAGGTAAGGGATTGTCCAAAGAGGAAAATTGAGGCAGGGAGTGTAACCACGGGAAAAGGAAGCGGGACTATGGCAATCACAGGACCGACTTCAACCAACAAGCCAACCGCAAGAGTCTTCAATATGATGGTTCAGGATACTGTGGCAGCTAGAAATGGGGCTCTAGGTATTATTTGAATAACTTTTATTGTCGTATATATATGCTTTTCCTATATATAGCAAATTATGTTACAAAAAAATCTTGAGGGAGGAATTTGAGTTTTTTAGAAATCAAACTTCCGTTTAATCAGACAGACAAGCTTTATTAGAATAGTTAAAGATCAGTTCGATCAAATATGATCGAGATCTACTTGCAATGATTGTGTATGTTATGCATCCCTGTATGTACGAGTTTTAAAACGGTGATTCCGGGGACGGAATCCTTATAAGGGAGGGTGAATGTAATAACCCGATATTATTCATATAAATAAATAAGAAATTTTACATATAAATTTTTATTTTATTTTATTTATTTATTTTAATGATGAGAATAAGTGTCAAGTAATGTTTATGATAAATACAAATATATTTAGTACCTGAAAAATTATAAATAATTTTAAAATTATTAATCATTACAAATTATATTCTTATAGTAATTAATTTTTGTAAGCAGAAATCTTTTATTAATTATTTTTCCATAAAACATGATTTTATATTATTTAAATAATATATGAAATGATTATTAGAATTATAATAATAAATATTTTATTATATGAATTTGTTCAGAATATTTAAGTTAATTATTTTAGCTTAATTATGGATGTTGTATATGAAAGATAAACCATATATGGAATCCAAACCCTAAATTTGGATTTTTATCAAGGGATGAGAATAATAATATAATATTAATTATATTTTAATTTTTTAGTGCTATAAATATGTACTGAAAATGTGTAGACTGTTAATGGTTGGCCAAATATGGTAAATTATGTCATAACCCTCATAGCGTGTTATTAAACCCTAATTGTTAAACTCGGTTATGAGTTTAAGACTGAGCAGTAATTGTGTTATATGAATTTTACTGTGTATAATAGAATTTCTGTAATTAGGAGAAACCCTAATTATTATTTGTAAACCCTAATTTACCAAAATTAGAAACCCTAATTATTATTTTTATAAATTATAATGATAATTAGGAAACCCTAATTATGAATTTGAGAACCCTAATAGTATTAAGGAACCCTAATTTAAAAACACTAATTTTCTATTAAAAACCCTAATTTTAAATTAGTGTGTTTAATTAAAATTTTATTACACTTAAATTTTTATTTTTCAAGCCCTAGAAATTATTTGGGGAACTTTAAGATGTAAAATCAAGTGATTAGACCCTAGATTTAAATTCCTTGGACAAGAATACCCTTGAGATTAAAATAAAATTATCATTTTACCCTTTTATCTTATTTGTTGAATTATTGCTAGCCAAATCTTTATAAATCTGGCCAGCCACCCTACCCTAGACCTACCTATGAGCTAGATTACCAGCACATGATCAGCCATTACAAGTTCATTGCACCCATTTGATGTACATATAGATTCAAGAGAGAGAAAGTGCACTTAATGGCCTAAATTATTCACAAGCACTTAGCCATTCTCTCTCAAGCTCAAACCCACGAAATTCTAGTGTTAGATCAGTCACAAATCAAGCCCCACGAACACCAACATCAAATCAGAAGCATAGAAATTAGAATTTGAGCATAAAGAGGTAATCTAGAAAGTTGACTTTTGATCTTATGTTAGATGTAACTTTTTTTGTGTTAAGTATGTTGTATGTGGTGTTAATCAATGATCTGAGTTGCTAGATGTTAGATCCATAACATCTAGAGGCTCAGATTTGATGATTTTTCAAATCTGGAAATTTTTGAAAATAAGGGTCTGACAGTGAATGTCAGGTACCACAGATCTCGATCTGTTATGTGTTTTTGTGTTTTAAAAGTTTGTACATGTAGTCTGTTAGGAGAGCTTTAATTTACAACTTGAATCAGGGCCATATCTGTTGTAGATTAAAAGTTATTTAAGGTCAAAGTGGGTTGACCGGGATTGACCGGCTGTTCTTAAAGCCCAGATTAAGCCCAGAATTTCTGACAGTCATTTTAGAGCTTCTATTCTTGTTGATCCGTTATAGTATGGGCATGTTCTTGTTATATACTTGTAGACTGACATGAGTACTACATATATATGTTTTTATATTACCCAAATACGTAACAGAATCGAATTGAGAGTTGGTCAAACTTCGGTTGACGAAACTGCTCAAGAATATTTCTGGAAAACCCAGAAATGTTCAAGAACAGTTTCTGGGCACTACCTTGACCGGCCCATACATCTTTCTTGTGTTGATGTTATGATAATCGTATGTTATTTTATTGTTCCTTCATATAAGGACTTCATACTTGAACCATTATATTACATTAAGCATGACTAGAACGTATAGAAAATTAAACTAGAAAGTGGCTACTCGGATCGCTGGGTTTCTGGGAAAACCCAGAAACACTCTGACAGTGAGTTTAATGGCTTAGATCATTCTTGTTGTTGATGTTTGGACTTTCTCAATGATAAAAATTGATACCCTGTTAGTTACTCTACACATCTCGACGTGTAGACCAGCCATAACATGAACAGAATTAATTTTATAAGGCCATCAATACCGTTGACCGGCCATGACTGAAATTTCTGGGCAGCCCAAAAATGTGAAGAATAGCCTCTGACAGCTACTTTAGGCCCTTAGATCTTTCTGTTGGTGGAAGTTTTGATCATGTTTGTTGTTGGGACTTGTAGTGGTGAATTTGTACTATATGATCTACTCAACAACAAGTCCAGAAACACTTTGTGTGAAGAATGATTCTTTGTGACAACCCCAAAATAGGTTCATTCCACCCAACCCATTCTGAGTCGTCAAATACATAGTACAGAAAACAACTACAACTTTATTACAATAATTGTCGTGCAAAATACAACAACACATATGCTGTGAGTTTGGATACAAATATATACCAAATGTGACTCATGTTCCAATCGTGGACATCACCTCACAATGACACCTTACATAAAGGTATAGTCAAAAACTGTTTTGGAAATTAGAATCTTTGGGAAGTGCTTAAGGAAACCTTCGTACATGGGAGGCCATGCTTCTAGGTTGTGATAGATATCATATGGCCACAGAATTATCCTTGGTTTACCCAATAGACCCCAAAGAAAAACGAGAAGATTACTATCATATTCTTCCCAATGGTGAGTCTTCTCTTGACTTATCATTATTTCCACTGTCTCTAATTGAGAATTATACTTCAAACAAACACCAAGATTATATAGGTAGTGCTCGTATATATACTCAGCAAGTGGATGAGCACAACCCTGTCTTATGATGACACGAGGTTGTATGTTATTAGACATCTTGTATGACAGTGGCAAAACACCCTTCCAACGTTAGGTTCGCCTCACCCTATTTTCTTCACCAAATATAACTACTAAATGATGACCACCGTTCTATTCCCTTGTTACCCCCGCTCGACCCAGCTACACTCTTATTACCTGAAAGGAAATGTGAAGCAAAAGGGTGAGCACAACTAGCTCAGTAAAGAATATCATGACTAAAGATAATTAAATTATCAATAGCCTTCATCAATAATAAATCAGAGATTTAGAACATATGGTAAATGATAAAAATTTCAACCATAGTTGCAGCGAAACATGCAATCCATTAGAAGAGTCAAATAGACTATAAAGTCTATTATCTTCTCCATGTTAAAAATCCACCAACAATATTTTATCCATGTAACATCACTCAACAGTTCCTTTCCACAATCATATGAATAACTCATAATCATAATTGTGACTATAAATTTTTCTTCGCACCCAGGACGAAGAATATTTTCATCACCTGTCTTTACCTGAAACATCAAAGATCATGGTTATACCAAATCACAATTCCTGTTTATAATCATACTAACAAATCCATCTTTGCACTACGGGCCAAAGATATTCATCAACAAACCATCTTTGCACTACGGGCCAAAGATATTCAACAACAGTTCATCTTTGCACTACAGGCCAAAGATATTCAACAACAGTTCATCTTTGCACTACAGGCCAAAGATATTCATCAACAATTCATATTTGCACTACAGGCCAAATATATTCATCAACAGTTCATATTTGCACTACAGGCCAAATATATTAATATCTCAAAGAAATATATAATCATTTCAGAATTTATATAAACAATAATTATAACCATGTTAATCAATTCACCTTTGCACTTAAGCTAAAGATATTCACTTATAAATTCAATGGTCATGATCATACCAGTCAACAATTCAACTTTGCACTACTGGCCAAAGAGAACCCATAGTCATGATCATACCAATAATTTACCCATCTTTACACTCAAGCGAAAGAGAATTTCAACATCAAGGTTATAAAAATGTTATATATGATGATAAAAATAATATGATCAACATATAGTTTTAATCTCAAGAGTAATATTCGTAACTCATGAATAGTAACCCCGACACAAAAGATAGAAATTCTACAATAAAATTCATACCAATATTTCGGTATAATGATATTGAAAGAATAACATTACTTAAATTTATAAACAATTTATTTTAATTGTTTACACTTTACTAATTAATGCATTTAATCATCATAAAATGCCAACTCTTACAATTTCATCATCAATAACCAAAACCCTCATCAAAAATCTGCATATACCTCATATAGGATTCTCAAGCCATAAAATCCTATTTTCCAATTTTCTTTCTTCACAAAACATATTTAATTCATTTACTCATAACTAGACCATTTTCATGAAAAATACCAAATCAGTTCCAAAAATATTTCTTTTCTGGGATTTAGCATAATATAGTCCCATAGTGAACATATATTTTTCTCAGAATTTTTAAAAGTCATTTACTATTTTTCATATGGCCAAAATAGCCGAATATTTAGACATTTATCAAAAATTGTACTTTTGTCTAAAAATTCTGAAATTTACAGAGTATACTTCTATCATATACATGTACTCCCAATAAAAATTTCATCAATTTTGGAGTTAACAACAAGGAATTATAAGTTGTTACTTTTAAAATAGTCTTTTCTCAAAAAAATCATAACTCTCAATCTATACATCCAAAAATCACCATTTTTGGACACAATCAAGAAAACTCATCAAAATATCATTTCAAATTTTTCCAGAATTTTTGAAGATCAGAAAAATTACGAAACTGAAAATCATAACAACTCTTAAAATCCCTTAATATCCCTTACAATCCCTTAATATCCCTTACAATCCCTTACTATCCCTTACTATCCCTTACCTCAAAAGAGCAGTACTTCTGACTGGATATCGGATATGATGCTGAAGGAAACTTGCACTGATGAATAGCAACTCACCAAGTATCTAAAAACTCACAAAATATGCTTCATAATATAGAGAGAGAAAGAGAGAAAGCTTATGTTTCTGGTGTGATTTTCAATTCTAACTTAGCCCTCTATTTATAGGAAAATTTTGGTAGGTTTGACCTGCAACCTGATGGCTTTACCTGCTACTATTCCCACCCACCACATTTGAAATATAATTCAGCACATTTCTTCACCAACCACAAGTGGGGCCCACCAATTCTAGAATTTTCTACCAAAATGATAAACTCCGAAAATTCAACAATTTCTGAACCAGTCATCTCGTAAAATTCATAATAAATCATACGTTCATTTTTAACGGTTCAAAATTTGTGGGCATATACTCAACTTATATATGTATAACATATCCAAAAATTACCACGATCCAACGGTCGGATTAAAAATTATAACCCCCGCAAAATATCTCAAAAACCCTAATTTGATTTTAATACCTCCATTCCGACAAAAATACAGATAAAAACCTCAACATTAACTCCTTCATTTTTAACCACAAAAATATATCCCTCATTTATATCCACATAAAATAAATATTTCCTTATCATATGAATCAATAATTAATTATTCACAAATAATATTACAGAATCACATTTATGACAACCAGGCCGTTCCCAGGAAAGAGGGGGCTTTCCAATAAGAATTTCTCCTTACTGGCGCGCAATTAGATGACCAAACCTCTCCTTAGACAGAACTTTCTAGACATTGCCAATAATGTTATCTAATAATACTATTCAAATAATATGAATTATTGATCTGATAAAGGAAAATACTGTGCAGCAACAATTATTGAAACAACAATAATATAAAATATCAACGCAGCAATTATTGAATCAATAAAATAAAATATTGAACAGTAATTACTGTAACAATTATTGAGTAGTGCCTTCTTACGTAAGAATCAATAATTTCAAAAATACTATGCAATACCGTGTGCTACTGTGCAATAACGCGTATTACTGTATTTTAACCACCGGGTATTCCAACAGTGTTAACGGTAACAACTACGCCGTTATTTGTAAAAACTTAAATTTGTCGTTTTCTTCACCCGACAGTTATTCTGTTATGGGGCCCACAAATAGCTGCGCCGTCGTACGAATATTCCCCGACAGAAAGAATATTCCACGACCAAACGAATATTCCCCGACAACAATGATTATTTTATAACCACTTGTTATTTTGAAAAAATTTCATATTTCACCCATAACTTTAACTTTTTATCAATTTAACCATTTACTGAATAGTAATTATAAAAAAAATTGAATACTTTTATTTCATAAAATTCGGGGTCTTACAATCTCCCCTCCTTATGAAATTTCGTCCTCGAAATTTACGTACCTGGTATTTCAAAGAGTTGAGAATACCTTCCTTTCATTTCAGATTTCATCTTCCTGTCATCATAATTTCTCCATTGCTCATCTCCTGTATTTCATATATCATTCTAGAATACAGCTTCAAAACAAGGGTTAATTTAACAAATTAACATATCACATAATATCTCGATATTATGACTGACCAACAAATAAGCTTAGGTAGGACACACTAGCGAAGGATTTACTCATCTCTCCCCTCCTAGTTATATTCCCCGATCTCCGCTAGAGATCATATCCCTAAGCTCTGATACCACCTGTGACTCTCATGGTGCTTCAACCACAGCACCTCACAGTGGTACCTATCAGTTTGCCACCGCAGAACGGCGTCCCCTACGGAGAGTCTGGCTTCGGTGCATCCCCCATCAAAAGGAAGTCACCAGCGAGAGGCTCGGGGCTCTTTACTTATAGCTCTGATACCACCTGTGACAACCCCAAAATAGGTTCATTCCACCCAACCCATTCTGAGTCGTCAAATACATGGTACAGAAAACAACTACAACTTTATTACAACAATTGTCGTGCAAAATACAACAACACATATGCTGTGAGTTTGGATACAAATATATACCAAATGTGACTCATGTTCCAACCGTGGACATCACCTCACAATGACACCTTACATAAAGGTATAGTCAAAAACTGTTTTAGAAATTAGAATCTTTGGGAAGTGCTCAAGGAAACCTTCGTACATGGGAGGCCATGCGTCTAGGTTATGATAGATATCATATGGCCACAGAATTATCCTTGGTTGACCCAATAGACCCCAAAGAAAAACGAGAAGATTACTATCATATTCTTCCCAATGGTGAGTCTTCTCTTGACTTATCATTATCTCCACTGTCTCTAATTGAGAATTATACTTCAAACAAACACCAAGATTATATAGGTAGTGCTCGTATATATACTCAGCAAGTGGATGAGCACAACCCTGTCTTATGATGACACGAGGTTGTATGTCATTAGACATCTTGTATGATAGTGGCAAAACACCCTTCCAACGTTGGGTTCGCCTCACCCTATTTTCTTCACCAAATATAACTACTAAATGATGACCACCGTTCTATTCCCTTGTTACCCCCGCTCGACCCAGCTACACTCTTATTACCTGAAAGGAATTGTGAAGCAAAAGGGTGAGCACAACTAGCTCAGTAAAGAATATCATGACTAAAGATAATTAAATTATCAATAGCCTTCATCAATAATAAATCAGAGATTTAGAACATATGGTAAATGATAAAAATTTCAACCATAGTTGCAGCGGAACGAGCAATCCATTAGAAGAGTCAAATAGACTATAAAGTCTATTATCTTCTCCATGTTAAAAATCCACCAACAATATTTTATCCATGTAACATCACTCAACAGTTCCTTTCCACAATCATATGAATAACTCATAATCATAATTGTGACTATAAATTTTTCTTCGCACCCAGGACGAAGAATATTTTCATCACCTGTCTTTACCTGAAACATCAAAGATCATGGTTATACCAAATCACAATTCCTGTTTATAATCATACTAACAAATCCATCTTTGCACTACGGGCCAAAGATATTCATCAACAAACCATCTTTGCACTACGGGCCAAAGATATTCAACAACAGTTCATCTTTGCACTACAGGCCAAAGATATTCAACAACAGTTCATCTTTGCACTACAGGCCAAAGATATTCATCAACAATTCATATTTGCACTACAGGCCAAATATATTCATCAACAGTTCATATTTGCACTACAGGCCAAATATATTAATATCTCAAAGAAATATATAATCATTTCAGAATTTATATAAACAATAATTATAACCATGTTGATCAATTCACCTTTGCACTTAAGCTAAAGATATTCAATTATAAATTCAATGGTCATGATCATACCAGTCACAATTCAACTTTGCACTACAGGCCAAAGAGAACCCTAGTCATGATCATACCAATAATTTACCCATCTTTACACTCAAGTGAAAGAGAATTTCAACATCAAGGTTATAAAAATGTTATATATGATGATAAAAATAATATGATCAACATATAGTTTTAATCTCAAGAGTAATATTCGTAACTCATGAATAGTAACCCCGACACAAAAGATAGAAATTCACAATAAAATTCATACCAATATTTCGGTATAATGATATTGAAAGAATAACATTACTTAAATTTATAAACAATTTATTTTAATTGTTTACACTTTACTAATTAATGCATTTAATCATCATAAAATGCCAACTCTTACAATTTCATCATCAATAACCAAAACCCTCATCAAAAATCTGCATATACCTCATATAGGATTCTCAAGCCATAAAATCCTATTTTCCAATTTTCTTTCTTCACAAAACATATTTAATTCATTTACTCATAACTAGACCATTTTCATGAAAAATACCAAATCAGTTCCAAAAATATTTCTTTTCTGAGATTTAGCATAATATAGTCCCATAGTGAACATATATTTTTCTCAGAATTTTTAAAAGTCATTTACTATTTTTCATATGGCCAAAATAGCCGAATATTTAGACATTTATCAAAAATTGTACTTTTGTCTAAAAATTCTGAAATTTACAGAGTATACTTCTATCATATACATGTACTCCCAATAAAAATTTCATCAATTTTGGAGTTAACCACAAGGAATTATAAGCTGTTACTTTTAAAATAGTTTTTTCTCAAAAAATTCATAACTCTCAATCTATACATCCAAAAATCACCATTTTTGGACACAATCAAGAAAACTCATCAAAATATCATTTCAAATTTTTTCAGAATTTTTGAAGATCAGAAAAATTACGAAACTGAAAATCATAACCACCCTTAAAATCCCTTAATATCCCTTACAATCCCTTACTATCCCTTACTATCCCTTACCTCAAAAGAGCAGTACTTCTGACTGGATATCGGATATGATGCTGAAGGAAACTTGCACTGATGAATAGCAACTCACCAAGTATCTAAAAACTCACAAAATATGCTTCATAATATAGAGAGAGAAAGAGAGAAAGCTTATGTTTCTGGTGTGATTTTCAATTCTAACTTAGCCCTCTATTTATAGGAAAATTTTGGTAGGTTTGACCTGCAACCTGATGGCTTTACCTGCTACTATTCCCACCCACCACATTTGAAATATAATTCAGCACATTTCTTCACCAACCACAAGTGGGGCCCACCAATTCTAGAATTTTCCACCAAAATGATAAACTCTGAAAATTCAACAATTTCTGAACCAGTCATCTCGTAAAATTCATAATAAATCATACGTTCATTTTTAACGGTTCAAAATTTGTGGGCATATACTCAACTTATATATGTATAACATATCCAAAAATTACCACGATCCAACGGTCGGATTAAAAATTATAACCCCCGCAAAATATCTCAAAAACCCTAATTTGATTTTAATACCTCCATTCCGACAAAAATACAGATAAAAACCTCAACATTAACTCCTTCATTTTTAACCACAAAAATATATCCCTCATTTATATCCACATAAAATAAATATTTCCTTATCATATGAATCAATAATTAATTATTCACAAATAATATTACAGAATCACATTTATGACAACCAGGCCGTTCCCAGGAAAGAGGGGGCTTTCCAATAAGAATTTCTCCTTACTGGCGCGCAATTAGATGACCAAACCTCTCCTTAGACAGAACTTTCTAGACATTGCCAATAATGTTATCTAATAATATTATTCAAATAATATGAATTATTGATCTGATAAAGGAAAATACTGTGCAGCAACAATTATTGAAACAACAATAATATAAAATATCAACGCAGCAATTATTGAATCAATAAAATAAAATATTGAACAGTAATTACTGTAACAATTATTGAGTAGTGCCTTCTTACGTAAGAATCAATAATTTCAAAAATACTATGCAATACCGTGTGCTACTGTGCAATAACGCGTATTACTGTATTTTAACCACCGGGTATTCCAACAGTGTTAACGGTAACAACTACGCCGTTATTTGTAAAAACTTAAATTTGTCGTTTTCTTCACCCGACAGTTATTCTGTTATGGGGCCCATAAATAGCTGCGCCGTCGTACAAATATTCCCCGACAGAAAGAATATTCCACTACCAAACGAATATTCCCCGACAACAATGATTATTTTATAATCACTTGTATATTTTGAAAAAATTTCACATTTCACCCATAACTTTAACTTTTTATCAATTTAACCATTTACTGAATTGTAATTATAAAAAAAAATTGAATACTTTTATTTCATAAAATTCGGGGTCTTACATTCTTGGTCAAACTGGGTCACTCGGTATCTGACTTGATTTTCTGGGTTTTCATGAAGAACACATATAGCGACGGTTCTGTCGCTATAGGTGGTCTTTAACGACAGATTAATTACTAAAATTATTATTTTATTAAATAATTAGAAAAACATGGCTTTTAATTATGGAAAATACATAATAAATTATTAAAAATTATATTAAAGTCAGAAAATTAGTTTTTTTTATTATTTTAAATATATTTCATATATATTTAATATTTTTTAAAATATAAAAGGGATTAAATTTATTTAAGTACA
Source organism: Panax notoginseng (assembly GCA_016801055.1). Classification (NCBI taxonomy): domain Eukaryota; kingdom Viridiplantae; phylum Streptophyta; class Magnoliopsida; order Apiales; family Araliaceae; genus Panax; species Panax notoginseng. The sequence goes on along the minus strand of CM029013.1, from coordinate 237,626,703 downwards.
ATATTAAATAAATTATTTAAAAATAATTTTAATACATGAAAAAATCATTTAAAAATATATTATGGTATAAGAAAAATATTTGAAGTTATTTTAATGACTTTTAATATTTTGTGATAAATTTTATTAATAAATTAATATTAATGATAATTAGTTATTTAATAAATATATTAAATAATTTAGTTTAAAAATGATTTTATTATTATAAAAATTATTTTAAATGAAAATAAAATGTTTAAAGGTATTGTAAGTTATAAAATATAACTTTTGATATTTAAAGGTAAATTTCATTAATAACTTAATATATTACTGATATTAAGTTTATTTAATAATTATATTAAATAAATAGTTCTAAAATAGTTTTATTAAATTAAAAATCATTTAAAAAGGAAATAAATGAATTAAAAATATTTTAAGTTATAATAAATGACTTTTAATATTTTGATAAATAATAAATTAATATTCTAATATTTATGGTAATTATTTAAAAGTAATTTTAAATGTTTTAAAAATCATTTAAGGGTAATATTAATACTTTAAAAATATTTTGAGTTATTATAAATAACTTTAATATTTTGACAATGGTTTCATTAATAGTTTAATATTAATTAAATATTAATAATAATAGGATTAATAAATATTTAAATCATTTAATAATGATTCCGATGTTTGAAAATTCATGATAAATTATAATAAATATTTAAAAAATTATTATAAGTCATTTAAAAATAATATGACTGATATTTTCAGTTATTGAACTTCAGGATAGAGTTTTAGACTCGATAAGTACCCGATAAAGATGTCGGTACACCGAAATATTTTAGAAATTGATCTGAACTTAGATAATTTGACTTGATAAGTGTTTATTTGTGATTCAATGGTTGTTAAACATATGTGACAATGTGATTAGATAATGTGCTGACTGCAATAAGCAGTGCTATGTGTTACGATATATTATTCTAATCGAACGAATGATCTTATTACTGATAGGTCGCTGTATAAAAGATTAATCTAAGTTGCGTTATTGTAAGCAGCAGCTCAGGCAAATATCCTACGTTTGCATTTCCTTTATGCAATAGGCATGAGTAAGAATGTTTCATAATTAAATTATTACAATACAAATTATTAACCCTATACTATATACGCTCATTGATTATCAACATGTTAGTATATGGTAATTCAGATATATATATTCTGTTCGTTAATTTCTATAAATGGTTATACAAGTGTCCCCACTTGGATAATCATTGTATTTAATCACATGTTGATACACCTTTGTTAATTATCCGTATATATATATATATATATATATATATATATATATATATATATTGAATTATAGATTATTGTTGAACAAGATAAAACTTTTGGTTTGGAACCCGACAAGTATGAACATCCCGTAAACGGAAAAACTTTTTATGCACCCAAGGTGGACAGAGTGAATGATACTATCATTCTTGCATGTAGTATTGATCAATATAAGGCATAACGGGCTGATCACCCCCCGTGCCCGTAAGTTATGACGGTTTGCAGATGAAGTTCTGCTAAACCTATTCAAAAATTGAAAATAATGTGCATAGTATGTCACCTTAACCCCAATTATAGTCATTACGTAGTTTCAAATATTCGATAGAGAGTTGTTATGTTATTATTATCGGTTCAGATTTCTTCACAACTATTGACTTGTTGTAGAAGGGTAGTACAAAGAAAACATTTAAACCTTTCAGCTAATATTTATAATTGTTATTACTTGCTGGGCACTCAAATGCTCACTCTTGCTTAAATTAAATATTTTCAGTTAAGTATGATCAACCAGAAGGCTCAGGAAAGAACAAGGGGAATGGAAAGATGTTCGAATGAGATTTCTAATATGTTGTGTAATAGTTATAGTTTATTAAGACAATGTTACTTATTATCTATGATGTAATGAATGTTTAAAGGTCTCGTATCTGGGAGTAAACTTTGATGCATATGTAAATTAAGTTTGAATTTTATATATTTTATTCGGCTTATAGAAATGGTATCGTGAAGCACCGAGTTCGGGTTTTAAGTACCCAAATTTGGGGGCGTCATACCCCTCTTTCCTGAGAACGACCTGGTCAATTAATATTATGAATGATAATAATGATGATAAACGTTGTTAATTATGTTGAGGTGTCTTTTTATGAAGTCACGGAGGTTTATATATATATATATATATATATATATATATATATATATATAATATATATATATATTGTTTTATTAGTATTATTAATGTAATAAAACAGAAAAACTTTTTATATAAAATAGAATACTTTTATAAAGTTATCTGTTTTATTAGACTATAAATAGAATATATTATATTCTATTATGCATAGTATTTTGCATAGTAAAATTTTTTTATATAAAACAGAATACTTTTATAAAGTTATTTGTTTTATTAGATTTTAAATAGAATATATTATATTTTATTATGCATAGTGTTTGTATAGTAAAAACTTTTTATATAAAATAGAATACTTTTATAAAATTTTGTTTTATTTGATTATAAATAGAATATATTTTATTTTATTGCATAGTGCAGCATAGTATCCTTTCTATTTTCCTATAAATAGGATGCTTAGTTAGAATTGAAAACTACACTAGAAGTTCAGAGAATTCTTTTATAATCTTGAGCGTATTTCTTTAGAGTTTTAAGAAGCTTTGAGCGTAGTGTAAGTTTTCTTCAAGAATATCCTCGCCCTACCCGTCGGAGTACTCTTCTTTTTCGGTAAGGGGTATTATTTCTTTCGTATTCATGAAGAGAACTTCTGTTATTTCATTCCTTATTATTCTGTTGGAGTAACCTATTCATGCGAAGTACCGCATACATGGTGAAATTCTTCTAATATTCTGTTCTTTATTCTGTCGGAATATCTTGTCTGTGCGTTTACGCCGGACCTGGTTCCATTATTTATTATTTTGTTAGAATATCCTGTCTGTGAGTTTACGTCGGACCTGGTTCCATTATTTATTATTCTGTCGGAATATCCTGTCTGTGTGTTTACGCCGGACCTGATTCCATTATTTATTATTCTGTCGGAATACCCTGTCGGCGCGTTTACGCATGACTTGGTTCCATTATTTATTTTTCTGTTGGAATAATATGTCAGTGCGGTCTATTGCATGTTTGGTGAATTCTTTTGTTATTCCATTCTTTATTATACACAGTTGGTTAAAGTTTTGGCTTTTGTACTCCATAAAATTAGTGGAATATCCTTGATATTTGCGCTTCGTCCAGTATCTTTTCATGAAAATATTCTTCTGAGCATTCTTAAATTTTACTCTACAAAACAGTATCATGTTGACAATTTGGACGTTATTGGTTATTGGATAAATTAATTCTTGAACTTGTTTTATTGAATTCCTATATCATTGTCATCATCCTCATGTTTATATTTTGTTGAAAGTCATCTGTGGCCTGTAGTGCATAGATGGACTTTGTAACGACCCCAAAATAGGTTCATTCCATCCAACCTATTCTGAGTCGCCAAATACATGGTACAGAAAACAACTACAACTTCATTACAACAATTGTCGTGCAAAATACAACAACACATATGCTGTGAGTTTGGATACAAATATATACCAAATGTGACTCATGTTCCAACCGTGGACATCACCTCACAATAACACCTTACATAAAGGTATAGTCAAAAACTGTTTTAGAAATTAGAATCTTTGGGAAGTGCTCAAGGAAACCTTCGTACATGGGAGACCACGCGTCTAGGTTATGATAGATATCATATGGCCACAGAATTATCCTTGGTTGACCCAATAGACCCCAAAGAAAAACGAGAAGATTACTATCATATTCTTCTCAATGGTGAGTCTTCTCTTGACTTATCATTATCTCCACTGTATCTAACTGAGAATTATACTTCAAACAAACACCAAGATTATATAGATAGTGCTTGTAGATATACTCGGCAAGCGGATGTGCACAATCATGTCTTATGATGACACGAGGTTGTATGTCATTAGACATCTTGTATTATAGTGGCAAAACACCCTTCCAACGTTGGGTTCGCCTCACCCTATTTTCTTCACCAAATATAACTACTAAATGATGACCACCGTTCTATTCCCTTGTTACCCTCGCTCGACCCAGCTACACTCTTATTACCTGAAAGGAATTGTGAAGCAAAAGGGTGAGCACAACTAGCTCAGTAAAGAATATCATGACTAAAGATAAATAAATTATCAATAGTCTTCATCAATAATAAATCAGAGATTTAGAACATATGGTAGATGATAAAAAATTTCAACCATAGTTGCAGCGGAACATGCAATCCATTAGAAGAGTCAAATAGACTATAAAGTCTATTATCTTCTCCATGTTAAAAATCCATCAACAATGTTTTATCCATGTAACCTCACTCAACAGTTCCTTTCCACAATCATATGAATAACTCATAATCATAATTGTGACTATAAATTTTTCTTCGCACCCAGGACAAAGAATATTTTCATCACCTGTCTTTACCTGAAACATCAAAGATCATGGTTATACCAAATCACAGTTTCTGTTTATAATCATACTAACAAATCCATCTTTGCACTACGGGCCAAAGATATTCATCAACAAACCATCTTTGCACTACGGGCCAAAGATATTCAACAACAGTTCATCTTTGCACTACAGGCCAAAGATATTCATCAACAAACCATCTTTGCACTACGGGCCAAAGATATTCAACAACAGTTCATCTTTGCACTACAGACCAAAGATATTCATCAACAGGCCATCTTTGCACTACATGCCAAAGATGTTCATCAACAATTCATATTTGCACTACAGGCCAAATATATTCACATCTCAAAGAAATATATATTCATTTCAGAATTTATATAAACAATAATTATAACCATGTTGATCAATTCACCTTTGCACTTAAGCTTAAGATATTCAATTATAAATTCAATGGTCATGATCATACCAGTCACAATTCAACTTTGCACTACAGGCCAAAGAGAACCCTAGTCATGATCATACCAATAATCTACCCATCTTTACACTCTAGTGAAAGAGAATTTCAACATCAGGGTTATAAAAATGTTATATATGATGATAAAAATAATATGATCAACATATAGTTTTAATCTCAAGAGTAATATTCGTAACTCATGAATAGTAAATCGTGAATAGTAACTCATGAATAGTAACCCCGACACAAAAGATAGAAATTCCACAATAAAATACATACCAATATTTTGGTATAATGATATTGAAAGAATAACATTTCATAAATTTATAAACAATTTATTTTAATTGTTTACACTTTACTAACTAATGCATTTAATCATCATAAAATGCCAACTCTTACAATTTCATCATCAATAATCAAAACCCTCATAAAAAATCTGCATATACCTCATATAGGATTCTCAAGTCATAAAATCCTATTTTCCAATTTTCTTACTTCACAAAACATATTTAATTCATTTACTCATAACTAGACCATTTTCATGAAAAATACCAAATCAGTTCCAAAAATATTTTTTTTCTGGGATTTAGCATAATATAGTCCCATAGTGAACATATATTTTTCTCAGAATTTTTAAAAGTCATTTACTATTTTTCATATGGCCAAAATAGCCGAATATTTAGACATTTATCAAAAATTGTACTTTTGTCTAAAAATTCTAAAATTTACAGAGTATACTTCTATCATATACATGTACTCCCAATAAAAATTTCATCAATTTTGGAGCTAACCACAAGGAATTATAAGCTATTACTTTTAAAATAGTCTTTTCTCATAAAATTCATAACTCTCAATCTATACATCCAAAAATCACCATTTTTGGACACAATCAATAAAACTCATCAAAATATCATTTCAAATTTTTCCAGAATTTTTGAAGATCAGAAAAATTACGAAACTGAAAATCATAACAACCCTTAAAATCCCTTACTATCCCTACTATCCCTTACAATCCCTTACTATCCCTTACCTCAAAACAGCAGTACTTCTGACCGGAATGTAAAGCCGAAGGAAACTTGCACTGAATAGCAACTCTCAAAGTATCTAAATACTCACAAAATATGCTTCATAATATAGAGAGAGAAAGAGAGAAAGCTTATGTTTTTGGTGTGATTTTCAATTCTAACTTAGCCCTCTATTTATAGGAAAATTTTGGTAGGTTTGACCTGCAACCTGATGGCTTTACCTGCTACTATTCCCACCCACCACATTTAAAATATAATTCAGCACATTTCTTCACCAACCACAAGTGGGGCCCACCAATTCTAGAATTTTCCACCAAAATGATAAACTCCGAAAATTCAACAATTTCTGAACCAGTCATCTCGTAAAATTCATAACAAATCATACGTTCATTTTTAACGGTTCAAAATTTGTGGACATATACTCAACTTATATATGTATAACATCTCCAAAAATTACCACGATCCAACGGTCGGATTAAAAATTATAACCCCCGCAAAATATCTCAAAAACTCTGATTTTTAATACCTCCATTCCGACCAAAATACTGATAAAAACCTCAACATTAACTCCTTCATTTTTAACCACAAAAATATATCCCTCATTTATATCCACATAATATAAATATTTCCTTATCATATGAATCAATAATTAATTATTCACAAATAATATTACAGAATCACATTTATGACAACCAGGCCGTTCCCAGGAAAGAGGGGGCTTTCCAATAAGAATTTCTCCTTACTGGCGCGCAATTAGATGACCAAACCTCTCCTTAGACAGAACTTTCTAGACATTGCCAATAATGTTATCTAATAATATTATTCAAATAATATGAATTATTGATCTGATAAAGGAAAATACTGTGCATCAACAATTATTGAACAACAATAATATAAAATTTCAACGTAGCAATTATTGAATCAATAAAATAAAATATTGAACAGTAATTACTGTAACAATTATTGAGTAGTGCCTTCTTACGTAAGAATCAATAATTTCAAAAATACTATGCAATACCGTGTGCTACTGTGCAATAACGCGTATTACTGTATTTTAACCACCGGGTATTCCAACAGTGTTAACGGTAACAACTACGCCGTTATTTGTAAAAAACTCAAATTTATCGTTTTCTTCATCCGACAGTTATTCGTTATGGGGCCCACAAATAGCTGCGCCGTCGTACGAATATTCCCCGACAGAAAGAATATTCCACGACCAAACGAATATTCCCCGACAACAATGATTATTTTATAACCACTTGCTTATTTTGAAAAAAAATCATATTTCACTCATAACTTTAAACTTTTATCAATTTAACCATTTACTGAATAGTAATTATAAGAAAAATTGAATACTTTTATTTCATAAAATTCGGGGTCTTACAATCTCCCCTCCTTATGAAATTTCGTCCCCGAAATTTACGTACCTGGTATTTCAAAGAGTTGAGAATACCTTGGTTTCATTTCAGATTCCATCTTCCCTATCATCATGATTTCTCCATTGCTCATCTCCTGTATTTCAGATATCATTCTAGAATACAGCTTCAAAATAAGGGTTAATTGAACAAATTAACATATCACATAATATCCCAATATTATGACTGACCAACAAATAAGCTTAGGTAGGACACACTAGCGAAGGATTTTCTCATCTCTCCCCTCCTAGTTATATTTCCCGATCTCCGCCAGAGATCATATCCCTAAGCTCTGATACCAAATGTAACGACCCCAAAATAGGTTCATTCCATCCAACCTATTCTGAGTCGCCAAATACATGGTACAGAAAACAACTACAACTTCATTACAACAATTGTCGTGCAAAATACAACAACACATATGCTGTGAGTTTGGATACAAATATATACCAAATGTGACTCATGTTCCAACCGTGGACATCACCTCACAATAACACCTTACATAAAGGTATAGTCAAAAACTGTTTTAGAAATTAGAATCTTTGGGAAGTGCTCAAGGAAACCTTCGTACATGGGAGACCACGCGTCTAGGTTATGATAGATATCATATGGCCACAGAATTATCCTTGGTTGACCCAATAGACCCCAAAGAAAAACGAGAAGATTACTATCATATTCTTCTCAATGGTGAGTCTTCTCTTGACTTATCATTATCTCCACTGTCTCTAATTGAGAATTATACTTCAAACAAACACCAAGATTATATAGATAGTGCTTGTAGATATACTCGGCAAGCGGATGAGCACAATCATGTCTTATGATGACACGAGGTTGTATGTCGTTAGACATCTTGTATTATAGTGGCAAAACACCCTTCCAACGTTGGGTTCGCCTCACCCTATTTTCTTCACCAAATATAACTACTAAATGATGACCACCGTTCTATTCCCTTGTTACCCTCGCTCGACCCAGCTACACTCTTATTACCTGAAAGGAATTGTGAAGCAAAAGGGTGAGCACAACTAGCTCAGTAAAGAATATCATGACTAAAGATAAATAAATTATCAATAGTCTTCATCAATAATAAATCAGAGATTTAGAACATATGGTAGATGATAAAAAATTTCAACCATAGTTGCAGCGGAACATGCAATCCATTAGAAGAGTCAAATAGACTATAAAGTCTATTATCTTCTCCATGTTAAAAATCCATCAACAATGTTTTATCCATGTAACCTCACTCAACAGTTCCTTTCCACAATCATATGAATAACTCATAATCATAATTGTGACTATAAATTTTTCTTCGCACCCAGGACGAAGAATATTTTCATCACCTGTCTTTACCTGAAACATCAAAGATCATGGTTATACCAAATCACAGTTCCTGTTTATAATCATACTAACAAATCCATCTTTGCACTACGGGCCAAAGATATTCATCAACAAACCATCTTTGCACTACGGGCCAAAGATATTCAACAACAGTTCATCTTTGCACTACAGGCCAAAGATATTCATCAACAAACCATCTTTGCACTACGGGCCAAAGATATTCAACAACAGTTCATCTTTGCACTACAGACCAAAGATATTCATCAACAGGCCATCTTTGCACTACATGCCAAAGATGTTCATCAACAATTCATATTTGCACTACAGGCCAAATATATTCACATCTCAAAGAAATATATATTCATTTCAGAATTTATATAAACAATAATTATAACCATGTTGATCAATTCACCTTTGCACTTAAGCTTAAGATATTCAATTATAAATTCAATGGTCATGATCATACCAGTCACAATTCAACTTTGCACTACAGGCCAAAGAGAACCCTAGTCATGATCATACCAATAATCTACCCATCTTTACACTCCAGTGAAAGAGAATTTCAACATCAGGGTTATAAAAATGTTATATATGATGATAAAAATAATATGATCAACATATAGTTTTAATCTCAAGAGTAATATTCGTAACTCATGAATAGTAAATCGTGAATAGTAACTCATGAATAGTAACCCCGACACAAAAGATAGAAATTCCACAATAAAATACATACCAATATTTTGGTATAATGATATTGAAAGAATAACATTTCTTAAATTTATAAACAATTTATTTTAATTGTTTACACTTTACTAATTAATGCATTTAATCATCATAAAATGCCAACTCTTACAATTTCATCATCAATAATCAAAACCCTCATAAAAAATCTGCATATACCTCATATAGGATTCTCAAGCCATAAAATCCTATTTTCCAATTTTCTTACTTCACAAAACATATTTAATTCATTTACTCATAACTAGACCATTTTCATGAAAAATACCAAATCAGTTCCAAAAATATTTTTTTTCTGGGATTTAGCATAATATAGTCCCATAGTGAACATATATTTTTCTCAGAATTTTTAAAAGTCATTTACTATTTTTCATATGGCCAAAATAGCCGAATATTTAGACATTTATCAAAAATTGTACTTTTGTCTAAAAATTCTAAAATTTACAGAGTATACTTCTATCATATACATGTACTCCCAATAAAAATTTCATCAATTTTGGAGTTAACCACAAGGAATTATAAGCTATTACTTTTAAAATAGTCTTTTCTCATAAAATTCATAACTCTCAATCTATACATCCAAAAATCACCATTTTTGGACACAATCAATAAAACTCATCAAAATATCATTTCAAATTTTTCCAGAATTTTTGAAGATCAGAAAAATTACGAAACTGAAAATCATAACAACCCTTAAAATCCCTTACTATCCCTTACTATCCCTTACAATCCCTTACTATCCCTTACCTCAAAACAGCAGTACTTCTGACCGGAATGTAAAGCCGAAGGAAACTTGCACTGAATAGCAACTCTCAAAGTATCTAAATACTCACAAAATATGCTTCATAATATAGAGAGAGAAAGCTTATGTTTTTGGTGTGATTTTCAATTCTAACTTAGCCCTCTATTTATAGGAAAATTTTGGTAGGTTTGACCTGCAACCTGATGGCTTTACCTGCTACTATTCCCACCCACCACATTTAAAATATAATTCAGCACATTTCTTCACCAACCACAAGTGGGGCCCACCAATTCTAGAATTTTCCACCAAAATGATAAACTCCGAAAATTCAACAATTTCTGAACCAGTCATCTCGTAAAATTCATAACAAATCATACGTTCATTTTTAACGGTTCAAAATTTGTGGACATATACTCAACTTATATATGTATAACATCTCCAAAAATTACCACGATCCAACGGTCGGATTAAAAATTATAACCCCCGCAAAATATCTCAAAAACCCTGATTTTTAATACCTCCATTCCGACCAAAATACTGATAAAAACCTCAACATTAACTCCTTCATTTTTAACCACAAAAATATATCCCTCATTTATATCCACATAATATAAATATTTCCTTATCATATGAATCAATAATTAATTATTCACAAATAATATTACAGAATCACATTTATGACAACCAGGCCGTTCCCAGGAAAGAGGGGGCTTTCCAATAAGAATTTCTCCTTACTGGCGCGCAATTAGGTGACCAAACCTCTCCTTAGACAGAACTTTCTAGTCATTGCCAATAATGTTATCTAATAATATTATTCAAATAATATGAATTATTGATCTGATAAAGGAAAATACTGTGCATCAACAATTATTGAACAACAATAATATAAAATTTCAACGTAGCAATTATTGAATCAATAAAATAAAATATTGAACAGTAATTACTGTAACAATTATTGAGTAGTGCCTTCTTACGTAAGAATCAATAATTTCAAAAATACTATGCAATACCGTGTGCTACTGTGCAATAACGCGTATTACTGTATTTTAACCACCGGGTATTCCAACAGTGTTAACGGTAACAACTACGTCGTTATTTGTAAAAAACTCAATTTATCGTTTTCTTCATCCGACAGTTATTCGTTATGGGGCCCACAAATGGCTGCGCCGTTGTACGAATATTCCCCGACAGAAAGAATATTCCACGACCAAACGAATATTCCCCGACAACAATGATTATTTTATAACCACTTGCTTATTTTGAAAAAAAATCATATTTCACTCATAACTTTAAACTTTTATCAATTTAACCATTTACTGAATAGTAATTATAAGAAAAATTGAATACTTTTATTTCATAAAATTCGGGGTCTTACAGACTTGGTATGATTATGACTAGGAATTATTCGGTGTAATCATGACCATAATGTTACAAATGATGTGGTAAAAGTCTTAATTGGCCCGTAGTGCATTGATGGACAGTTGTTGGCATGATCATGACCATTGATGAATACACAAATATCCTTGGCCTGTAGTGTATGGATAATTTGTGGTCGTGATACTATTGAATATTCTTGGCCGTAGTGTAGGGATGATGTGGATTATTTATTAAGCTGAGTCTCAGCGATAAAATTAATGAAAAACTTTTTAAATCATAAAAGATAGTAGATGTTATTCTCTACTTGACTCTTTTAATGGATAGCTTGTTCCGCTGCAGTTAAACTTGATGTTTGTTATATTTTATCAGTTTAACACTGTTGAAGGCTAATGATAATTTATTCTGCATTATCTTAGTCATAATATTTCTTACTGGGCTAGTTGAGCTCACCCTTTTGCTTTCATTGTTCTCTTCAGGAAATGAGAACGTAGTGGGGACTAGTCGGGGAACGGAGTGACGGTTCAGATGATAGCATTAATAGTCCTTACTATTCTATGAAATAGTGTGAAAATAAATGTATTGAGGACTTATTTTGAGTTTGAATACTGTTTAGAAGAAAGTGTTGTATTAAAACTCACAGCTTATATTTTGTCGTATTTTACACGACAGTTGTATAATTAAGTTTTATTTATATTTTGTACCATGTATTTAACGACTCAGAATAGGTGATATATACCTATTTTGGGGGCATCACATTATTTATTAAGTTGATAATTAATTTAGATATAAATTCATCTATTGATTGATAGTTTGAGCATATAGAAATAGTGATTAAGTTGTTACATGATATATTAGATTTAACACCTTTCTCCGTGGATCGATACTTTTTTTACTCTGTACTACTTGTTGACCCATGTATACTTGCATGAGTTAGAGTCTGTTTTGCTAAAACAAAAAGGAGGTAACAAGTTTTTGGAGCCGTTGCCGGGGAGAGGCATTTATTTTTAATATTGTCGTCATCAATTAAACCTAAATTTGTGTGACTTGGACAATTCTTATCTTATCTTATTTCTATTTTATTTTTATTTTCATTTCAGGCACTTGTGCATAGTATATGCGCACTCGATCGTCTCATCCTGAGTTGATTCTTGCACAGGAAAATATCAACGGTAGTGCTTGGAGATCCAGAGCACGTAGAAATATACAAGTAGATTTTGAAACTTTAACATCCAGCATGGCAGCAGAAGAGCCCAGAGAAGAGCATCATAGAGCCTTAAGGGACTATTCAATGCCAAAGAGTAATGGCCTACAGTCGAGCATTGTGAGGCCAGCTATAGCAGCCAACACCTTCGAGATCAAGTCAGGAACTATACAAATAGTACAGAATTCAGTCCAGTTTGGGGGTGCTGCTACAGATGACCCGAATGAACACCTATTGAGCTTCATAGAGATATGTGATACATTTAAGTACAATAGGGTGTCAAAAGATGCAATTAGGCTCAAACTGTTCCCATTCTCTTTGCGGGATAAAGCTAGAAGTTGGCTTCATTCGTTGCCAGCTAGGTCTATCACAACATGGGAGGACTTAGCACAAAAGTTCTTAGCCAAATTTTTCCCAATGGCTAAGACTGTTAAAATGAGGACAGCGATTTCCCAGTTTGAGCAACAACAGGGTGAATCATTATATGAAGCCTGGGAACACTACAAGGAGATGCTAAGGAAATGTCCCCATCATGGAATGCCGGAATGGATGGTAATCAATACCTTCTAAAATAGATTGGGTTGGCAGTCTAGGCCGATTATAGATTTAGCTACATGAGGAGCCTTATGGGCTAAGAGTTATGAAGAGGCTTATGATCTTATAGAGACAATGGCAGCTAATGATTTTTAGAATCCTACAGCCAGGATGTCACATCCTAAAGTTGCAAAATTGTTAGAGGTGGATGCTATTACACAGTTGTCAGCTCATATGGCAGCTATGGCTAAGAAAATTAATTCTTTGACAGAGAGTAAGGTAAAGCCAGTTGCTTTTGTATCCGAGATATGTGCGGGGTCACATCAAACCGATCAGTGTGCTATCAGTTTAGAATCGGTGCAATTTGTGAGTAACTACCAAAAGCCTCAAAATCAGTTCCAGAACTCTTACCACCCCAACAACCGCAATCATCCAAATTTCAGCTGGAGCAACAAACAAAACAATCAACAAAATCAACAATTTCAATCTCAAAATCAGTATCAGTCACAACCATCTCACCAACAGTTTGTACCGAAGCCACCCTACCCTCCTGGATTTCAACAACAACAATAACATCATCCACCACCTACACCTCAGACAGAGAAAAAGTCAGAAATGGAGGAGATGATGCTCAAGTACATGGCAAATATAGAAGTAATGATCAAAAGCCAAGTACTGGCTATAAAAAATTTGGAACCTCAGATGGGCCAAATGGCAAATTCACTGAACAACAGACCACAAGGGACTTTGCCAAGTACAATAGAAGTTAATCCAAGAAGAGAGGGTAAAGAACAATGTCAGGCTATAACTTTAAGATTAGAGAAGCAGACTGCATGATTGTAGCATGGCTCGCCCGCACCTCAATTGCAAGAGGAAACCGCGCGGCCACGCGGTGATGAAGGAGGTTCTGAACAGAAGGAAGGGGAGAAAAAGAGTGAAAAGTCACCTGAGAAACTAGTGACCAGACAACCACCAGTTGTACATCCCCCTGTTTTATATCCACAAAGGTTACAGAAGCAAAGGGAAGATAAATAGTTTAATAAGTTTTTAGAGGTGTTTAAGAAGCTACAGATAAATATACCTTTCACTGAGGCATTGGAACAGATGCCAAGTTATGCAAAGTTCATGAAAGGTATCTTATCAAGAAAGAAGAGGTTAGAAGATTTCGAGACAGTAGCTTTAACTGAAGAATGTAGTGCGATACTTCAACGCAAGTTACCTTCGAAGCTAAAGGATCCGGGCAGCTTCACGATACCTTGTTCAATAGGGAAAATGTGTTTCAACAGATGCTTATGTGATTTATGGGTGAGCATCAACTTAATGCCTCTGTCAGTGTTCAATCAGTTGGGATTACAGGCTCCAAGGCCGATGAATATTTCTTTATAGCTTGCTGACAGGTCCATTACTTATCCACGAGATATTGTAAAAGATGTGTTGGTTAAAGTGGACAAATTTATTTTCCCTACTGATTTTATCATCTTGGATTATGAAGAAGATATAAGCATACCTATCATCCTTGGGAGACCGTTCTTAGCCACAGGATAAACTTTGATAGATGTTTAGAAAGGTGAGTTGACAATGAGAGTTCATGATCAAGAAGTCATTTTCAACATGTTCAAGGCTATGAATTTTCCAATAGACAAAGAAGAATGTTTCAGGATTGATATGGTGGACAAGATGTTGAATGATGAAGTGGAGAATTTAGTGGAAAATGAGCCTTTGAAGAGTGTTATTTTGGGAAATTCAGATATGGAAGATGATGAGGTTGTTGAATTAGTGCAGATACTTGATACAGTGCCACAATTTCAAAAAATGAATATTCCTGTTGAGCCACTCAAAAATGCTGGAGAGTCATCAGTGAAACTGAAACTATCTCTTGAGATGCCTCCAAAACTTGAATTTAAACCTCTTCCAGACCACTTGAGGTATGCATTTTTAAATGATAATTTAAAATTACATGTTATTATTTCTTCTGCACTAACATCTTGCCAGGAAGAAAAGCTGCTAAGAGTTCTTAAAGAGTTCAAATCAGCCATTGGATGGACCATAGCAGACATTAAAGGGATCAGCCCATCATTCTGTATGCACAAGATCCTACTGGAAGATGATAGTAAACCCTCAGTGGAGCAACAGCAGAGACTTAATCCAATTATGAAGGAAGTGGTAAAGAAGGAAGTTCTGAAATGGCTGGATGCAGGAATAATTTATCCGATCTCAGACAGCTCGTGGGTGAGCCCGGTACAGTGTGTGCCAAAGAAAGGGGGAATGACCGTAGTCTCCAATGAGAACAATGAATTGATACCGAACAGGACAGTGACAGGGTGGAGAGTCTGTATGGACTATCGCAAACTTAATAAAGCTACAAGGAAAGATCACTTCCCACTTCCGTTTATTGATCAGAAGTTGGATAAACTAGCAGGTCATGAGTACTATTGTAAGACCCCGAATTTTATGAAATAAAAGTATTCAATTTTTCTTATAATTACTATTCAGTAAATGGTTAAATTGATAAAAGTTTAAAGTTATGGGTGAAATGTGATTTTTTTTCAAAATAAGCAAGTGGTTATAAAATAATTATTGTTGTCAGAGAATATTCGTTTAGTCGTGGAATATTCTTTCTGTCGGGAAATATTCGTACGACGGCGCAGACATTTGTGGGCCCCATAACAGAATAACTGTCGGATGAAGAAAATGACAAATTTGAGTTTTTACAAATAACGGCGTAGTTGTTACCGTTAACACTGTTGGAATACCCGGTGGTTAAAATACAGTAATACGCGTTGTTACACAGTAGCACACGGTATTGCACAGTATTTTTGAAATTATTGATTCTTACGTAAGAAGGCACTACTCAATAATTATTACAGTAATTACTGTTCAATATTTTATTTTATTGATTCAATAATTACTACGTTGATATTTTATATTATTGTTGTTTCAATAATTGTTGCTGCACAGTATTTTCCTTTATCAGATCAATAATTCATATTATTTGAATAATATTATTAGATAACATTATTGACAATGTCTAGAAAGTTCTGTCTAAGGAGAGGTTTGGTCATCTAATTGCGCGCCAGTAAGGAGAAATCCTTATTAGAAAGCCCCCTCTTTCCTGGGAACGGCCTGGTTGTCATAAATGTGATTCTGTAATATTTTTTATGAATAATTAATTATTGATTCATATGATAAGGAAATATTTATTTTATATGGATATAAATGAGGGATATATTTTTTTGGTTAAAAATGAAGGGGTTAATGTTGAGATTTTTATCCGTATTTTTGTCGGAATAGAGGTATTAAAAATCAGGATTTTTGAGATATTTTACGGGGGTTATAATTTTTAATCCGACCGTTGGATCGTGGTAATTTTTGGATATGTTATACATATATAAGTTGAGTATATGCCCACAAATTTTGAACCGTTAAAAATGAACGTATGATTTATTATGAATTTTACAAGATGACTGGTTCAGAAATTGTTGAATTTTCGGAGTTTATCATTTTGATAAAAAATTCTAGAATTGGTGGGCCCCACTTGTGATTGGTGAAGAAATGTGCTGAATTATATTTCAAATATGGTGGATGAAAATAGTAGCAGGTAAAGCCATCAGGTTGCAGGTCAAGCCTACTGAAATTTTTCTATAAATAGAGGGCTAAGTTAGAATTGAAAATCACACAAGAAACAAGTTTTCTCTCTTTCTCTCTATATTATGAAGCATATTTTGTGAGTATTTAGATACTTTAAGAGTTGCTATTCAGTGTAAGTTTCCTTCGGCTTTGCATTCCAGTCAGAAATACTGCACTTTTGAGGTATGTGATAGTAAGGGATTTTAAGGGTTGTTATATTTTTCAGTTTCGTAATTTTTCTGACCTTCAAAAATTCTGGAAAAATTTGAAATGATATTTTGATGAGTTTCCTTGATTGTGTCCAAAAATAGTGATTTTTGGATGTATAGATTGAGAGTTATGAATTTTATGAGAAAAGACTATTTTAAAAAGTAATCGCTTATAATTCCTTGTGGTTAACTCCAAAATTGATAAAATTTTTATTGGGAGTACATGTATATGATAGAAGTATACTCTGTGAATTTCATAATTTTTAGATAAAAGTATAATTTTTGATAAATGTCTAAATATTTGGCTGTTTTGGCCATATGAAAAATAGTAAATGACTTTTAAAAATTCTGAGAAAAATATATGTTCAATATGGGACTATATTCTACTAAATTCCAGAAAAAAAATATTTTTGGAACTGATTTGGTATTTTTCAGGAAAATGGTCTAGTTATGAGTAAATGAATTAAATATGTTTTGTGAAGTAAAAAAATTAGAAAATAGGATTTTATGGCTTGAGGATCCTATATGAGGTATATGCAGATTTTTGATGAGGGTTTTTGGTTATTGGTGATGAAATCTTATGAGTTTGGCATTTTAGAATGATTAAATGCATTAATTAGTAAAGTGTAAACAATTTAAATAAATTATTTATAAGCTTAAGAAATATTATTCTTTCAATATCATTATACCGAAATATTAGTATAAATTTTATTGTGGAATTTCTATCTTTTTGAGTCGGGGTTACTATTCACGAGTTACTATTCATGAGTTACTATTCACGAAGTTACTATTCATGGGTTATTATTCACGAGTTACTATTAAAATTAGTTTCTTTTCTAACCAAATTATAGTTGATTTATGAATATTACTCTTGATATTAAATCTAGATGTTTTGATTATATTGATTTTACTATTATATATAACATTTTTATAACCTTAATGTTGAATTTATCTTTCACTTGAGTGTAAAGATGGATAAATTATTGGTATGATCGTGACTGATGAATATCTTTAGCCTGTAGTGCAAAGATGAATTGTTAACTGGTATGATCATGACCATTGAATTTATAATTGAATATCTTTAGCTTAAGTGTAAAGACGAATTGATTAACATGGTTATAATTATTGTTTATATAATTTTGAAATGATTATATATTTCTTTGAGATATTAATATATTTGGCATATAGTGCAAATATGAACTGTTGAAGAATATCTTTGGCCTATAGTGCAAAGATGAATTATTGATGATTATCTTTGGCCTGTAGTGCAAAGATGAACTGTTGATGAATATCTTTGGCCTGTAGTGCAAAGATGAATTATTGATGAGTGCGAAGATGGATTTATTAGCATGATTATGAACAGGAACTGTGATTTGGTATAACCATGATCTTTGATATTTCAGGTAAAGACATGTGATGAAAATTATCTTCGTCTTGAATGCGAAGAGGAATTTAGAATTACAATTATGATTATGAGTTATTCATATAATTGTGGAAAGGAACTGTTGATTAATGTTACAGGGATAAAACATTGTTGGTGGATTTTTAACATGGAGAAGATAATAAACTTTATGGTCTATTTGACTCTTCTAATGGATTGCTCGTTCCGCTGCAACTATGGTTAAAATTTTTATCATCTACCATATGTTCTAAATCTCTGATTTATTACTGATGAAGACTATTGATAATTTATTTATCTTTAGTCATGATATTCTTTACTGGGCTAGTTGTGCTCACCCTTTTGTTTCACAATTCCTTTCAGGTAATAAGAGTGTAGCTGGGTCGAGCGGGGGTAACAGGGGAATAGAACGGTGGTCATCATTTAGTAGTTATATTTGGTGAATAAATTAGGGTGAAGCGAACCCAACGTTGGAAGGGTGTTTTACCACTATCATACCAGATGTCTAATGACATACAACCTCGTGTCATCATAAGACATAATTGTGCTCATCCACTTGCTGAGTATATTTACGAGCACTACCTATATAATCTTGGTGTTTGTTTGAAGTATAATTCTCAATTAGAGACAGTGGAGATAATGATAAGTTAAGAGAAGACTCACTATTGCGAAGAATATGATAGTAATCTTCTTATTTTTCTTTGGGGTCTATTGGGTCAACCAAGGATAATTTTGTGACCATATGATATCTATCATAACCTAGATGCATGGCCTCCCATGTACGAAGGTTTCCTTGAGCACTTCCCAAAGATTCTAGTTTCTAAAACAGTTTTTGACTGTACCTTTATGTAAGGTACCTTTGTGAGGTGCTGATGGTGTTCAATGTCACATTTGGTATATATTTGTATCCAAATTCACGGCATATGTGTTGTTGTATTTTGCACGACAATTGTTGTAATAAAGTTGTAGTTGTTTTCTGTACCATGTATTTGACGACTCAGAATGGGTTGGGTGGAATGGACCTGTTTTGGGGTTGTCACAGTTGGTATCAAAGCTTAGGGATATGGTCTCTGGCGGTGATCGGGAAATATAACTAGGAGGGGAGAGATGAGTAAATCCTTCACTAGTGTGTCCTACCTAAGCATATTTGTTGGTCAGTCATAATATCGTGATATTATGTGATATGTTAATTTGTTCAATTAACCTTTATTTTTGAAGCTGTATTCTAGAATGATGTGGCGCCCCCAAAACAGGTACAATCCATCCAACCCATTCTGAGTCGCCAAATACATGGTACTGAAAATAACTACAACTTTATTATTACAATTGTCGTGCAAAATACGACAACACATATACTGTGAGTTTAAATACAAATATTATCATCTAGACAGTATTCATACTCAATTAAGTCCTCATTATACTTATTGATACACTATTTTACAAAATAGTGAGGACTACAAAAATAACTGTCTTGAACCATCATTCCATACCCCGACTAGTACTCGCTATATTCTCGTCTCTTGAGAAGAAAATGGAACAACAAGGAAAAGGGTGAGCTCAACTAGCCCAGTAAAGAATATTATGACTAAGATAATATACAACAAATTATCGTTAGTCTTCAACAGGGAAAAATTTAATAGAATACAATAGACAACAAGTTTTAAATCAATATTCGCAGCGGAAACAGCAAACCATTAGAAGAGTCAAGTAGAGAATGAGTTCTACTATCTTCTAAGATTTAAAAGTCCATCATCAATATTTTATCCATGTAACAACAATCAATAACCATCTTTAATCAAATATTCATCTTTGCACTACAGGCCAAAGATATTCATTTGTATCACCAGTCGATCATGTTCATCTCAACACCTGTTCATCTTTGCACTACGGGCCAAAGATATTCATCAGAAATCATCAATCTTTGCACTACAGGCCAAAGATATTCAATTATATCATCATTTAGGACTGAGGATGATGAAAAATATTTTAAAGGAAACGAATCCAGTGAAGCAAAAGAACAAATATTAGGGATTCGTATTACAGTTTATCCATGTCCAAAAATACCTCATAAACAGTCATAGTGGAGTAAAATTCAAGAATGATCAAAACATGGATACAATCAAAGCTAGTATCCAGAATAGATATTTTGGACGAAAAGAAGAAAATTTTATTTTTCGGTAAATAGTAACTCGTGAATAGTAACTCGTGAATAGTAACTCATGAATAGTAACTCATGAATAGTAACCCCGACATGAAAAGTTCTAAATTTGATAAAAAGTTCAGATCAATACTTCGGCATAATGATATTGAAGAAAATAATATCATTTAAGAAGAAATAACATCCCTTACCTCGGAAAGACGGTACTTCTGACTGGAATACTAGATATAGTGCTGAAGGAAACTTGCACCGTATAGCAACACTCAAAGTATCAAATACTCACAAGAATACGCTCGATATAGAGAGAGAAATAGAGAGAAACTTGTGTTTCTGGTGTGATTTTCAATTCTAACTTAAGCACCCTATTTATAGAAAAATGCTTAGAACACCAAAGCAGAAAATTGAATATAATAATATTATATTTACAAAATTGTCAAGCCCACCTAAGAAATCTGATTTCAGATCATGTATAACACATGTGAGCCACTCAATTGCAACAAAAAACGTTTTTCTTAAAAAAAACATTTTAAACTCTAAAAATCAATTATTTCGGAACTTCGGAACTTCAATAATTCATAATAAATAGCCCTTTTATCAGAAAATTAGAATCTCGCGAGTTTTTATAGAAAATTCAATTCTCTATAACTTTGCAGAAGAAAGTTTTTCCAAATTCCAAACAAAAATTGACCGAAATCCACAAACGGACGATTTTACAGTCAATAATAAATTTTCGGTCAAGAATTGTGTCCACCAACACACAAAACATGTGTTAATCATTTAATACCATAAAAATACTCTTCCTCCTCATATACTCATATACTCATATACTCATATATCCCACATTCATTGTAAAAATATCACCATCAATATATTATTAAAATAATATATTTAAATGAATTATTTTATCAAAAAAAGATAAAATATTAATTTTCAACAATTGTCACATTAAAAATTTTCTCCATCTATATCCACATAAAATTAATATTTTTCTCATCATATAAATCAATAATTAATTATACACAAATAATATTACAGAACCACAGTACTGGCAACCAGGCCGTTCCCAAGAAAGAGGGGGCTTTCCAATAAGGATCTCTCCTTACTGGCGCGCAATTAGATGACCAAACCTCTCCTTTGACAGAACTTTCTAGACATTGCCAATAATGTTATCTAATAAAATTATTCAGATAATATGAATTATTGTTTCGATAGTAGAAAATACTGTGTAGTTAACTATTAAAACAACAGTAATATAAAATATCAACGCAACAATTATTGAATCAATAAAATATAATAATGAACAGTAATTACTGTAACAATTATTGAGTAGTGCCTTCTTACATAAGAATCAATAATTGGTGCAATACCGTGTGCTACTGTGCAACAACGCGTATTACTGTGTTTTAACCACCGGGTATTCCAACAGTATTAACGGTAACAACTACGCCGTTATTTATAAACAACTTGTTTTTGTCGTTTTCTTTATCCAATCGCTTTCTGTTATGGGGCCCACACAAGGCTGCGCCGTCGTACGAATATTCCCCGACAACAAGAATATTCCACGACCAAACGAATATTTCCCGACAACAATGAATATTTTATGACCACTTGCTTATTTGAAATATTTGCGCATTTTACCCATAACTAACCTCATTAATCAATTTAACCCTTACTATTTCAAAATAATAAATAGAGGAAATTTAAATTTCATTTATTAATAATTTGGGGTCTTACAACCTCCCCTCCTTATGAAATTTCGTCCTCGAAATTGACATACGTACCTGGTGTTTCGAAAAGATGAGGATACCTCGCTTTCATTTCTGTTTCCAACACCCAGGTCATTTCCTTAATAGAATGGTTTCTCCACAAATCCTTAACTTGTGGTATAACCTTCGTGCGTAGGACATGCTCCTTCCTATCCAAGATCTTGACAGGTACCTCCTCGTACGTTAAATCGTCAGCTATCTCATCTGGTTCTAACTCAATAATGTGGTTCGGGTCTTTCACATATTTACGAAGCATAGATATGTGAAAAACGTTATGAACACGAGACATGCTTGGAGGTAACGCGAGTCTATAGGTCACATTTCCTACTCGGTCAAGAATCTGAAATGGACCAATAAATCGTGGATTGAGCTTTCCTCTCTTCCCAAATCTTGTAACTCCTTTCCATGGAGCTACATGTAATAATACCTGATCCCCAATATCAAATTTCACGTCCTTTCGATGAAGATCCACATAACTCTTTTGTCGATCCTGTGTCGTTTGTATACGTTGTCGAATCGTTTGGATCTTCTCTGTAGTAATGCGTACCAACTCTGGTCCAAACAATGTTGCTTCACCCACCTCGTCCCAGCATACTGGAGAACGACATTTTCTTCCATACAACGCCTCGAATGGAGCCACGCCTATGCTCGCCTGATAACTGTTGTTGTAGGAGAATTCCACCAATGGTAGGTACTTATCCCAACTCCCTTTGAGATCTAGGTCACAAAGTCTTAATAGATCTTCAAGAGTTTGAATAGTCCTCTCTGATTGTCCGTCCGTTTGAGGATGGTAAGCTGAACTAAATCGTAAATCCGTGCCCATAGCTTTTTACAAGCTAACCCAAAATCTTGAAGTGAATCTTGGGTCACGATCTGAAACTATGGATACTGGCATGCCATGCAACCTCACAATCTCATTCACGTACATACTAGCAAGACGTTCAAGGAATAAGTCTCCCGTATCGGCAAGAAATGAGCAGACTTCGTTAGTCTATCAACTATGACTCTTTGGCACTTGATGCTCCGTCTTTCCACGTTGACAAGTTAAACACCTCGAGATAAACTCCGCGATCTCTCTTTTCATATTGCTCCACCAAAATGTATGTCGAAGATCGTGACACATTTTGGTACTCCCAGGATGGATTGCAAACGGTGTGTTGTGTGCCTCCATCATGATCTTGTACTTCACATCAGAGTCGTTAGGAACACAAAGTCTAGAGTGGACTCGAAGTATTCCTTCTTCATCGATTCTCGCTTCCGAAATATCACCTTCTTGCACTTTCTTCTTCATACGCATCAGCTCCGAGTCTGTGGCTTAAGCAACTTTAACTTTATCGATTAAAGTTGGTTCTACGTGTATACCTGACATTATCGCACTCATTCCTGCATATGATCTTCTACTCAATGCGTCAGCTACCGCGTTCGCTTTTTCAGGATAGTATTGGATGGTATGATCGAAATCTTTCAACAGCTCGAGCCAACGTCGTTGCCGCATGTTGAGTTCTTTTCGAGTGAAGAAATATTTAAGGCTTTTATGGTCTGAATATATCTCCACTTTCTCCCCATATAGATAGTGCCTCCAAATCTTTAGCGCGAAAACGACTGCTGCCAATTCTAGATCATGAGTAGGATAATTCCTCTCATATTCTTTAAGTTGTCGCGAGGCATTGGCTATGACTTTCTCACGTTGCATGAGAACACATCCTAACCCTTTGCCTGAAGCATCGCTGTAGATAACAAATCCATCCGAACAGATGGTATTGTCAGAACAGGTGCCGAAATGAGTCTCCTCTTAAGCTCTTGGAAACTCTTCTCGCATTCTTCGCTCCATACGAATTTGATATCCTTCCGAGTCAGCTGAGTTAACGGGGTAGCGATTCGAGAAAATACTTTTACGAATCTCCGATAATAACCAGAAAGCTACGTATTTCGATTACTGACTTAGGTTTGCTCTCAACTGTGACTCATATCCCAATCTTGGATAGCACGTCACAATGACACCTATCAGTTTACTACCGCACGAATATGGCGTCCCCTACGGAGAGTCTGGGTTCGGTGCATTCCACAAAGGAAGTCACCAGATAAAGGCTCGGTTATCAACTTCTATAGTTGGGTTTTTAACTCCTGAAGTTCAATAGGAGCC
The DNA here is from genome assembly GCA_016801055.1 of Panax notoginseng. Classification (NCBI taxonomy): domain Eukaryota; kingdom Viridiplantae; phylum Streptophyta; class Magnoliopsida; order Apiales; family Araliaceae; genus Panax; species Panax notoginseng. Next base: position 237,602,088 of record CM029013.1, on the reverse strand, counting down.
ATTCGATATGAGATTTTAGAAATGGGTTTTGTACCGGGTTCAAAGTCGATACAAAATTCAATATCACGCTCTGGGAGTAAGCCAAGAAATTCTTCAGGAAATACGTCAAAAATTTTACTAACAACAGAAATATCATTCAAATCTGACGTATTTTTGTTCAAATTCATGACATGGCTAAGAAAGCTTGACATCCGTTTTTCAATAAACGAATGACTTTACGGTTTGATATGAAAGAGTTTGACTTCAATGGTTTGGTTGCTTGAATTTGAATAACAGGTTGCTTAGGAATATGAAAACTAACAACCTTACGAAAGCAATCAATTTTAGCATGATGAGTAGTTAACCAATCAATTTCTAAAATCACATCAAAAGCAAGTACCTTTAAAGAGATAAGGTCAACAGGTAATGTGATGGTGCCAACTTGGATCAAACAAGATTTATAAACAATGGATGTGAAGAAAATTTCTCCTAACAGAGTTTCAACAGATAAGTCAAAGTCTAATTTCTCCGGAGTCAAGTTTAAACGTTGAACACAAGCAAGAGATAAATGAATGGGTAGAATCGGTATCTAATAAGATATAGACTTCGCAAAAATTTATAATTAACTAACCCGTGCTAACTTCGTTCGGGTTCCTCGCATTCTGACCAGTCACGAAACTCTTCCAGGAACCGTTGACTTTGACTTTTCTAGGACAACTTTTTGAGTCACCGTCCCCGCTGAACTTGGTTTTGCATAAATTGCAAAAAGCTTCTAAACATCCCATCGTTCATCGTCTGCTCAGTGGTGTTGTTCACAGGAGGAACTTTGCCAGCCTGTTGCACGTTCTCCTCGTTGGTGAGTAAAGGCATCACCACCGTCTCATTTACTCCACTGTTAACATTCTCAGTCGACATTCTCAAATACTGCTATAAAACAAGGGTTAATTTAACAAATTAACAAATCACATAATATCCCTATATTATGACCGATCAACAAATAAGCTTAGGTAGGACACACTAGCGAAGGATTTACTCGTCTCTTCCCTCCTAGTTCTATTCCCCGATCTCCGCCAGAGATCATATCCCTAAGCTCTGATACCAACTGTGACGCCCCCAAAACAGGTACAATCCATCCAACCCATTCTGAGTCGCCAAATACATGGTACAGAAAATAACTACAACTTTATTATTACAATTGTCGTGCAAAATACGACAACACATATACTGTGAGTTTAAATACAAATATTGTCATCTAGACAGTATTCATACTCAATTAAGTCCTCATTATACTTATTGATACACTATTTTACAAAATAGTGAGGACTACAAAAATAACTGTCTTGAACCATCATTCCATACCCCGACTAGTACTCGCTATATTCTCGCCTCCTGAGAAGAAAATGGAACAACAAGGAAAAGGGTGAGCTCAACTAGCCCAGTAAAGAATATTATGACTAAGATAATATACAACAAATTATCGTTAGTCTTCAACAGGGAAAAATTTAATAGAATACAATAGACAACAAGTTTTAAATCAATATTCGCAGCGGAAACAGCAAACCATTAGAAGAGTCAAGTAGAGAATGAGTTCTACTATCTTCTAAGATTTAAAAGTCCATCATCAATATTTTATCCCTGTAACAACAATCAATAACCATCTTTAATCAAATATTTATCTTTGCACTACAGGCCAAAGATATTCATTTGTATCACCAGTCGATCATGTTCATCTCAACACCTGTTCATCTTTGCACTACGGGCCAAAGATATTCATCAGAAATCATCAATCTTTACACTACAGGCCAAAGATATTCAATTATATCATCATTTAGGACTGAGGATGATGAAAAATATTTTAAAGGAAACGAATCCAGTGAAGCAAAAGAACAAATATTAGGGATTCGTATTACAGTTTATCCATGTCCAAAAATACCTCATAAACAATCATAGTGGAGTAAAATTCAAGAATGATCAAAACATGGATACAATCAAAGCTAGTATCCAGAATAGATATTTTGGACGAAAAGAAGAAAAGTTTATTTTTCGGTGAATAGTAACTCGTGAATAGTAACTCATGAATAGTAACTCATGAATAGTAACCCCGACATAAAAAGTTCTAAATTTGATAAAAAGTTCAGATCAATACTTCGGCATAATGATATTGAAGAAAATAATATCATTTAAGAAGAAATAGCATCCCTTACCTCGGAAAGACGATACTTCTGACTGGAATACTAGATATAGTGCTGAAGGAAACTTGCACCGTATAGCAACACTCAAAGTATCAAATACTCACAAGAATACGCTCGATATAGAGAGAGAAATAGAGAGAAACTTGTGTTTCTGGTGTGATTTTCAATTCTAACTTAAGCACCCTATTTATAGGAAAATGCTTAGAACACCAAAGCAGAAAATTGAATATAATAATATTATATTTACAAAATTGTCAAGCCCACCTAAGAAATCTGATTTCAGATCATGTATAACACATGTGAGCCACTCAATTGCAACAAAAACGTTTTTCTTAAAAAAAACATTTTAAACTCTAAAAATCAATTATTTCGGAACTTCGGAACTTCAATAATTCATAATAAATAGCCCTTTTATCAGAAAATTAGAATCTCGCGAGTTTTTATAGAAAATTCAATTCTCATATATCCCACATTCATTGTAAAAATATCACCATCAATATATTATTAAAATAATATATTTAAATGAATTATTTTATCAAAAAAAGATAAAATATTAATTTTTAACATTTGTCACATTAAAAATTTTCTCCATCTATATCCACATAAAATTAATATTTTTCTCATCATATAAATTAATAATTAATTATACACAAATAATATTACAGAACCACAGTATTGGCAACCAGGCCGTTCCTAGGAAAGAGGGGGCTTTCCAATAAGGATCTCTCCTTACTGGCGCGCAATTAGATGACCAAACCTCTCCTTAGACAGAACTTTCTAGACATTACCAATAATGTTATCTAATAATATTATTCAGATAATATGAATTATTGTTCCGATAGTAGAAAATATTGTGTAGTGACAACTATTAAAACAACAGTAATATAAAATATCAACGCAGCAATTATTGAATCAATAAAATATAATATTAAACAGTAATTACTGTAACAATTATTGAGTAGTGCCTTCTTACGTAAGAATCAATAATTGGGGCAATACCGTGTGCTACTGTGCAACAACGCGTATTACTGTGTTTTAACCACCGGGTATTCCAACAGTATTAACGGTAACAACTACGCCGTTATTTATAAACAACTTATTTTTGTCGTTTTCTTTATCCAATCGCTTTCTGTTATGGGGCCCACACAAGGCTGCGCCGTCGTACGAATATTCCCCGACAACAAGAATATTCCACGACCAAACGAATATTTTCCGACAACAATGAATATTTTATGACCACTTGCTTATTTGAAATATTTGCGCATTTTACCCATAACTAACCTCATTAATCAATTTAACCCTTACTATTTCAAAATAATAAATAGAGGAAATTTAAATTTCATTTATTAATAATTTAGGGTCTTACAAATGATATCTGAAATAAAGGAGATGAGCAATGGAGAAATCATGATGACTGGGAAGATGGAATCTGAAATAAAAATAAGGTATTCTCAACTCTTTGAAATACCAGGTACGCAAATTTCGGGGACAAAATTTCATAAGGAGGGAAGATTGTAAGACCCCGAATTTTATGAAATAAAAGTATTCAATTTTTCTTATAATTACTATTCAGTAAATGGTTAAATTGATAAAAGTTTAAAGTTATGGGTGAAATGTGATTTTTTTTCAAAATAAGCAAATGGTTATAAAATAATCATTGTTGTCGGGGAATATTCGTTTGGTCGTGGAATATTCTTTCTGTCGGGGAATATTCGTACGACGGCGCAGACATTTGTGGGCCCCATAACAGAATAACTGTCAGATGAAGAAAATGACAAATTTGAGTTTTTACAAATAACGGCGTAGTTGTTACCGTTAACACTGTTGGAATACCCGGTGGCTAAAATACAGTAATACGCGTTGTTACACAGTAGCACACGGTATTGCACAGTAATTTTGAAATTATTGATTCTTACGTAAGAAGGCACTACTCAATAATTATTACAGTAATTACTGTTCAATATTTTATTTTATTGATTCAATAATTGCTACGTTGATATTTTATATTATTGTTGTTTCAATAATTGTTGATGCACAGTATTTTCCTTTATCAGATCAATAATTCATATTATTTGAATAATATTATTAGATAACATTATTGACAATGTCTAGAAAGTTCTGTCTAAGGAGAGGTTTGGTCATCTAATTGCGCGCCAGTAAGGAGAAATCCTTATTGGAAAGCCCCCTCTTTCCTGGGAACGGCCTGGTTGTCATAAATGTGATTCTGTAATATTATTTGTGAATAATTAATTATTGATTCATATGATAAGGAAATATTTATTTTATATGGATATAAATGAGGGATATATTTTTGTGGTTAAAAATGAAGGAGTTAATGTTGAGGTTTTTATCCGTATTTTTGTTGGAATGGAGGTATTAAAAATCAGAGTTTTTGAGATATTTTGCGGGGGTTATAATTTTTAATCCGACCGTTGGATCGTGGTAATTTTTGGATATGTTATACATATATAAGTTGAGTATATGCCCACAAATTTTGAACCGTTAAAAATGAACGTATGATTTATTATGAATTTTACAAGATGACTGGTTCAGAAATTGTTGAATTTTCGGAGTTTATCATTTTGATGGAAAATTCTTGTATTGGTGGGCTCCACTTGTGGTTGGTGAAGAAATGTGCTGAATTATATTTCAAATGTGGTGGGTGGGAATAGTAGCAGGTAAAGCCATCAAGTTGCAGGTCAAGCCTACTAAAATTTTCCTATAAATAGAGGTCTAAGTTAGAATTGAAAATCACACCAGAAACATGTTTTCTCTCTTTCTCTCTATATTATGAAGCATATTTTGTGAGTATTTAGATACTTTGAGAGTTGCTATTCAGTGCAAGTTTCCTTCGGCTTTGCATTCCAGTCAGAAATACTGCACTTTTGAGGTAAGGGATAGTAAGGGATTTTAAGGGTTGTTATATTTTTCAGTTTCGTAATTTTTCTGACTTCAAAAATTCTGGAAAAATTTGAAATGATATTTTGATGAGTTTCCTTGATTGTGTCCAAAAATGGTGATTTTTGGATGTATAGATTGAGAGTTATGAATTTTATGAGAAAAGACTATTTTAAAAGTAATCGCTTATAATTCCTTGTGGTTAACTCCAAAATTGATAAAATTTTTATTGGGAGTACATGTATATGATAGAAGTATACTCTGTGAATTTCAGAATTTTTAGATAAAAGTATAATTTTTGATAAATGTCTAAATATTCGGCTGTTTTGGCCATATGAAAAATAGTAAATGACTTTTAAAAATTCTGAGAAAAATATATGTTCAATATGGGACTATATTATACTAAATTCCAGAAAAAAATATTTTTGGAACTGATTTGGTATTTTTCATAAAAATGGTCTAGTTATGAGTAAATGAATTAAATATGTTTTGTGAAGTAAGAAAATTAGAAAATAGGATTTTATGGCTTGAGAATCCTATATGAGGTATATGCAGATTTTTGATGAGGGTTTTTGGTTATTGGTGATGAAATCTTATGAGTTTGGCATTTTAGGATGATTAAATGCATTAATTAGTAAAGTGTAAACAATTTAAATAAATTTTTTATAAGCTTAAGAAATATTATTCTTTCAATATCATTATACCAAAATATTGGTATAAATTTTATTGTGGAATTTCTACATTTTTGAGTCGGGGTTACTATTCACGAGTTACTATTCATGAGTTACTATTCATGAAGTTACTATTCATGTGTTACTATTCACGAGTTACTATTCATGATAAAATTGATTTCTTTTCTAACCAAATTATAGTTGATTTATGAATATTACTCTTGATATTAAATCTAGATGTTTTGATTATATTGATTTTACTATTATATATAACATTTTTATAACCTTAATGTTGAATTTATCTTTCACTTGAGTGTAAAGATGGGTAAATTATTGGTATGATCGTGACTGATGAATATCTTTAGCCTGTAGTGGAAAGATGAATTGTTAACTGGTATGATCATGACCATTGAATTTATAATTGAATATCTTTAGCTTAAGTGCAAAGACGAATTGATTAACATGGTTATAATTATTGTTTATATAATTCTGAAATGATTATATATTTCTTTGAGATATTAATATATTTGGCCTTTAGTGCAAATATGAACTGTTGAAGAATATCTTTGGCCTATAGTGCAAAGATGAATTATTGATGAATATCTTTGGCTTGTAGTGCAAAGATGAACTGTTGATGAATATCTTTGGCCTGTAGTGCAAAGATGAATTATTGATGAGTGCGAAGATGGATTTATTAGCATGATTATGAACAGGAACTGTGATTTGGTATAACCATGATCTTTGATATTTCAGGTAAAGACATGTGATGAAAATTATCTTCGTCTTGAATGCGAAGAGGAATTTAGAATTACAATTATGATTATGAGTTATTCATATAATTGTGGAAAGGAACTGTTGATTAATGTTACAGGGATAAAATATTGTTGGTGGATTTTTAACATGGAGAAGATAATAGACTTTATGGTCTATTTGACTCTTCTAATGGATTGCTCGTTCCGCTGCAACTATGGTTGAAATTTTTATCATCTACCATATGTTCTAAATCTCTGATTTATTACTAATGAAGACTATTGATAATTTATTTATCTTTAGTCATGATATTCTTTACTGGGCTAGTTGTGCTCACCCTTTTGTTTCCTAATTCCTTTCAGGTAATAAGAGTGTAGCTGGGTCGAGCGGGAGTAACATGAGAATAGAACGGTAGTCATCATTTAGTAGTTATATTTGGTGAATAAATTAGGGTGAAGCGAACCCAACGTTGGAAGGGTGTTTTGCCACTATCATACTAGATGTCTAATGACATACAACCTCGTGTCATCATAAGACATAATTGTGCTCATCCACTTGCTGAGTATATTTACGAGCACTACCTATATAATCTTGGTATTTGTTTGAAGTATAATTCTCAATTAGAGACAGTGGAGATAATGATAAGTTAAGAGAAGACTCACTATTGGGAAGAATATGATAGTAATCTTCTTATTTTTCTTTGGGGTCTATTGGGTCAACCAAGGATAATTCTGTGGCCATATGATATCTATCATAACCTAGATGCATGGCCTCCCATGTACGAAGGTTTCCTTGAGCACTTCCCAAAGATTCTAGTTTCTAAAACAGTTTTTGACTGTACCTTTATGTAAGGTACCTTTGTGAGGTGCTGATGGTGTTCAATGTCACATTTGGTATATATTTGTATCCAAACTCACGGCATATGTGTTGTTGTATTTTGCACGACAATTGTTGTAATAAAGTTGTAGTTATTTTCTGTACCATGTATTTGACGACTCAGAATGGGTTGGGTGGAATGGACCTGTTTTGGGGTTGTCACAGTTGGTATCAGAGCTTAGGGATATGGTCTCTGGCGGTGATCGGGAAATATAACTAGGAGGGGAGAGATGAGTAAATCCTTCGCTAGTGTGTCCTACCTAAGCTTATTTGTTGGTCAGTCATAATATCGGGATATTATGTGATATGTTAATTTGTTCAATTAACCTTTATTTTTGAAGCTGTATTCTAGAATGATATCTGAAATACAGGAGATGAGCAATGGAGAAATCATGATGACAAGGAAGATGGAATCTGAAATAAAAATAAGGTATTCTCAACTCTTTGAAATACCAGGTACGCAAATTTCGGGGACAAAATTTCATAAGGAGGGAAGATTGTAAGACCCCGAATTTTATGAAATAAAAGTATTCAATTTTTCTTATAATTACTATTCAGTAAATGGTTAAATTGATAAAAGTTTTAAATTATGGGTGAAATGTAATTTTTTTTCAAAATAAGCAATGGTTATAAAATAATCATTGTTGTCGGGGAATATTCGTTTGGTCGTGGAATATTCTTTCTGTCGGGGAATATTCGTACGACGGCGCAGATATTTGTGGGCCCCATAACAGAATAACTGTCAGATGAAGAAAATGACAAATTTGAGTTTTTACAAATAACGGCGTAGTTGTTACCCTTAACACTGTTGGAATACCCGGTGGTTAAAATACAGTAATACGCGTTGTTACACAGTAGCACACGGTATTACACAGTATTTTTGAAATTATTGATTCTTACGTAAGAAGGCACTACTCAATAATTATTACAGTAATTACTGTTCAATATTTTATTTTATTGATTCAATAATTACTACGTTGATATTTTATATTATTGTTGTTTCAATAATTGTTGCTGCACAGTATTTTCCTTTATCAGATCAATAATTCATATTATTTGAATAATATTATTAGATAACATTATTGACAATGTCTAGAAAGTTCTGTCTAAGGAGAGGTTTGGTCATTAATTGCGCGCCAGTAAGGAGAAATCCTTATTAGAAAGCCCCCTCTTTCCTGGGAACGGCCTGGTTGTCATAAATGTGATTCTGTAATATTTTTGTGAATAATTAATTATTGATTCATATGATAAGGAAATATTTATTTTATATGGATATAAATGAGGGATATATTTTTGTGGTTAAAAATGAAGGGGTTAATGTTGAGGTTTTTATCCGTATTTTTGTCGGAATGGATGTATTAAAAATCAGGGTTTTTGAGATATTTTGCGGGGGTTATAATTTTTAATCCGACCGTTAGATCGTGGTAATTTTTGGATATGTTATACATATATAAGTTGAGTATATGCCCACAAATTTTGAACCGTTAAAAATGAACGTATGATTTATTATGAATTTTACAAGATGACTGGTTCAGAAATTGTTGAATTTTCGGAGTTTATCATTTTGATAAAAAATTCTAGAATTGGTGGGCCCCACTTGTGGTTGGTGAAAAAATGTGCTGAATTATATTTCAAATGTGGTGGGTGGAAATAGTAGCAGGTAAAGCCATCAGGTTGCAGGTCAAACCTACTAAAATTTTCCTATAAATAGAGGGCTAAGTTAGAATTGAAAATCACACAAGAAACAAGTTTTCTCTCTTTCTCTCTATATTATGAAGCATATTTTGTGAGTATTTAGATACTTTGAGAGTTGCTATTCAGTACAAGTTTCCTTCGGCTTTGCATTCCAGTCAGAAATACTGCACTTTTGAGGTATGGGATAGTAAGGGATTTTAAGGGTTGTTATATTTTTCAGTTTCGTAATTTTTCTGACCTTCAAAAATTCTGAAAAAATTTGAAATGATATTTTGATGAGTTTCCTTGATTGTGTCCAAAAATGGTGATTTTTGGATGTATAGATTGAGAGTTATGAATTTTATGAGAAAAGACTATTTTAAAAGTAATCGCTTATAATTCCTTGTGGTTAACTCCAAAATTGATAAAATTTTTATTGGGAGTACATGTATATGATAGAAGTATACTCTGTGAATTTCAGAATTTTTAGATAAAAGTATAATTTTTGATAAATGTCTAAATATTCGGCTGTTTTGGCCATATGAAAAATAGTAAATGACTTTTAAAAATTCTGAGAAAAATATATGTTTAATATGGGACTATATTCTACTAAATTCCAGAAAAAAAATATTTTTGGAACTGATTTGGTATTTTTCATGAAAATGGTCTAGTTATGAGTAAATGAATTAAATATGTTTTGTGAAGTAAGAAAATTAGAAAATAGGATTTTATGGCTTGAGAATCCTATATGAGGTATATGCAGATTTTTGATGAGGGTTTTGGTTATTGGTGATGAAATCTTATGAGTTTGGCATTTTAGGATGATTAAATGCATTAATTAGTAAAGTGTAAACAATTTAAATAAATTTTTTATAAGCTTAAGAAATATTATTCTTTCAATATCATTATACCGAAATATTGGTATAAATTTTATTGTGGAATTTCTACATTTTTGAGTCGGGGTTACTATTCACGAGTTACTATTCATGAGTTACTATTCACGAAGTTACTATTCATGGGTTACTATTCACGAGTTACTATTCATGATAAAATTGGTTTCTTTTCTAACCAAATTATAGTTGATTTATGAATATTACTCTTGATATTAAATCTAGATGTTTTGATTATATTGATTTTACTATTATATATAACATTTTTATAACCTTAATGTTGAATTTATCTTTCACTTGAGTGTAAAGATGGGTAAATTATTGGTATGATCATGATTGATGAATATCTTTAGCCTGTAGTGGAAAGATGAATTGTTAACTGGTATGATCATGACCATTGAATTTATAATTGAATATCTTTAGCTTAAGTGCAAAGACGAATTGATTAACATGGTTATAATTATTGTTTATATAATTCTGAAATGATTATATATTTCTTTGAGATATTAATATATTTGGCCTTTAGTGCAAATATGAACTGTTGAGAATATCTTTGGCCTATAGTGCAAAGATGAATTATTGATGAATATCTTTGGCCTGTAGTGCAAAGATGAACTGTTGATGAATATCTTTGGCCTGTAGTGCAAAGATGAATTATTGATGAGTGCGAAGATGGATTTATTAGCATGATTATGAACAGGAACTGTGATTTGGTATAACCATGATCTTTGATATTTCAGGTAAAGACATGTGATGAAAATTATCTTCGTCTTGAATGCGAAGAGGAATTTAGAATTACAATTATGATTATGAGTTATTCATATAATTGTGGAAAGGAACTGTTGATTAATGTTACAGGGATAAAACATTGTTGGTGAATTTTTAACATGGAGAAGATAATAGACTTTATGGTCTATTTGACTCTTCTAATGGATTGCTCGTTCCGCTGCAACTATGGTTGAAATTTTTATCATCTACCATATGTTCTAAATCTCTGATTTATTACTAATGAAGACTATTGATAATTTATTTATCTTTAGTCATGATATTCTTTACTGGGCTAGTTGTGCTCACCCTTTTGTTTCATAATTTCTTTCAGGTAATAAGAGTGTAGCTGGGTTGAGCGGGAGTAACAGGGGAATAGAACGGTAGTCATCATTTAGTAGTTATATTTGGTGAATAAATTAGGGTGAAGCGAACCCAACGTTGGAAGGGTGTTTTGCCACTATCATACCAGATGTCTAATGACATACAACCTCGTGTCATCATAAGACATAATTGTGCTCATCCACTTGCTGAGTATATTTACGAGCACTACCTATATAATCTTGGTGTTTGTTTGAAGTATAATTCTCAATTAGAGACAGTGGAGATAATGATAAGTTAAGAGAAGACTCACCATTGGGAAGAATATGATAGTAATCTTCTTATTTTTCTTTGGGGTCTATTGGGTCAACCAAGGATAATTCTGTGGCCATATGATATCTATCATAACCTAGATGCATGGCCTCCCATGTACGAAGGTTTCCTTGAGCACTTCCCAAAGATTCTAGTTTCTAAAACAGTTTTTGACTGTACCTTTATGTAAGGTACCTTTGTGAGGTGCTGATGGTGTTCAATGTCACATTTGGTATATATTTGTATCCAAACTCACGGCATATGTGTTGTTGTATTTTGCACGACAATTATTGTAATAAAGTTGTAGTTATTTTCTGTACCATGTATTTGACGACTCAGAATGGGTTGGGTGGAATGGACCTGTTTTGGGGTTGTCACAGTTGGTATCAGAGCTTAGGGATATGGTCTCTGGCGGTGATCGGGAAATATAACTAGGAGGGGAGAGATGAGTAAATCCTTCGCTAGTGTGTCCTACCTAAGCTTATTTGTTGGTCAATCATAATATCGGGATATTATGTGATATGTTAATTTGTTCAATTAACCTTTGTTTTTGAAGCTGTATTCTAGAATGATATCTGAAATACAGGAGATGAGCAATGGAGAAATCATGATGACAAGGAAGATGGAATCTGAAATAAAAATAAGGTATTCTCAACTCTTTGAAATACCAGGTACGCAAATTTCGGGGACAAAATTTCATAAGGAGGGAAGATTGTAAGACCCCGAATTTTATGAAATAAAAGTATTCAATTTTTCTTATAATTACTATTCAGTAAATGGTTAAATTGATAAAAGTTTAAAGTTATGGGTGAAATGTGATTTTTTTTCAAAATAAGCAAATGGTTATAAAATAATCATTGTTGTCGGGGAATATTCGTTTGGTCGTGGAATATTCTTTCTGTCGGGGAATATTCGTACGACGGCGCAGATATTTGTGGGCCCCATAACAGAATAACTGTCAGATGAAGAAAATGACAAATTTGAGTTTTTACAAATAACGGCGTAGTTGTTACCGTTAACACTGTTGGAATACCCGGTGGCTAAAATACAGTAATACGCGTTGTTACACAGTAGCACACGGTATTACACAGTATTTTTGAAATTATTGATTCTTACGTAAGAAGGCACTACTCAATAATTATTACAGTAATTACTGTTCAATATTTTATTTTATTGATTCAATAATTGCTACGTTGATATTTTATATTATTGTTGTTTCAATAATTGTTGCTGCACAGTATTTTCCTTTATCAGATCAATAATTCATATTATTTGAATAATATTATTAGATAACATTATTGACAATGTCTAGAAAGTTCTGTCTAAGGAGAGGTTTGGTCATCTAATTGCGCGTCAGTAAGGAGAAATCCTTATTAGAAAGCCCCCTCTTTCCTGGGAACGGCCTGGTTGTCATAAATGTGATTCTGTAATATTTTTTGTGAATAATTAATTATTGATTCATATGATAAGAAAATATTTATTTTATATGGATATAAATGAGGGATATATTTTTGTGGTTAAGAATGAAGGGGTTAATGTTGAGGTTTTTATCCGTATTTTTGTCGGAATGGATGTATTAAAAATCAGGGTTTTTGAGATATTTTACTGGAGTTATAATTTTTAATCCGACCGTTAGATCGTGGTAATTTTTGGATATATTATACATATATAAGTTGAGTATATGCCCACAAATTTTGAACCGTTAAAAATGAACGTATGATTTATTATGAATTTTACAAGATGACTGGTTCAGAAATTGTTGAATTTTCGGAGTTTATCATTTTGATAAAAAATTCTAGAATTGGTGGGCCCCACTTGTGGTTGGTGAAAAAATATGCTGAATTATATTTCAAATGTGGTGGGTGGAAATAGTAGCAGGTAAAGCAATCAGGTTGCAGGTCAAGCCTACTAAAATTTTCCTATAAATAGAGGGCTAAGTTAGAATTGAAAATCACACAAGAAACAAGTTTTCTCTCTTTCTCTCTATATTATGAAGCATATTTTGTGAGTATTTAGATACTTTGAGAGTTGCTATTCAGTACAAGTTTCCTTCGGCTTTGCATTCCAGTCAGAAATACTGCACTTTTGAGGTATGGGATAGTAAGGGATTTTAAGGGTTGTTATATTTTTCAGTTTCGTAATTTTTCTGACCTTCAAAAATTCTGAAAAAATTTGAAATGATATTTTGATGAGTTTCCTTGATTGTGTCCAAAAATGGTGATTTTTGGATGTATAGATTGAGAGTTATGAATTTTATGAGAAAAGACTATTTTAAAAGTAATCGCTTATAATTCCTTGTGGTTAACTCCAAAATTGATAAAATTTTTATTGGGAGTACATGTATATGATAGAAGTATACTCTGTGAATTTCAGAATTTTTAGATAAAAGTATAATGTTTGATAAATGTCTAAATATTCGGCTGTTTTGGCCAGATGAAAAATAGTAAATGACTTTTAAAAATTCTGAGAAAAATATGTGTTTAATATGGGACTATATTCTACTAAATTCCAGAAAAAAAATATTTTTGGAACTGATTTGGTATTTTTCATGAAAATGGTCTAGTTATGAGTAAATGAATTAAATATGTTTTGTGAAGTAAGAAAATTAGAAAATAGGATTTTATGGCTTGAGAATCCTATATGAGGTATATGCAGATTTTTGATGAGGGTTTTTGGTTATTGGTGATGAAATCTTATGAGTTTGGCATTTTAGGATGATTAAATGCATTAATTAGTAAAGTGTAAACAATTTAAATAAATTTTTTATAAGCTTAAGAAATATTATTCTTTCAATATCATTATACCGAAATATTGGTATAAATTTTATTGTGGAATTTCTACATTTTTGAGTCGGGGTTACTATTCACGAGTTACTATTCATGAGTTACTATTCACGAAGTTACTATTCATGGGTTACTATTCACGAGTTACTATTCATGATAAAATTGGTTTCTTTTCTAACCAAATTATAGTTGATTTATGAATATTACTCTTGATATTAAATCTAGATGTTTTGATTATATTGATTTTACTATTATATATAACATTTTTATAACCTTAATGTTGAATTTATCTTTCACTTGAGTGTAAAGATGGGTAAATTATTGGTATGATCGTGACTGATGAATATCTTTAGCCTGTAGTGCAAAGATGAATTGTTAACTGGTATGATCATGACCATTAAATTTATAATTGAATATCTTTAGCTTAAGTGCAAAGACGAATTGATTAACATGGTTATAATTATTGTTTATATAATTCTGAAATGATTATATATTTCTTTGAGATATTAATATATTTGGCCTTTAGTGCAAATATGAACTGTTGAAGAATATCTTTGGCCTATAGTGCAAAGATGAATTATTGATGATTATCTTTGGCCTGTAGTGCAAAGATGAATTATTGATGAGTGCGAAGATGGATTTATTAGCATGATTATGAACAGGAACTGTGATTTGGTATAACTATGATCTTTAATATTTCAGGTAAAGACATGTGATGAAAATTATCTTCGTCTTGAATGCGAAGAGGAATTTAGAATTACAATTATGATTATGAGTTATTCATATAATTGTGAAAAGGAACTGTTGATTAATGTTACAGGGATAAAACATTGTTGGTGGATTTTTAACATGGAGAAGATAATAGACTTTATGGTCTATTTGACTCTTCTAATGGATTGCTCGTTCCGCTGCAACTATGGTTGAAATTTTTATCATCTACCATATGTTCTAAATCTCTGATTTATTACTGATGAAGACTATTGATAATTTATTTATCTTTAGTCATGATATTCTTTACTGGGCTAGTTGTGCTCACCTTTTTGTTTCACAATTCCTTTCAGGTAATAAGAGTGTAGCTGGGTCGAGCGGGGGTAACAGGGGAATAGAACGGTGGTCATCATTTAGTAGTTATATTTGGTGAATAAATTAGGGTGAAGTGAACCAACGTTGGAAGGGTGTTTTGCCACTATCATACGAGATGTCTAATGACATACAACCTCGTGTCATCATAAGACATAATTGTGCTCATCCACTTGCTGAGTGTATTTACGAGCACTACCTATATAATCTTTGTGTTTGTTTGAAGTATAATTCTCAATTAGAGACAGTGGAGATAATGATAAGTTAAGAGAAGACTCACTATTGGGAAGAATATGATAGTAATCTTCTTATTTTTCTTTGGGGTCTATTGGGTCAACCAAGGATAATTTTGTGACCATATGATATCTATCATAACCTAGATGCATGGCCTCCCATGTACGAAGGTTTCCTTGAGCACTTCCCAAAGATTCTAGTTTCTAAAACAGTTTTTGACTGTACCTTTATGTAAGGTACCTTTGTGAGGTGCTGATGGTGTTCAATGTCACATTTGGTATATATTTGTATCCAAACTCACGGCATATGTGTTGTTGTATTTTGCACGACAATTGTTGTAATAAAGTTGTAGTTGTTTTCTGTACCATGTATTTGACGACTCAGAATGGGTTGGGTGGAATGGACCTGTTTTGGGGTTGTCACAACTATTGCCTTCTGGATGGCTATTCAGGGTATAATCAGATTGTGATAGCTCCAGAAGACCAGGAAAAGACAACTTTCACATGTCCATATGGAACGTTTACGTTCAGAAGGATGTCTTTTGGGTTGTGAAATTCCCCGACCACATTTCAGAGGTGTATTATGGCGATATTTTTGGATATGGTGGACCACAATGTGGAAGTCTTTATGGATGACTTCTCAGTATTTGGAGATTCGTTTGATTTGTTTTTAGAGAATTTAGTGATGGTGTTGAAGAGATGTGTCGAGACAAATTTGGTGCTGAATTGGGAAAAGTGTCATTTTATGGTACAAGAAGGTATAATCTTGGGACACAAAGTTTCAAAGAAAGGACTAGAGGTGGACAGAACTAAGTTTGAGACCATTGAAAACTTGCCTCCACCTACTTCTGTTAAAGGTGTTCGCAGTTTTGTAGGACAGGCAGGCTTCTACATGAGGTTTATTAAAGACTTCTCTAAGATCACAAAGCCACTTTGCACTCTATTGGAGAAGGATGCACAATTTAAGTTTGATGAAGACTGCAAGTCTACATTTGAGCATTTGAAGAGAAAGTTAACTATAGCACCAGTGATCACAGCACCAGACTGGGACTTACCATTTCAATTGATGTGTGACGCAAGTGATTTTGCTGTAGGGGCTATTTTAGGCCAGCGAAGGGACAAGATCTTTCATGTGATATACTATGCGAGCAAGACCCTCACTGATGCTCAGTTAAACTATACCACCACAGAGAAGGAACTTTTAGCAGTTGTGTATGCTTTTGATAAGTTTCGAGCCTATTTAATTGGGACGAGGGTGATAGTTTACACAGACCATGCAGCAATTCGATACTTGGTGGCAAAGAAAGATGCAAAGCCTCGTCTAATCAGGTGGATTCTTCTTCTACAAGAGTTTGATTTAGAAATCAAGGACAGGAAAGGGACAGAGAATCAAGTGGCGGACCACTTATCTAGATTGAAAAATCCGGGAAGGGATGTAAATGATAGAGTTTTGATTAATAAGTCCTTCCCAGATGAGTAGTTATTTGTGGTGCAAGGTGAACCGCCATGGTTCGCAGATTTTGCTAACTTCCTAGTAAGCAAGATAATCCCTTCTGACTTGACTGGATATCACAAAAAGAAGTTTCTACATGATGTGAAGTGGTTTATATGGGATGCATCGTACTTGTTTAAGCAGTTCAGATGATACGCAGGTGCATTCCATATAGCGAGACAGAGAGTGTTTTGTAGGATTGCCACGCGTCATTGTATGGAGGTCACTACGGTGGTTAACGGACAGCGGCTAAAGTGTTGCAAGCAGGATTCTACTGGCCGACAATTTTTAAAGATCCTTATAGTTTCGTTCAGAAATGTGATAGATGCCAGAGAGTTGGGAACATATCTAAGAGGAACAAAATGCCATTGATCACTATCCTCGAGGTCGAGATCTTCGATGTTTGGGGGATAGACTTCATGGGACCGTTCGTCTCATCATGTGGGAACCTATATATTTTATTGGCAGTTGACTATGTCTCCAATGGGTGGAAGTGGCAGCCCTTCCAATTAATGATGCTCGGGTAGTTCTAAGATTTTTCCAAAAGAGCATTTTTACGAGATTTGGGACTCCGAGGGCTATCATTAGTGATGAGGGCAGCCATTTCTGTAATCATCAGTTTACAGCTCTGTTAGCCAAGTATGGGGTGAGTCATCACATTGCTACAGCTTACCATCCCCAGACTAATGGCCAAGTAGAGGTATCGAATCGTGAAGTGAAGAGAATTCTTGAAAAAGTCGTGAATCCCACAAGGAAAGACTGTTCATTAAAGTTAGATGATGCAGTATGGGCCTACAGGACTGCTTACAAGACACCATTGGGAATGTCACCATTTTAGCTTGTATATAGAAAGGCGTGCCACCTTCCCATAGAGCTCGAGCACAAGGCGTATTGGGCAATAAGGAAGCTAAATTTCAACTTAAAGGTTGCAGGAGAAAAATGCCTACTCCAACTCAATGAGTTGGACAAATTTAGATTGCAAGCCAACGAGAACTCCATGTTGTACAAATAAAAGGTAAAGAGATGGCATGACCACAAGATTTTGGAACGGGTATTTGAACCGGGGCAAAGAGTTCTATTGTTTAATTGAAGACTTAAATTTTTTTCCCGAGAAGCTCAAGTCAAGGTGGTCAAGGCCATTTACTGTGAAGACGATTTATCCACATGGTGCAGTCGAGATATTTGATAAGTTCCCAAACAAGCCTTTCAAAGTTAATGGACAGTGGCTTAAGCACTATTTTGGTGGTGAGGTTGATAGGCAAAAGGTCACCTCAATTCTTTCTTCTACAAGAATCAAACAGAGATAGTCAAGCTAACTGACTATAACTTAGAGACACCCCATTATTTCTATCCTTACCTCTTGTTTAATTTTGTTTGAATCATGCCTATTTTTCATCTTTATGTTTAATTCTTGATAGCATATAATGTTTAATGTAAGTTTTATTGGAGCTGAATGTGCATAGTATGTTGGTTAGGATTGGCATATAGAGAATTCTTTTGGGATATATGCACTCATGCTTGTTAATTAGTTCATGTTTTGATCTTGGAGAATTGGTATATCTCATAATTTTAATTGTTGTATGTGCAGGTGAATTACAGAATGTCAAAATTCAGCTCAGCTTTTGTCAAAGTACAGGGCAGCGCGGGTTAACAGTTCAAATATGGCACGCCCGCGCTAGGCTTCTTTTCATTCTGCTAAAAAGTGCGTCCGTGCCCCTCGCACGCTCAACAACAGCGCGCCCATGCCAGGTAGGGCGCCCGCACCATCATCAGGCATAAATATCGCGCGGCCGCGCCCAAGACCGGAGCCAGAAAAAATTTTAAGCTTTTAAAAATGTGTCTCATCCCATATCTTTATTCAGTTGTAACTCCTTGTGAACGTGCGCCTCCCTATCTCTTTGTCACGAACCAAAGCCTTTATCTCTTCCTCTTCCAAAACTGTTTCTTTTCAAATTTCTAACTTCTCACCACTACGTATTATACGCATTCAGTTATCCTTCTTAAGTTCAAACTCTTCCTCTGATCCTCCATTCAGTTACAAAGATAAAGTTAGGGTTTGTCAAAGTTCGTCATTACAACAAGTTTGGGAGAGATAATATACAGAGCGTATACTTTTCAGTCACAGTTTTCTCTTCAATTAAGGGTTATTCTTCATCATTTGATATGGGGCCAAAGAGAGCACGTTCCCTTACTCCATCATCTTTTTCCTCCAACAGCCAAAGTGAGGATGTAGTGGACCATACAAAGTTTATCAGTCTTGGCGACCAAATGGAATACTACAGGATAGTGGCCAAGACTTTTGTTAGGGAACGTGGGTTCAAGCCTGAAAAATAAGATGGCCAGTTATGGGATATGATACTTGAAAGAAGATGGGTTGGAGTGATTGCTACTCCTATGCCTGTACCCATGGGGATTGTTTAAGATTTTTATGCCAATGCCAAAGACACCATGAGTGGGCTATCTATTGTCAGAGGAGTTCAAGTGGACTATCACTCATAGGCGATTCGAAGTGTGTTTAACTTACCTAACCCACCAACTGGGCGTCTAAATGTAAATTGGGTAGAGGTTGAACGGTTTGAGACCAACTTGGACATGGTTATCACTGACTTGTGCGTACCGTGTACGCAGTGGAAGTGCAAGCTTGACACAAATCAACCTATAACTTTTCAGGCTTTAACCCTCAATCGTTATGCCAAGGCGTGGAACTTATTTATCTGTGCAAAGCTCATGCCATCATCACATCAGCATGAGATCATAACTGAGCGGGCAATTATCTTGTGGGGAATAGTCACAGGTAAATATATTAATGTGGGCCACCTTATTCATCAAAATATGTTACGCTACGTGAGGGGGAGCACCACAAGAAGCATCCCACATATGTCCGTTGTAGATAGTCTTTGTGCACAATAAGGGGTCACTTGGGATGATGAACAAATGCAGTATCCAAGCCAAGATATCACTCATGCTACTATTGCCAAGTTTGAGGATTGGGCGGGAGGTACGCCACACCCGAGGGGCAAAGGCTTCATTCTTCCAGCCGCATCATCGGCGCCACCTCCGCAGCCCACGCACACAACTGACGCAGGATCTTCAGCCCATGCCACTGCTCCAAATGATGATCGTCGTCTCTGAAGGTTAGAGAGAAAAGTAGATGTGATGTAAGATAATTTTACAGCATTTGCAAATGTTTTAACTCGGTCCCTAGCCGAGGCTTTTGCGCAGCAAGGAACAATGCTCGAGTGGCCTCAATTCAGGATAACAGTGCCTTTTCCACCGCCAGATTTGCCACCCGAGGAGGGTGGTCCAGCTGATATTTAGGGGAGTTCTTTATAACCTTTTACCTTCATTCATTGCGGACAATAAATATTATAAGTTTGGGGGTATTGGGTGTTTAGTAGTTAATTGCATGTAGTTTAATTTTTTGCATGTTTTCGTGTTAAAATTTTATTTTTTTTGCATTTTAGTGATTAATATATGTTTTAGTTGTGTGTTTAGTTGCATATCCCTAGTATCTAGTTTTGTAGAGTTCTAGTTTAGCCAATGATGAATGTGAATTTGATGGATTCTTGAATTTAGTGGATAACATGAGTTTAGTTATAATGTTATACCTGATGTGATTCATGCTAGTGTTTAGATGCTTTCGGTTAGAACGTAGGTGTTCATATATGCTTGTTGGTATAAGAATAACATGTTTTGCTTACTGAGTAGAAAATTTAATTTCTAAAGATAGAATTGTATAGAAAGTGGACATAGACTAGGAAAACACATATATTCAAATTTTGGGAACACATGGGTATGCTTGCTATATAAAAAAAAAGAAGAAGAAAAGAAAATTAGAAAAATAAAAAATTTTACCGTGGCTAGTCTTGTTTCGGGACCTTTGTTACTTGAGTAAGTACGCCCGTAGGGGTGTCTCTACACCTAGCGCCCTAAGGTCTTTTATGGTCTGGGAGTCGTTGGTTGAAAGCTCACTAAGGGGTAGCACTATTAGCCTAATGGAATAAGGCATTGCACAGTCATGGAAAAAGAAAATAAATCAATAAACATTGCGAGATAGTGCGAAAATCACCCTCGTGAGTAAAAATAAAGCAAAATAAATCCATTGTTGAACCTTAGTTTGTATTGATGTGTTTGAGTAGTTTTTGCTTCATTAGTATATGTGGTTCTAGATTTAAACTTCAATTTTCTGCCTTTAGCAGTATAACATGTGAAATCTTTGTCGTGGTCAAGCTTATTATGAACACATCACACACACACAACATCTTTATAGTGAGTTTGGATTATTTGATTGTACGATGTTATGTCTGTAGCTTAGTTTGATACTTTATTCTTGAATCTGGATAATTCTTTGAGGCACACTTGATTGGAATTCTATTATGGCTGAAAATCTTGGGACTCACTTGCATCATAGTGTAGTTTGCATAGCATGTAGTTGCATTGTTCATTTTATTTTCGTATGCATTGCTTGAGGACAAGAAATAATTATTGTTTGGGGGTATTTGATAAGTAGGTTTTGTACCTAATTATTGGTTACCAACTCACGTGAATTATGGTCAACTTAAGTAGTTTTATTATGTTTTATTCTTTTTTATGTTTATTTTGCAGTATGAATAGCTGGAACTCCCATAGCAACATAATGGCGTGGATTGGCATGAAATGGCATGGAGATAGCATTAACTTGGCACGGTGGATTTGTGCAAGAGTATAGATAGCAGCCGAACTTGAATATGTGAGCAGGAGGATCAATGAGAATGCAAAGTGCAGTAGCAGTGTGGCCGCGCTGCCATTACAGTTAAACATGGCGCGCCCGCGCTAAAGAGAATGCAAAGGAAAAATTACACATCGCGCGGCCGCGTTCTAATATTAAAGGGCCATGGCAGGCCCGCGCCATGCACTCGGCACACTGCTAAACAGTGCGCCCGCGCCTGAAACCCTTTACACCATCGCGCGGCCGAGCCAGTCGTATTCAGTTTAAAAATGCTGACTTCTTGTAATTTGAATTGAGCTTTTTTTGCTCATCTGAGACGATATGGTTAGTTACCAGACGTGGTTTTTTCAATTTTTATCATTATTCATGACTGTTCTGAGGTTTTAGAATATTCTAGAGAGAGTGAGAGCATTTGATTACTCCTTTAAGCTCCTCTCCCTATTTAGATTGCTGAATAATTATTAGTTTTGAATTCTAGAGATTTGTGTTGATTGGAACAAGCCTGGAAACAAATTTTGCAATAGAGATTATTAGATTTGCTCTATCATTTCTCTTATATCTATTAATTGTATTTCTTAATTCCATGTTTTGCTTCAATCCCATAATGGCTTTTGGTTCAGAAATGAACTAATTTCCATTATGGGATTCTAATGGATTTTAATGTGTGGTTTAAACATGTATGACTGATTGTGATGTTATTTGTTCAATATTTGATTGCTTATTATGGTCATGCTAAATGTTTGAATGATTGATCACCATTCACATTAATTTCTTGTATGGATTTGGAAAATGAAATATAAGTATAGATTAGACCATAATGGCATATGTTCATAAGTCTTATTCATGTTAGGCTTTGTGATTTGTGACACGGATAGGCATATACTGTTTCACCATGCACTACAACAAAAAGGCTTATCAGCGATCGCACATCTGCGACCGCATATAGTCGCAGATGGGTATCAGCGACCGGATGCAGTCGCTAATAGTAGTCGCAGAAAATCTTGTCGCTAAAAAGACATCAGCGACCAACAATAGCGACCGCATTATTAGCGACCGCAATCAGCGACCTCAGCTGTCGCTATTCTGACTCATGCTGAGTCATGCGTCAGACGTGATGTGGTACACGTGTCAGCGACTGGTAATAGCGACCGCATGCGGTCGCTGAAGTAGACGAACCTTACTGGGTCGCTAATACTGTATCAGCGACCGCACGCGGTCGCTGACTTTGTTTTTTTTTTTAAATATTTTTCCTGTTTTATTGATTTCCCAAAAATAACCTGCTTTGTACCTGCTTTTTATCCCAACACACAGCAGTATATATAAGCATCCATCCATGATAACTACTATATGATAAACATCCATCCATACATACAGTCCAAAGAATGAATCTAAATCAACACAACACAATACAATCGTAAACATCCATATAATAGAATCGTAAACCAATACAGTCCAAAGATAAGTAGTTTAAAAGATTACAAGGCTTTAAAAATCTAAAAAACAAGTCTAACAAGGCTTTACAAATCTAACATGCATGACTGGTCTAGCTCTTCATGGATCATTCAAATTAGTACCCTGTAATTAACAAAAGAATAAAACATATATGTTACATGTGTTGATACTGCTATGACTTGGGGAAAGCTAAATAATAGACAATGTACGTAATGAAACATTAAAAGTACCTGGTCGCCACCCTGATGCTGTGATGCTGCTGCTTCCGCCACTGCCTTTGCCAAGTCATCAGGATTCAGAGAATGCAGATGCCCGCCCAGTATAAGAAGAAGATCACGATTTTGACAGATCGCTCTCACACAGTCAGCAGGAGTATGATAGGCTGGATGACCAGATGACTGTGTAGACTGTGTAGACTGGGTAGCAGAGCTGCCTGTGCCACTGATGGTCGGGCGTCGTCTTTGTCCTTGACCTTTAACATAATTTTTCTTCACGACGGACGCCCTCTCCCACAATTCTTGATCAATCGCCGGACGCGGGGTGCCTTCAGGATAGCGCTCGTTCATTAAGCCCTTATAAGTGTCCTGTCAGAAGGTCAACAAATAAATAGTTAAAAATAAATACGAAATACTAAAAAACATGACTATAATATATTTAAAGTTAACTTATTACCGCTATCTGAACAGCATCAGGCAGACCATCACGGGTGGCCACATACACATCTAACCAATTGATAGGTTGACCTTGAGACTCAGACTCCTACAGTTCATGTTCTCATATTAATATGTAAACATATGATATTTTAGCTACAAAACATGACTGTAAACATAAAGACAAATAACTAAGCCAATAAGCTTGTTATACATACGTACCCTAGCAGCAATATGTTGCAGCTGAGATATACTGCCGCCCTTGTACGTGCCTTTTGCCTTTTCGCCTTCAGATACACCTGAGGATCTGTTCGAGGCGGCAGTCTTACGTCTCTTGACCCAGCTCTCAGCTCTCCACTGCTCACACATCTGCACCCATATGGGATGTGCGCACCACCAGGGGCAATGCTCATGCATATACTGCTCACCCTGTCCTGGATGGTCAATCTCAGCATTGTGCAGGGCTTTCTGTCGTTCTTTGTTTAGATTATCTTTAGTCCGGACGGCGCACTTCTGCCAGAACAGTGCTTGAATAACTGATGCATGTGCGTCGTCCCATCTATACCGCATCTGCAAATAAAACAACAATAATAATATTAAAACTACTATAATACCATAATCCAACATTACTAAACTATTAGTTGATTAACTATGTATTATCTATCAGAGTGATTAAATAAATATACCTGAAATTCAGCCCAAACTGCATCCTTATGGGCGAGAGGTGTGCTCGCCCATGTAATCACTGGCGTAGGCCAGTTCTGTAAGCATAATTGTGAAATGCACTTCACAATTTTACTATCTTGAAAATCACTACAATATACAATAATTTACATTAAAATATATTTATAACAATGGAAATATTAAACCCTTATATATACACGATGTTTAACTTACGTGCTTTCTGGAGGAGGACGGATCTGTATAAGAATGCGATCATCCGGATTAGCCGGGGCCTTCGGCACATGATTAGGGCCCCGACCCAACCCGCGCTTTCGTGCAACAGGTTCAGAAGACATCTATAAATAAAAAAAATTAGGATGTTAGTATGAAATTATGAATGACAATTAATTGTATGAAATAGTTAACTACGATTACCATAAGTGAAAGGTACATAAACATGACTGCAAAATAGTTAACTACAACAACTATAAATGATATAGTTAAGGATATAGAGAACATTCCTATATAGAGAACATAAATGAAAGGTACATAATTATGAACTAAACATGAACATGAACATAAACATACATTTTGTACAATTAAAACTAAACATACATTTTAATGAAAATCGTTGTCTGATGAGTCAGAATCATTTTGTACAAGTATCGGAGATTCATAACCATCTTCAGATTCTGTGTCAGTGTCAGTCAATAACTCTTTCTCAATATCACTGTCATCCTGCACAATAACTGTCTCGGGATCCAATTCATCAGGTTCATCTCCACCCTCTAACTGGATTACATCATTGTTGTCCTCTATATTTATTATAGGAGGTCTCTGAAGCATTTCCTCTTGGTAGAAATCCCCGTCTATTACTTGGACACGACTACGCGCGGGAGTATGAATTACAACTTGCCAATCTGTAGGCGGTCTATCCCTTTTCCTAACTGGACTAGGAGTATAGTATACTTGTATTGTTTGAGTTGGTAATACAAACGGTTCGTTGGAGTACGCAGACCTATGGAGGTCAATATCGACGATTCCATGTCTGTCAACACGTATCCCTTTTTCTGAATCAAACCAATGGCACTTGAACAAGTGAATATGACCACCGTACGTGCCCTTGTACGACAACTCTACGATTTCCTCCAACTCCCCATAAAAGGCACGACCAAGCTCATTGTAACAATCTCCTTGGACACACACTCCAGAGTTCGTTGTTCTTTTACCGTGCTCATATGCCTTTGTGTGAAATTCACAACCATTTATTTTGTAACCATTGCGGGTGACTTGGTCCCTGTCTGGTCCCATAGCTAGGACTTGTACATTAGCCGGAATCGTTGATCCCTTAGTCAAAGCCTACAAAAACTCCATCTTATTAAATGAAGTCATAGTTAACATGGAGTATATATATATATATTACGTGCTTAAAAATTAAACTTACTTTGTCCTTTAGCCAAAGTGCAAAGTTTTTATCCCGATTGATTTGAACATCTTTATCAGTTATGCCGGGATGCTTCACTTTTAACTCGTCATCGTACAATCTATACCATGTTATAAACATTAACATATTGGAATAAATTGTCAACTTAAAAGATAAATTATCAAGTTTACATGTGTACCTCACAAATTCGTCAATCTCCTCGCAATTGAGAAGAATGTAAGTATGTGCAGCATGTAATTCTTGCTCAGAGAGGAATATGCGCTTCCCTTTTCCATAAGCGCGGCCCGATAGACCAAATACAGATAGTCGACCATTTAGTTCAACATTTCCCCCATCATCATGTCTCGATACTCGATTGGCCTTTGTCAAGACTTCGTCCGGAAAATAGTCTGAGACAAACGTAGATATCTCATCGAAACTGTATGCCTCGCATATCGACCCCTCGATATAAGCTCTATTCTTAACCTTTCTCTTAAGGTTTCCCATCACCCTTTCATTCATACGATGAGTACTACTGCCAGAATTATGTACTTGTGTGATGCCACCATCTCTTCTCTGCCCATGTGCCCACCAGCATTCTTCGTAATTTCTCATGAACCCAGAAACAAGTAAATGATAGTTTATCATGTCTCTATCCATATAATTTACATTCTTACACTTCAAACATGGACATCGTATCTGCGACTTACCATTCATACATTTCGGGTGACTATACGCATACTCCAAAAATACTTGGCAACCAGCTCTAAATTCAGTTGTAGCACCTATCTGGGCACTTGACTTTCGTCGTGCCATCCAACTACGGTCTAAATAGAGGTCCATGATTGCACGGTACCTATGTTGACATGAATTTATTGTATTCCCTTGTTAGAGATTTACAATTCAGCTCAATCCCATTTATGATGCTTATAAATACATATAGATGTATATATACATATATAACATGAGTGTGCATCATATATGATTATTCGGGAATTGAACAAGGATACATGCCAAAACAAATTTACACCGCTTGAGATCGACTACCCAAAGGCATGGTATATTGTTATGGATCTTAAATTAGAGTATGGTCTTATGTCATCCTACATATTTTAACTAACACCAACCTAAAGCCAATAGATTCATAGGGGTAGAATACGAATCATTACATCATATATGGTCTGCATATGCTGCGTATATCAAGATTGCAGAAGAAGGCATACTATTAGTCCCTTAATGTGGGACTATTAGTCCTATTAGTCCCTTATATAGGATATATCTTGCTTTAAGTACGGTTCTAACGTATGTTTCAGTTTCAGTTTTCAAGCGCTGCGTGTACATTTGATTAGTTACTAAGCATTTGATTAGCTCGTTGTACTTTATAAATGTTCGCAACTACCCGACCAACAAAAAAATTTCGCCAGAGTCTCCCCTATAATATGGACTAGCCACATGCACGACGGCATGCATATATTGTCATTTCTAGGCACCCAAGACACAAACCAAGAGAAATATATAAATAATCATAACATTATCCCTACTTGGCAAGACTTGAAACTTTGTTTTTGTTAGGAATTGAAATTTAATGCAGATTACAAGTTGAACTAATAATTGATTATTTTTCATAGCAGTCAGTCAAACACTGCTCTTGCTATTACATGTAACATCACACCTTTATAATTGCTTCAGTTTCTTTTTTCATCATTATATCCCATCTAATTTTTGCTTCTGTATTTAGTTGTCAAGTTACTTATTGCTCATTAGTATTGTCAAGTGACTTATTGCTCATTAAGTTGAAATTCTTAGATTATTATTCTTTGAAGTCAGAAGGGAAAGAAATAAAATAGTTTGTCATTCTTTACTGCTGCTCACTCTTTGTAGTCACAGTTTTAGATATATCTCAGAAATTATGAATCCTACTATATCAATACATAAAATTAACCCACTACATCAATTTAGTTGCAATATATACTATTTTTCTTAAATTATTACCACTATTCAATAAAAAGATTCAACAAAAATCAGATTGATTACGCACCCTACCTACAGTAGTCTGAATTACAAAAGAAAATGAAGGGGTCCCTACATCACAATGAACAATGCATATAAATATATACATGCATATGTAAAGAAGAAGCAAGACCAACACAGACATGGTCACAGTTGATTGCATCTTTCACAATACACGAGATTTTACTAGTATATCCACGACAATCTATCAAATCCAGCCCCCCTCCTCAATGTCAGTCATCACTGTCCAAGTACTTCTAACATATCATTAAATCAAACACTAGTATTTACAAGCTAACGAACTAGGTTAATACAATTGAACATACCTTTCAAAAGATTTGTAGGTAACGGTGGCGCCGGCGGCGACTGAGGTAGTGGTGGGTGGCGGCAGCGGTTTTCCCCTCTTCTCCCTCTTCTTTTCTCCCCCTTCTCGGTGGCGTCGGCGGCGGCTGAGGTAGTGGTGCACCTTGGCAGCGGTTTTCCCCTCTTCTCCCTCTTCTTTTCTCCCCCTTCTGCCTCTTCTCCCTCTTTTTTTCTTCTGTTCTGGTCGACAGTGACGAACTGATACTGGTTTATTGAAATACATTTGCGACCGCTATCAGCGACCGCATGCGGTCGCTGATTTTTAATGATGTGGAAGTATTCGCGACCGAATGCGGTCGCTGTTACTTATTGGTGGCAAATAAGCAGCGCGCCAACATTTCCAGCCAATTTTTTGGAGGCAAAAATGAGTCTGCGACCGAATAGCGACCGATATCGGTCGCTAACATAAACTAGCGACTAAATTCAAGTGCGGTCGCTAAAGGTGGTCGCTAAAAATCCTATCTGCGACCAAAAAAAGCGGTCGCTGATAAGATTGGTCGCTGTTAGAGCATTTTCTTGTAGTGATGTGTAGTCATTAAAAGAGTTTGAGCTTAAATCATATTTGCTGTAAATTCACAAAGACATATAGTGAGTTTAGTAATTGTGATGTTTACATGAATTCTATCAATTGTGGACTTTGTGTAATTTGGGCATAGTTCATTGAAAAATGGCTGTGTTTCACTTATGAGCTCTTGACTAGCTTTCCGTATTTAATAAGTAAACATTACATGATGCGTACATTTTAGATGAAGCATTAGATGAAATTAGAATCCCATTTCTCTCCAATTTGATTACCTTTTTTTAATAATATTTATTTATTAAGTTGATAATTAATTTAGATATAAATTCATCTATTGATTAATAGTTTGAGCTTATAGAAATAGTGATTAAGTTGTTGCATGATATATTAGATTTAACACATTTCTCCATGGATCGATACTTTTCTTACTCTGTACTACTTGTTGACCCATGTATACTTGTATGAGTTAGAGTCCATTTTGCTAAAACAAAAAGGAGGTAACATCCGTCTGAGGATGATATGCCGAACTAAATCGTAAATCCGTGCCCATAGCTTTCTACTAACTAACCCGAAACCGTGAAGTGAATCTTGGGTCTCGATCAGAAACTATGGATACTGGCATACCATACAGTCTTACAATCTCATTTATGTATATACGAGCAAAATGTTCAAGTGAATAAGTTTTTCGTATAGGTAAGAAATGAGCAAATTTGGTCAATCTATCGACAATGACCCAAATTGCATCTATGCCTTGAGAAACCTTGGGAAGACCAGTAATGAAATCCATGGTAATGCGCTCCCACTTCCATTCTGGAATTTCAAGTGGTTGCAATGAACCTTTTGGCACTTGATGCTCTGGCTTAACATGTTGACAAGTTAAACACCTTGAGATAAACTCCGTTATCTCTCTCTTAATATTGCTCCACCAAAATGTATGTCGAAGATCACGATACATTTTGGTACTCCCAGGATGGATGGCAAACGGTGTGTTGTGCACCTCCATCATGATTTTATACTTCAAGTCAGGGTCGTTAGGAACATAAAATCTGGAGTTCACTCGAAGTATTCCTTCCTCATCGATTCTTGCATCCGGAATAGCACCTTCTTATACTTTCTTCTTCATACGCATCAGCTCCAGGTCCGTAGTTTGAGCAGCTTTAACTTTATCGATTAAAGTCAGTTCTACTCGTATATTTGACATCATCACATAGGTCCCTAAAGTCTTTAACTCTATCTCCATCATTTGTAAGTCATACAAAATGAGTCTTTGTGTTAACGATGTCACACTCGTAACCGCATACGATCTTTTACTCAACGCGTCAGCTACTACATTCGCTTTTCCAAAATGGTATTGAATGGTATGGTCGTAATCTCTCAACAGCTCGAGTCAACGTCTTTAGCGAATGTTACGTTTGTTCTGGGTGAAGAAATATTTGAGGATTTTGTACCGTGTTCAAGGTCGATACAAAAATCAATTTCACGCTCTGGGTGTAGGCTAGGAAGCTCTTCGGGAAATACGTCAAGAAATTTATTAACAATAAAAATATCATTCAAATCTGACGTATTTTTGTTTAAATCCGTGACATGGGCTAAGAAAACTTGACATTCGTTTTTCAATAAACGAATAGCTTTATGGATTTATATGACAGTGATTGACTTTAGTGGTTTGGTTACTTGAATTTGCTTAATAGGTTGGTTAGGAATATGAAAGCTAACAACCTTACGAAAACAATCAATTTTAGCATGATGAGTAGTTAACCAATCAATCCCTAAAATCACATCAAATGCAAGTATTTTCAAAGAGATAAGATCGACAGGTAATGTGAGGGTGCCGATTTGAATCAAACAAGATTTATAAACAGTGGATGTAATGAAGGTTTCTCCCAATAGAGTTTCAACAGATAAGTCAAAGTCTAATTTCTCCAAAGTTAAATTTAAACGTTGAGCACAAGTAGGAGAAATAAAAGAATAGGTAGAACCGATATCAAATAAGGTATAGACTTCGCAATAGTTTATGATTAACTTACCCGTGATAACTTCGTTCGGTTCCTCGCTTTTTGGGAAGTTATGAAAAGTGCTCTCACTTGAACCATTGACTTTGACTTGTTCGGGACAGCCTTTGGTGTCATCATTACCGCTGAAATTAATTTTCGCTGTAAGGCATATTCCACCCTCAACTGCTTCGTCGTACTCCTGATCCATTATCTGAATCATCAATCTTCGATCCATATCGAATTGGGGTTAACTGCAATGTACAGGGTAATTCAAAACTCGATGTTAGGTTCTCCCAATTGTTGTCTAAAAAGAGAAATACATATCATCTATTTTAGCCTTCTCGGATCGGACGGACTTCTCTTTCCACAATATCAACGCGTCGTACGGCTTTTACCCATGCATCCTTCATTCTCACTCGTTCAGTTGTTTCTTCTTTCAGCTGATCCTTGACATTTGAATTCTCAGATTCTAGCTTTATCATCTTATACTCTGCCAAAGAGTGCTTCTGTTAAAGCATCACATATCGGGTAACACAATCTTGAATTATTACATCCCTTTGCTCAACGACCGCCTGCCGTTTTTCAGCCTGCTCTTCTAACTCATGAATATGATTTTGCAGTTCTACATTTCGATCATAAAGTTCTCCTAATAAATTATCCTCAGGTTCCTTTTCTTCCTCACTCTCAGCTGCTACCTCTGCGACTAGTTCGGGTGTAACTATTAATTCTTCACTCACCACATGGATATCTCTAATTTCTTCTTCGCCTGACATCCTACAATCAAGTTTAATAACTTAATTAGTACTCCCCAATAAAATCTTTGTTATAACAAAATATTATACTCCAATATTTATTCTTTAAATGAATCTCCTTGATTCATCACTTAAAACTGTATATGAGTTCATCTCTTGATTTTCAGATGTCGTTTTCTAAAATTGACATGCCACATATTATCCCTATATTCTGACTGACCAGTTAAATAACAAATAAACTTAGGTAGGTCATACTAGCGAAGGATTTACATGTCTCTCCCCTCCTAGTTCTAGCCTCAAATCTCAGCAAAGGATCATATCCCTAAGCTTTGATACCAACTGTGACGCCCCCAAAATAGGTATACACAACTCATTCTGAGTCACCAAATACATGGTATAGAATACAACTACAAACTTAATTATACAACTGTCGTGTAACATAAACTGAGAGTTCTAACACGAATATTGTCTTCTAGACAATATCCAAACTCCAATGGAATCCTCATTACAATTATTATCACACTATGTTATAAAATAGTGAGGACTACTACAGCCACCATCTAGGACCGTCACTTCATTCCCCGACTAGTCCCAGCTACGTTCTCATTTCCTGAAGAGAACAATGAAAGCAAAAGGGTGAGCTCAACTAGCCCAGTAAGAAATATTATGACTAAGATAATGCAGAATAAATTATCGTTAGCCTTCAACAGTGTTAAAATGATAGAATACAATAAACAATAAGTTTAACTGCAGCGAAACAAGCAATTCATTAGAAGAGTCAAGTAGAGCATGATATATACTATCTTCTATGATTTAAAAAGTTTATCATCAATTTTATCGCTGAGACTCAGCTCAATAAATAATCCACATCACTAAATTATCCATGCACTACGGGCC
Organism: Panax notoginseng; assembly: GCA_016801055.1. Classification (NCBI taxonomy): domain Eukaryota; kingdom Viridiplantae; phylum Streptophyta; class Magnoliopsida; order Apiales; family Araliaceae; genus Panax; species Panax notoginseng. Next base: position 237,569,740 of record CM029013.1, on the reverse strand, counting down.
AATGATATTCATTAGTATCACATCCACAAATTATCCATGCATTACGGGCCAAGGATATTCGTGTTATCACCAATGGTCATGATCATGTCAACAACTGTCCATCAATGCATTATGGGTCAATGAGGACTTTTACCACATCATTTGTAACATTACAGGTCATGATTATACCGAATAATCCCTGTTCATAATCATAACAATCAACAGTCCATCTATGCACTATGGGCGAAAGATGACTTTCATCGCAATATAAGCATGAGGATGATGACAATGATATAAGAATTCAATCAAACGAAATCAAGGATAAATAATAAAGATTTTTAATTTATCCAGAGTTTAAAAATGTCCAAATTGACAACATGATAACTGCTTTGTGGAGTAAAATTCAAGAATAATATCCATGAATTAAAAATAATTTGGACAAAAAAGAAATTAATTTTTGTCATGAATAGTACCCCGGGTGAATAGTACTCGAGTGAATAGTATCGCGTGAATAGTACTTCGAGAATAGTACCCCGTGAATAGTACCCCGGTATAAAAAGATTAAAAATTATCAAGAATGTTCAGAATAATATTTTCGTGAAAAGATACTAGATGAAGCGCAAATTTCAAGGATATTCTACTAATTTTATGGAGTATAGAAGCAAAACTTATCAACATGAGTGTAGAATTAGGAATACGAAACGAAATAATATTACTTGCATACTATAGAGTATGGAAGAAAATATTATTTCTTACGAATATTGAACAAAAATAACATCCTTTACGAATATTGAACGAAAATAATATTCCTTACGAATATTAAACGAATACAAAATCACTTACGAATATTGAACGAAAATAATATTCATTACGAATATTAAACTAAAATAATATTCATACAAATATGAAAAATAATATCTCTTCTGAATATGAAATAAATAATACCCTTTACCTTAAAAAGAAGAGTATTCTAACTGGTATAGCGGAGATATTCTTGAAGAAAACTTGCACTATTTTCTACATTCAAAGCTTCCTTAAACTCTAAAGAAATACGCTCAATATTATAGAAGAAGAATTCTCTGATTCTGATATGATTTTTATTTCTAAACTGAGCATTCTATTTATAGGAAAATGGCAGGATACTATTTGGACGCACAGTACACAAAGGTCACAGGCGAATTCTTCGATTGATTTCGTTGAAAATTTTGATTTTACTATGCAACACTATGCAATAAAATATTCTAATAAAATAAAAACTTTAAATAAAATATAATATATTCTATTTATAATCTAATAAAAATGAATAACTTTATAAAAAGTATTCTGTTTTATTACTATTATAATAATAATAAAAACAAAAATTATATAATATATATATATATATATATACTGAATAACTTTCTACCGATTATTTTGAAAAATGGGTAAGTGGGGGTCCATATAATAAGCCAAATTTACAACAAATACTTTATAAAAATTCCCTCTATTTATCTTAATTCACTTGGCTTCACTAAATATATTTTTAATAACATTTATTCATCATTATTATAACTCGCAATATTAACAATCAGATCATTTTCAGGAAAGAGGGGGCTTTCCGATAAAAATTTCTCCTTATTGGCGCGTAATTAGGTGACCAAACCCATTTTCTCGACAAAACTTTCTAAACATCGCCAATAATGCAAATAATAATATGAATAACTTTTTCGTCTCAATTAATGATTTAACAATATAAAATATTGCGACAATAATTGAATCAATAACGTGAGATACTATGCAGCAATTACTGTGGCAATTGTGACGCCCCCAAAATAGGTATACAACACCCATTCTGAGTCGCCAAATACATGGTACAGAAAGCAAACTACAACTTCAATAATACAATTGTCGTGCAAAATACGACAACACATACTGTGAGTTTAAATACAAATATTGTCTTCTAGACAATATCCACACTCAAATAAGTCCTCAATACAATTATTCAAACACTATTTTACAGAAATAGTGAGGACTGTTAAAACATCTTTCTAGAACCATCACTCCATACCCCGACTAGATCCTGCTATGTTCTCACCTCCTGAGAAAAAAAATGGAACAAAAAGGAAAATGGTGAGCTCAACTAGCCCAGTAAAGAACATTATGACTAAGATAATATACAACAAATTATCGTTAGTCTTCAACAGGGAAAAATCTGATAGAATATAATCGACAACAAGTTTTAGATCAACAACTGCAGCGGAAACAGCAAACCATTAGAAGAGTTAAGTAGAGAAAGAATTCTACTATCTTCTAAGATTTAAAAGTCCATCATCAATATTTTATCCCTGTAACATCAATTAATAATCATCTTTAACTAAATATTCATCTTTGCACTACAGGCCAAAAAAATTCATTTGTATCACCAGTCGGTCGTGTTCATCTCAACACCTGTTCATCTTTGCACTACAGGCCAAAGATATTCATCAGGTAATCATACATCTTTGTACTACAGGCCAAAGATATTCAGTAATATCATCATTTAGGACTGAGGATGATGAAAAATATCTTAAAGAAAACGAATCTAGTGAGACAAAAGGACAAATAGTAGGGATTCGTATAACAGTTTATCCAAGATCAATAATACTTCATAATAATCAATTGTGAAGCAGAATTTAAAAATAAAGATCAAAACATGGATACAATCAAAGATAGTAACCATAATAGACATCTTGGACAAAAAGAAAAATTTTCATTTTTCGGTGAATAGTGTCGTATTCATGAATAGTGTCGTATACGTGAATAGTACCGTATACGTGAATAATGCCGTATACGTGAATAGTAACCCCGACACAAAAAGTTCCAAATTTAATAAAAACTCATATCAATATTTCAGCATAATGATATTGAAGAAAATAATATCATTAAGAAGAAAATAATATCCCTTACCTCAAGATATCAGTACTTCTGGTCGGAATGCCGGTATAAGGCTGAAAGAAACTTGCTCTGATGAATAGAAACTCTCAAAGTATCTAAATACTCACAAAATACACTCAATAATCTAGAGAGAGAAAGAGAGAAAACTTGTTTCTGGTGTGATTTTTAATTCTAACTTAGCCCTCTATTTATAGAAAAATGTTAGCACGCCGAAGCAGACTTAACCTACAACCTGATGGCTTTACCTGCTACTATTCCCACCCACCACATTTGAATAAAAATCTCAGTACATTTCTTCACCAACCAAAAGTGGGGCCCACCAATTCTAGAATTTTCCATCAAAATGATAAACTCTGAAAATTCAACAATTTCTGAACCAGTCATCTCGTAAAATTCATAATAAATCATACGTTCATTTTTAACGGTTCAAAATTTGTGGACATATACTCAACTTATATATGTATAACATATCCAAAAATTACCACGATCCAACGGTCGGATTAAAAATTATAACCCCCGCAAAATATCTCAAAAATCCTGATTTTTAATACCTCCATTCCGACAAAAATACTGATAAAAATCTCAACATTAACTCCTTCATTTTTAACCACAAAAATATATCCCTCATTTATATCCACATAATATAAATATTTCCTTATCATATGAATCAATAATTAATTATTCACAAATAATATTACAGAATCATATTTATGACAACCAGACCGTTCCCAGGAAAGAGGGGGCTTTCCAATAAGGATTTTTCCTTACTGGCGCGCAATTAGATGACCAAAACTCTCCTTAGACAGAACTTTCTAGACATTGCCAATAATGTTATCTAATAATATTACTCAAATAATATGAATTATTGATCTGATAATGGAAAATACTGTGCAGCAATAATTATTGAAACAACAATAATATAAAATATCAACGCAACAATTATTGAATCAATAAAATAAAATATTGAACAGTAACTACTGTAACAATTATTGAGTAGTGCCTTCTTACGTAAGAATCAATAATTGGTGCAATACCGTGTGCTACTGTATCTTAACCACCGGGTATTCCAACAGTATTAACGGTAACAACTACGCCGTTATTTATAAACAACTTATACTTGTCGTTTTCTTCATCCAATCGCTTTCCGTTATGGGGCCCACACAAGGCTGCGTCGTCGTACGAATATTTCCCGACAGCAAGAATATTCCACGACCAAACGAATATTCCCCGACAAAATGAATATTTTATAACCACTTGCTTATTTTGCAAAATTTGCACATTTCACCCATAACCAAAGTATTATATCAAATTAACCCCTTATTATTCACAATAATATTTAGAGAAAATTTGATTTTATTCATTAATAAGTTGGGGTCTTACAACCTCCCTTCCTTATAAAATTTCGTCCTCGAAATTGACGTACGTACCTGATGTTTCAAAAAGGTGAGGATACCTCGCTTTCATTTCTGATTCCAACCCCCAGGTCATTTCTTCAATAGCATGGTTTCTCCACAAAACCTTAACTTGTGGTATAACCTTCGTGCGTAGGACATGCTCTTTCCTATCTAAGATCTTAATAGGTACCTCCTCGTACGTTAAATCTTCAGCTATCTCGTCTGGTTCTAACTCAATAATGTGGTTCGGGTCTTTAACATATTTACGAAGCATAGATATGTGAAAAACATTATGAACACGAGACATGCTTGGAGGTAATGCGAGTCTATATGCCACATTTCCTATTCGCTCAAGAATCTCAAATGGACCAACAAATCTTGGATTGAGCTTTCCTCTCTTCCCAAATCTTGTAACTCCCTTCCATGGTGCAACACGTAACAATACATGATCCCCAATATTAAATTCCACGTCCTTCTGATGAAGATCCGCATAACTCTTTTGTCGATCCTGTGCCGTTTGTATACGTTGTTGAATCGTTTGGATCTTCTCTGTAGTAATGCGTATCAACTCTGGTCCCAACAATGTTGCTTCACCCACCTCGTCCCAGCATACTGGAGAACGACATTTTCTTCCATACAACGCCTCAAATGGAGCCACACCTATGCTCGCCTTATAACTGTTGTTGTAGGAGAATTCCACCAATGGTAGGTACTTATCCCAACTCCCTTTGAGATCTAGGACACAAAGTCTTAATAGATCTTCAAGAGTTTGAATAGTCCTCTCTGATTATCCGTCCGTTTGAGGATGGTATGCCGAACTGAATCGTAAATCTGTGCCCATAGCTTTCTGCAAGCTAACCCAAAATCGTGAAGTGAATCTTGGGTCACGATCCAAAACTATGGATACTGGCATGCCATGCAATCTCACAATCTCGTTCACGTACATACTAGCAAGACGTTCAAGGGAATAAGTCTCACGTATCGGCAAGAAATGAGCGGACTTGGTTAATCTATCAATAATAACCCAAATTGCATCTATGCCTTGAGAAACCTTGGGAAGACCCGTAACAAAATCCATAGTAATGTGTTCCCACTTCCATTTTGGAATCTCAAGTGGTTGCAATGGACCCTTTGGTACTTGATGCTCCGCTTTTACACGTTGACAAGTTAAACATCTCGAGATAAATTCTGCGATCTCTCTTTTCATATTGCTCCACCAAAATGTATGTCGAAGATCGTGATACATTTTGGTACTCCCAAGATGGATTGCAAACGGTGTGTTGTGTGCCTCCATCATTATTCTATGCTTCAAGTCAAAATCGTTAGGAACACAAAGTCTGGAGTTGACTCGAAGTATTCCTTCTTCATCGATTCTTGCTTTTGGAATAGCACCTTCTTGCACTTTCTTCTTCATACGCATCAGCTCCATGTCCATAGCTTGAGCAGCTTTAACTTTATCGATTAAAGTCGGTTCTACTCGTATATTTGATATTATTATGTGGGTACTTGGAGCCTTCATCTCTATCTCCATCCTTTGCAAGTCATACAAAATGGGCCTTTGTGTTAACAACATTGCACTCGTACCTGCGTATGATCTTCTACTCAATGCGTTAGCTACTACGTTTGCTTTTCCAGGATGATATTGAATAGTATGATCGTAATCTTTCAACAGCTCAAGCCAACGTCGCTGCCGCATGTTGAGTTCCTTTTGGGTGAAGAAATATTTGAGGCTTTTATGATCTGTATAGATCTCCACTTTCTCCCCATACAGGTAGTGTCTCCAGATCTTTAATGCAAAAATGACTACTGCCAACTCCAAATCATGAGTAGGATAATTCCTCTCATATTCTTTGAGTTGTCGTGAGGCAAAGGCTATGACTTTCTCATGTTGCATGAGAACACATCCTAACCCTTTGCCTGAAGCATCGTTGTAGATAACAAATCCATCCGAACCAGATGGTACTGTCAGAACAGGTGCCGAAATGAGTCTCCTCTTGAGTTCTTGAAAACTCTTCTCGCATTCCTCACTCCATACGAATTTTGTATCTTTCCGAGTCAGCTAAGTTAACGGAGTAGCGATTCGAGAAAATCCTTCCATGAATCTCCGATAGTAACCAGCTAAGCCCAGAAAGCTACGTACTTTGGTCACCGACTTCGGTTGCTCTTAATTGTGATTCATATCCCAATCTTGGATAGCACATCACAATGGCACCTATTGTTTTACCACCACACAAATATAGAGTCCCTTACGAAGAGTCTGGCTTTGGTGCATTCCACAAAGGAAGTCACCAGATAGAGGCTCGGGTACCAACTTCTATAGTTGGGTTTTTAACTCCTGAAGTTCAATAGGAGCTATTCAATATGAGATTTTAGAAATGGGTTTTGTATCGGGTTGAAGATCAATACAAAAATTCAATATCACGCTCTGGGTTAGGCCAGGAAATTCTTCAGGAAATACGTCAGGAAATTCACTAACAACAGAAATATTATTCAAATCTGACGTATTTTTGTTCAAGTCCATGACATGGGCTAAGAAAGCTTGACATCCATTTTTCAATAAACGAATGGCTTTATGGCTTGGTATGACAACGATTGGTTGCTTGAATTCGCATAACAGGTTGGTTAGGAATATGAAAACTAACAACCTTACGAAAATAATCAATTTTGGCATGATGAGTGGTTAACCAATCAATTCCTAAAATCACATCAAAAGCAAGTATATTTAAAGAGATAAGATCAATAGGTAATGTGATAGTGCCAACTTGGATCATGCAAGATTTATAAACTGTAAATGTAACGAAGGTTTCACCCAACGAAGTTTCAACAGATAAGTCAAAGTCCAATTTCTCCGGAGTCAAGTTTAAACGTTGAGCACAAGCAGGAGAGATAAAATAATGGGTAGAACCGGTATCTAGTAAAGTATAAACTTCGCAAGAATTCAAGATTAGCTTACCCGTGATCACCTCGTTTGGGTTTCTCGCGTTTTGGCCAGTCACGACAAACGCTCTTCCAAGAACCGCTGATTTTGACTTATCCGGGACAGCTTTTGGAGTCACCATCCCCGCTGAACTTGATTTTGCTATAGAACACTTTCGAGCTATATGACCTTCCTTTCCACAGCTATAACATACATTGGATTGTTGTGGACAGTTTGGGCTGATATGTCCCTCTTTCCCATATTTGTAACATACGACCGGTGGTCGTTCTCCTCCCCTAGAAACAGTTGATATTTGTGCTGACGTCTTCACGTTATCATTGTTGTACCTTCTCTTCTTGAAATCTCCTACCGACTCGCTCCTTCTATTATCACGACCACGATTACCACCAGGGTGGTTACCGCTTTTGTCCGAATATTTTCCTCCCTGCTGGTTTTCATTGCTTCGATGACTGCCGCCACCGGTATGACCCTGGTTGTGGTCCCTCGGTTGCACATACTCATTATCTCGCTCTAATAATTGAGCCCTGTTAACAACATCTGAATAGAAAGAAAATTTATGAGAGATAAGATATTGTCGAATCTCGGGTTTTAGACCTCTCAAAAACATCCTTGTCATTCGTTCCTCATTTTCGACCAAATGAGGTGCAAACCTGGATAACTCTGCAAACTTCGCCTCGTACTGGGACACCGTCATGTTGTTTTGTTCCAATCTGATAAACTCCACCTCCTTCATATGACGAATACTTTTAGGAAAGTACTTGTCATTGAACAGTTTTTGAAATGTTTCCCAGGACATGTTGAGTGCGTCAGGCTGGGTACGCTTCACTGACTCCCACCAGTAGTCTGCCTCACCGCGGAACATAAAGGTGGCGAATGGAACCTTTTGTTCCTTCGTGCATCCCAAGACATCGAATATCTTGGTAATTTGCTTGACCCACGTCTCCGCCATGATCGGATCCGGCTTTCCCTTAAATTCTGGTGGTCCCAATTCTTTGAACTGCTTGGCTGTGACAAACCGCGCGTTGTTATCATTTCCACCCGTATTCTGCACACGAGTCTCCCTCGTCTGATTTTGCATGAACTGCAAAAAGCTCCTAAACATTCCATCATTCATCGTTTGCTCGGTAACGTTATTTACAGGAGGAATATTGTCTTCCTGTTGCACGTTCTCCTGGGTGGTGATCAAAGGTGTCTCCACGGTCTGATTTACTCCATTATTAACGTTCTCAGCTGCCATTCTTAAATACTGCCATAAAACAAGGGTTAATAGTCATGTCATATATTATCCCTATACTCTGACCGACTAAATAAACACCAAATAAACTTAGTCAGGTCATACTAGCGAAGGAATTCCCCGTCTCTCCCCTCCTAGTTCTTGTCTCACATCTCAGCCAGGGATCATATCCCTAAGCTCTGATACCAACTATGACGCCCCCAAAATAGGTATACAACACCCATTCTGAGTCGCCAAATACATGGTACAGAAAGCAAACTATAACTTCAATAATACAATTGTCGTGCAAAATATGACAACACATACTATGAGTTTAAATACAAATATTGTCTTCTAGACAATATCCACACTCAAATAAGTCCTCAATACAATTATTCAAACACTATTTTACAGAAATAGTGAGGACTGCTAAAACATCTTTCTAGAACCATCACTCCATACCCCGACTAGATCCTGCTATGTTCTCACCTCCTGGGAAGAAAATTGGAACAAAAAGGAAAATGGTGAGCTCAATTAGCCCAGTAAAGAACATTATGACTAAGATAATATACAACAAATTATCGTTAGTCTTCAACAGGGAAAAATCTGATAGAATATAATCGACAACAAGTTTTAGATCAACAACTGCAGCGAAAATAGCAAACCATTAGAAGAGTCAAGTAGAGAAAGAATTCTACTATCTTCTAAGATTTAAAAGTCCATCATCAATATTTTATCCCTGTAACATCAATTAATAATCATCTTTAACCAAATATTCATCTTTGCACTACAGGCCAAAAATATTCATTTGTATCACCAGTCGGTCATGTTCATCTCAACACCTGTTCATCTTTGCACTACAGGCCAAAGATATTCATCAGGTAATCATACATCTTTGCACTGCAGGCCAAAGATATTCAGTAATATCATCATTTAGGATTGAGGATAATGAAAAATATCTTAAAAAAAACGAATCCAATGAGACAAAAGGACAAATAGTAGGGATTCGTATAACAGTTTATCCAAGATCAATAATACTTCATAATAATCAATTGTGAAGCAGAATTTAAAAATAAAGATCAAAACATGGATACAATCAAAGATAGTAACCATAATAGACATCTTGGACAAAAAGAAAAATTTTTATTTTTCGGTGAATAGTGTCGTATTCATGAATAGTGTCGTATACGTGAATAGTACCGTATACGTGAATAATGCCGTATACGTGAATAGTAACCCCGACACAAAAAGTTCCAAATTTAATAAAAACTCATATCAATATTTCAGCATAATGATATTGAAGAAAATAATATCATTAAGAAGAAAATAATATCCCTTACCTCAAGATATCAGTACTTCTGGTCGGAATGCCGGTATAAGGCTGAAAGAAACTTGCTCTGATGAATAGAAACTCTCAAAGTATCTAAATACTCACAAAATACACTCAATAATCTAGAGAGAGAAAGAGAGAAAACTTGTTTCTGGTGTGATTTTCAATTCTAACTTAGCCCTCTATTTATAGGAAAATGTTAGCACGCCGAAGCAGACTTAACCGGCAACCTGATGGCTTTACCTGCTACTATTCCCATCCACCACATTTGAATAAAAATCTCAACATATTTCTTCACCAACCAAGAGTGGGGCCCACCAATTCTAGAATTTTTCATCAAAATGATAAACTCCGAAAATTCAACAATTTCTGAACCAATCATCTCGTAAAATTCATAATAAATCATATGTTCATTTTTAACGGTTCAAAATTTGTGGACATATACTCAACTTATATATGTATAACATATCCAAAAATTACCACGATCCAACGGTCGGATTAAAAATTATAACCCCCGCAAAATATCTCAAAAATCCTGATTTTTAATACCTCCATTCCGACAAAAATACTGATAAAAATCTCAACATTAACTCCTTCATTTTTAACCACAAAAATATATCCCTCATTTATATCCACATAATATAAATATTTCCTTATCATATGAATCAATAATTAATTATTCACAAATAATATTACAGAATCATATTTATGACAACCAGACCGTTCCCAGGAAAGAGGGGGCTTTTCAATAAGGATTTTTCCTTACTGGCGCGCAATTAGATGACCAAAACTCTCCTTAGACAGAACTTTCTAGACATTGCCAATAATGTTATCTAATAATATTACTCAAATAATATGAATTATTGATCTGATAATGGAAAATATTGTGCAGCAATAATTATTGAAACAACAATAATATAAAATATCAACGCAACAATTATTGAATCAATAAAATAAAATATTGAACAGTAACTACTGTAACAATTATTGAGTAGTGCCTTCTTACGTAAGAATCAATAATTGGTGCAATACCGTGTGCTACTGTATCTTAACCACCGGGTATTCCAACAGTATTAACGGTAACAACTACGCCGTTATTTATAAACAACTTATACTTGTCGTTTTCTTCATCCAATCGCTTTCCGTTATGGGGCCCACACAAGGCTGCGTCGTCGTACGAATATTTCCCGACAGCAAGAATATTCCACGACCAAACGAATATTCCCCGACAAAATGAATATTTTATAACCACTTGCTTATTTTGCAAAATTTGCACATTTCACCCATAACCAAAGTATTATATCAAATTAACCCCTTATTATTCACAATAATATTTAGAGAAAATTTGATTTTATTCATTAATAAGTTGGGGTCTTACAGCAATAATTGAATAAAACTGAGTGACTTCTCACGTAAGCATCAATAATCAAAGATATTGTACAATATCGTGTGCTACTATACAACCACGCGTATTATTGTACTTTTATCACCGGGTATTTCAACAGTTGACGGTAAAACTTTCGCCGTGATTTTTATAAAAAGATATTTCTATCGTTTTTTAACTCCGACAATAATTTCGTTGTGGGGTCCACCAATGATTGTGTCGTCATACGAATATCCTGATAAAACGAATATTCCTCGATCAATCGAATATTTTATGACAATTTGCCTACTTTGCAAAATTTATAATTATTACCCACAACTATAATATTATATCAAATCAACACCATATTACTCAAAATGATATTTAGAGATAAATTAATTATTATTCATAAAAGTTGGGGTCTTACATTTGATATATTTTTAAGTGGGTTTTATGATTTTTTGAATTATTTTTGAAACTGAATGAGTATTCTAGGGCTTGAATTTGATTGGTGATTTTGGGGTGGTTTATTTTATATTTTTTTTGTAGAAATTTGTGATTGGCCTACAGAATCGCGGTTTAAGGATAGTCAAGGCAATGACATTAAAGATTGGTCCTAATGGTAATACGTTATGTTTCAAGTTGAATTTTTTTATTTTTGAGATCCATTTGCTTGCTTTTTATGAGAGTTTGAGAAATGGGAATTATTAATTTATTAGAGACCAAACCCATTTCCTCGACAGAACTTTCTAGACATCGCCAATAATGCAAATAATAATATGAATAACTTTTTCGTCTCAATTAATGATTTAACAATATAAAATATTGCGACAATAATTGAATCAATAACGTGAGATACTGTGCAGCAATTACTGTGGCAATAATTGAATAAAACTGAGTGACTTCTCACGTAAGCATCAATAATCAAATATATTGTACAATACCGTGTGCTACTATGCAACCACGCGTGTTACTGTACTTTTATCACCCGGTATTTCAACAGTTGACGGTAAAACTTTCGCCGTGATTTTTATAAAAAGATATTTCTATCGTTTTCTAACTCCGATAATAATTCCGTTGTGGGGTCCACCAATGATTGTGTCGTCGTACGAATATCCTGATAAAACGAATATTCCTCGATCAATCGAATATTTTATGATAATTTGCCTACTTTGCAAAATTTATAATTATTACATACAACTATAATATTATATCAAATCAACACCATATTACTCAAAAATGATATTTAGAGATAAATTAATTATTATTCATAAAAGTTGGGGTCTTACATTTGATATATTTTTAAGTGGGTTTTATGATTTTTTGAATTATTTTTGAAACTGAATGAGTATTCTAGGGCTTGAATTTGATTGGTGATTTTGGGGTGGTTTATTTTATATTTTTTTTGCAGAAATTTGGGATTGGCCTACAGAATCGCGGTTTAAGGATAGTCAAGGCAATGACATTAAAGATTGGTCCTAATGGTAATATGTTATGTTTCAAGTTGAATTTTTTTATTTTTGAGATCCATTTGCTTGCTTTTTATGAGAGTTTGAGAAATGGGAACTATTAATTTATTAGAGAGTTGTTGCGGTTAATGTGATGATTACTTAAGCTATACTTTTATCAATTATTTCCTCCTTAATTGTGAATTTGTGGTTATTTTGTATTCTGTTAATCAATCAATTTATTAGAAAGTAAAGTCAAACTTTGACTTTACTTTCAGCAATTGTTATTTTTGGTGTGCTATATTTTTATGCTGAATGAAAAACTTATACAAGAGTTGTTGGGAATAATGACACTTTTTTGGGTTTTCTGCATCTAACTTTCGATTATGTGGCATAATTAGATGTTTATTCTTGCTATACACATTACTCTCTTCAAAATAAGGCAAGCATTATTCCCTCATAATTTTTAGAGCAATTTTTAGTTGTCTTAGTATGAGTATGGGTATGTAGCTCAACCTTGAAACAAATATTTTCACATTACAAATTTGGACATACCTTGGCATCTCAATCAACAAATTCATCAAATTTGGTGATACCTTGACATCTAACAAGGATCTGCAACTTCTATTTTAGCCCTCAAATAAAGTGCAAGTGAGTAGTTAAGTGCTATTCAAATTCTTTTATTTGATAAAGACTTTCCCAATAATATCAAATTCTGGGGGTCTTGCTATTTATATTTGGTAGTCTCATATCTTCTGATATATTTGCCTTGCACTTTTTGGTGCATTGTTTTATTTCACAGGAAGGAAAAACTCAATTCCAAGGAAGCAAACCCAAATGAAAACTATCAGACTAAAAACAACTTAAATCTTTGAAAGTTATAATACTATATTTTTATGTTGTGTTTATATTTCAAGATATAAAATGAGTTGTGTTGCGTAAGATAACGATTTATAATCAATTTTGATGACAACCGTGTTAATAAATTCATTATTCAAACTAGCCTCACAATTACCAACTAGTTTTACCAATTACATCACCTATTATAAAAATTATAGGTCACATAATTTACGATTGCTCTACCACATATTTACATCAAAATATACAAATCTAGAATCACATGTCGTTACAACTCAATTCCAAACATACATTATCAACTTTAAAACAACGTAAAGTAACTTACAATCTTTATTTTATTTCAAATACATTAATGTTAATCCATAAGGAAGATTGATTTCTTACATAAATTATATTATTACAAAGGATAAAGAGGCCTGCCGAGGTAATACAATTATACAACACAAAATGCAGAAGTAGAATATAAATATTAATCCTAGTGACATCTCCGATAACATTTTTGTCAAATATTTCAACTACACCTTTTTGCACGGTGACAACGGAGACCCACAAAGGCAATCATTTCCCACAAAAGCAGTCGCCGGAAATTTGGTCGCCGGCAGTGCGCCGCACAAATGGTTGTGACTAACATTCAACTTATTCAGCCCAGAAACAGCCGCCGGCACCTTCCCAAAAACCAAATTTCTCGACAAATCAAGCTCCTTCAATGTCTTCGGAAACTTCAAACTCTCCAAATTAAACTTTAACTGATTACCCGAAGCCCAAAACCCTACCGAAAATTCAGTTTGGTTCAGTAATTTAACCGGACTGCCGGAAATTTCATTTTCCGATAGGTCGATATAGTCGTAAAAATATGTCTGCGCCGGCTTCCAGTCGTCTAATTTGAGCTTGAGTCCGCATTTGGCTAGTTTGAGAGAGTATATAATAGGCGATGAAGTGACCCATTTCGGGATTTGAACTAAATGGAATTGATTATATGATAGATCTAGTGATTCGATTCCTAATACTTTCAACTCGGGAAATGGGTCTACTAGATGGTTGTTTGATAGATCTAGATTGAAGATTTTTGTGAGATTTGCAAAACTTTTTGGGACAGTTCCGGTGAAATGATTTGATGAAAGATCTAATGTGTCTAGTGTTTGAAATTTTCCTAGAAAATCTGGGATTTTGCCAGTTAGAGAATTGTGCCCCAGCTCTAGAAAGGTTAGGTAGGGAGCTAGAGTTGAAATGCTGGCCGGAATTTGGCCGGATAATTTATTATAAGAGAGTTCGAGTAATCGGAGGTTGCTGAAAGATGAAAAAAAATCCGGTATGGTGCCGGAGAGTTGGTTCTGCTTCAAACTCAGTACATTGAGTCCCTTGATCCGCCGGATGCCGACTGGTATAGTTCCGATGAGGAGATTGCCGCCGAGTTTGAGTTGGGTTAACTGAGTCAACTCGGATATTGAGATCGGTATCACACCCGTGAACCGATTCCCCTCCAAACTTAAAGCATCGAGTTGGGTCAGGTTACCGATCCATCTTGTTATATGACCCGAGAGCTTATTGTTTTCGATGTAGATATAGTGGAGCTTCGGTAGACGAAATAGAAAACCCGGGAAAGGACCCGTTATATTTCGGAGATTTTGCAAGTAAATTCCGCCTAAAGATTGTAGTTTAGATAATTTGGGCGAGATGGTACCCGATAAGTATTCGTTTGGCTTGTCGGGTTGCCCGACAACGCTGAGACTCGTGACTCGGTTACCTGGTTGACAAGATATGCCGGGCCATGTGCAGCAGTCGGTACCCTGTTTCCATGAACTTAGCATTCCGGACGGGTCGGATGTGATACCCGACTTGAAGGCCAAGAGGCCACTTTCATCATCCACGTGGCATGTTGCTGCTGTGGGTGTGAGGAAACCATGGGTGAGGAGCGAGAAGAGGAGGAAAAGAGAGTAGGGGAGATGAGAGAGGTAAGGCATGTTTGGATTTTAGTTAAATTTGGAAGATGAGTTTTTGGAATGGGTGGAAGAGAGTAACTTCATGAAGTGCATTTTATAGGGAGAAGGGACTACTGGACCAAGGACGGTAGTTCTAGGTGGGACACAATTTGCGTGTATAATTAATGCGAGGGTTAAACTAAGACTTTTATAAAAATTTAAATTTTAAATTTTAAATAAAAAAAATTAAATATAATAATTAATAAATCATATAAAAAAAACTTGTTGAAAAAAAACTTGTAACATAAAAATATTAAGCAACATCAAGGAAGATTCTAGTCGTTTTAGTGACTTTATAGAATTAGTCATTTAATATGCGGACATTGCGTATATAAATAAAAATAAAAAATAAAAAATAAAAAATAAAAAATTAAAGAAAAATAGATTATATGATAATAAAAATAAAGATAAACGAGTAAAATAAAAAAATAGTTACACAACTTCAAAAAACAATTTTTACTTCTCTCTCATAACAAAATATAAGGGTGTATATTCAATTAATATTTTAAAAAATTTTAAAAGTTTAGTTGTATTCAATCAAGACATTTAAAGAGTTTATAAAAGTTTATTGGTATTCAATTATAACTTTTGTAATGTCTTTAAAAGTTAGGTAATATTGAATTGAGACTTTTACAAAGTCTACAAAAATATTTTTGTATTCAAAAAATCATAAATTTTTTAATTTCTATCAAACGGTAGAGTTTGACAGATTTTAGAAGAAGAGATGCTCATATTCAAAGTCTGACCTATCTCTAAAGACTTTCAAAGATTTCTAAATATTTGAGAAATGAAGAAGATGAACAAAAGAGAAAGAGAAAGAGAAAGAGAAAGAGGAGATCACACAAAGAAAAGAAAAGAAAACAATATATATATATATATATATATATATATATATATATATATATATATATATATATATCTTTCTCACTTGCTCTCCCTCCCTACCTTAGTCATTTCAAAATAAAAGCTCCAAAAGGAAAGAGAAATATTATAGCAGATGGACTATCTCGTGGACTATATTTAGTCCATATGACATCAACAAATGTCTTTTAGTTTTCAATCCTTCCAACAAATGGACTATCATATGAACTATAATAAAATAATCAATGAATCAAAAAAAACTCATTTTCCTTCTTCTTCAGTCATATCTCCCATTTAAATATATTAAAAATTTTAGTCACAATTATAATCCACCAACTCTTGTTCCTTCATATAGTCTTTATGTCTCGCTGAAAAATTTGATGGACTATATCTAGTCCATTTGCCAGAGCGAGATATGTGTTCCTAGACTAGACTAGAATTTGTGCACGCCGGCACTGCTGGAGATGCTCTAAAGGTTATGAATAGAACCAATTATATAAATGGAGATAACAAATATTTTAATATCATTTTATACTTCTTCTCTCCCATAAAAAAATCTCACTTATTATATTTATAAATATTAAGGAGGTATTTTTTATGTTTATTTTTAAAATTAATAAATTTGTTAATTTTGTTATTTGTTAAAAATTATAAATTGTTAGTTTAGTAACAATGACTTGATAGAAAAATGTCAAAGAACAATTTTAAAATCGAAATTATTATTTTGTATTATTGTTAGTAGATTTTTTTTTTAAAATGAAATTATGAAATATGACATTTTCTTGTAATAGACTAGGTATGATATAATAATTCAACTTCAACAATACCTTTTATTTCAAATTAGGTTGTGACATTGTTAAATATTTTAATATTATTTAAAATCGTACTCATTTCATCTAAAATATAATATCTTTGTTGACTTTTTAACAATTAATATAAACTGCAAGATATATTATAAATTATATAAAAATCTATAAAAATATGTTACTTATTTCACGAAGTCTTTAAAAATAATTTTTAAAATTATTAAAATTTATAAACTCTACAAAAATTTATCACTTTAAAAAAATATTTAAAAATCTTTATTGAATACTTCTCCTAAAATGGATATACGTGGGGCCAAGGCACGAATGGCTATGTAGTCTGTGAACGTGTACAATGAATCAAGTCAAGGAGATTTATTTATTAGTCAATTTCACTTTTGTCTCATATGCGTAATATTCTGCTTTAAAATTGAAGTTGTATTTTTTTAAATTTGTTATATATATATATATATATATATATATATATATATATATATATATATTAAAATTATTAAATAATATAATATCTTAACTTATTATTATTTTATTACTTCACTTGTAAGACTCCGAATTTTATAAAATAAAATTATTCAATTTTTCTTATAATTATTATTCAATAATTGGTTAAATTGATAAAAGGTTAAAGTTAAGGGTGATATGTGAAAATTTTACACAGCAAGCAAGTTGATATAAAATATTCGTTGTGTCGGGAAATATTCGTTTGGTCGGAAAATATTCTTTTTGTCGAAAAATATTTGTACGACGACACAATCATTGGTGGACCCCACAACGAAATAACTGTCGGATATGGAAAGCGACAGAAATAAATTTTTTATAAAAATAACGGCAAAACGTTTATCGTTAAACTGCTGAAATATCCGGCGATAAAAGTACAATAAAACGCATGGTTGCACAGACACGTTTACCGTTAGTCTGCTTTGGCGTTCTGATATTTTTCTATAAATAGGGTACTTAATTATAATTGAAAATCACTCCAGAATCAGAAGTTTTCTCTCTCTATAATATCGAGCGTATTTTTGCGAGTATTTAGATACTTTGAGAGTTGCTATTCAGTGTAAGTTTCCTTCAATATTATATCTGATATTTCAGTCAAAAGTACTATTATTTTGATGTAAGGGATGTTATTTTCTTTGTAAATGATGTTATTTCTTTCAACAACATTATATCGAAATATTGATATGAATTTTATTATAAAATTTTTACTTTTTAATGTTGAGGTTACTATTCATGTATACATCACTATTCACGTATACGACACTATTTACGAATACGGTACTATTCACGAGTACTATTTACGAAGTATAATTTTTCTTATGAAATTGTTACCTTTTGTGTCGGGGTTACTATTCACGTATACGACACTATTCACGTATACGACACTATTCATAGAAAAATTAAATTTTATTTCCTTTGTCCATGTTGTCTATTATGGTTACTATCTTTGATTGTATCCATGTTTTGATCTTCATTCTTGAATTTTGCTTCACAATTGATTATTATGGAGTACGAATCCCTAATCTTTGTCCTTTAATCTCACTGGATTTATTTCTTTAAGATATTTTTCATCATCCTCAGTCTTAAATGGTGATACTTGATAAATATCTTTGGCTTGCAGTGCAAAGATGAATGATTACCTGATGAATATCTTTGGCCCGTAGTGTAAAGATGGACATGTATTGAGATGAACATGACCAACTGGTGATACAAATGAATATCTTTGGCCCGTAATGCAAAGATAAATATTTGGTTCAAGATGTATATTGATTGATATTACATGTATAAAATATTGATGATGAACTTTTAAATCATAGAAGATAGTAGACTTCATTCTCTACTTAACTCTTCTAATGAATTGTTATTTCCGCTGCGAATATTGATCTAAAACTTGTTATCCATTATATTTTATCTGATTTATTGAAGGCTAACGATAATTTGTTCTGCATTATCTTAGTCATAATATTCTTTATTGGGCTAGTTGAGCTCACCCTTTTCCTTTTTGTTCTATTTTTCTTCTTAGAAGGAGAGAACATAGCATGAACTAGTCGGGGTGTAGAGTGATAGATCTAAACAGTTATTTTAGCAGTCCTCGCTATCTTGTAAAATAGTGTATCATAATTGTAATGATGACTTATTTGAGTTTAGATATTGTCTAGAAGACAATATTTGTATTTAAACTCACAGCATATGTGTTGTCGTATTTTGCACGATAATTGTAATAATAAAGTTTGTAGTTGTTTCTGTACGATGTATTTGGCGACTCAGAATAGGTTGTGTGGACCTATTTTGGGGGCGTCACAGTTGGTATCACAGCCATAAGTAAAGCGCCCCGAGCCTCTATCTGGTGACTTCCTGTTGATGAGGAATGTACCGAAGCCAGACTTTTCGTAGGGGACGCCGTTCTGCAGTGGCAAGCTGATAGGTATCACTGTGAGGTGCTATCCAAGGTTAGGATGTGAGTCACAGTTGGTATCAGAGCTTAGGGATATGGTCTCTGGCGGAGATCGGGGAATAGAACTAGGAGGGGAGAAACGAGTAAATCCTTCGCTAGTGTATCCTACCTAAGTTTA
Organism: Panax notoginseng; assembly: GCA_016801055.1. NCBI lineage: Eukaryota > Viridiplantae > Streptophyta > Magnoliopsida > Apiales > Araliaceae > Panax > Panax notoginseng. Next base: position 237,550,073 of record CM029013.1, on the reverse strand, counting down.
TTTGTTATTTAATTGATCAGTCAGAATATAGGGATAATATGTGGCATGTCAATTAACCATTATTTTGCGGTAGTATTTGAGAATGACATATGAAAATATCGAGTTAAAAAATGGAGCACATGAGACCGTTGAATCACCGCTGATCAATACCCATGATGACGTGCATCAGGTAGGATTGATCATTCGGTTATAACTGAACCGAATAGGCTATTCGGTTATAACCGAATACTAAAATTCTCCTATTTTGAATATCCGAACTAATAACCGAATTTTGGTAATAACCGAATACCGAATTACCGAATTATAAATTCGGTATTTCGAGTAATAACCGAACACTGCTATCAAAAATAACACCCAAAATTATGATTCCACAAAATGCCTAAATCGACTTTGATGTTATCCATACCAAAATTGAAGAGTCACATGTAGTGAGATTGAAACAAATTTTCTATCTTATTGTAGTTAATGTTGGAAAAAGATCAGATTATGGATATTCTCGTTCCGACAAAATAAAGGACGGAGAGGAGTTCATACCTGGCAAACTGCAAAAGCAAGTAACAAAATCTGGGCTGGGATACAAACAATTAATTAGATATAGAAGGATATTTCTACACCAAAACTTTAACAAAGAAAGAACAATTGCTTCTGGGCACAGATGATGACCGAAAATTAGAAGCATGTAGGAGTACAATCAAGATGTAGTAATATAATCACACCTCCAGGCTCCATCTTCATACCCACACCATCTTGATTCTTTCCGTCGTAACCAAATCTATGCCCTCCCCAAATTTTTGATGGCGATTGGTGATACCTTGGATGTTCTCCTTCAATACCTTGGGATGAGAGGCGGATAAGCTGAGAAAGTGAGAAGTGAGAGGCGGAGGCTGGAAATTTGAGATTTGGGATGAGAGAGGCGGAGAGGCAGGAGACTGAGAGTGAGAAGAGAATTTTGGAAATGAAAAGGGTTAGTGGCTTAGTACAGCCTGCTATTCAGCCTATTCCTAGGAAGAGAATGACGTATAATGTATATATATATATATATATATATATATATATATATATATATATATATGTGTGTGTGTGTGTGTGTGTGTGTGTGTGTGTTTGTGTGTGTGTGTGTGTGTGTGCAGACTTCGGTGGTGAATAGAATAGAATACATATAAGTATAAAATAATTATTTTTAATTAATAAATTCGGTTATTCGGGGTATCCAAATAGTTTGATTTTTACTGCCGAACCCGAAATCGAATACTGAACAAAAAATCGGATATAACCGAAAAAAAAAAACGAATAACCGAAATAATTCGGTTTAAAAAATTTGGTTATGTTCGGTAATTAAGTTTATCCGTTTTTTGCTCACTCCTAGCATCAGGAAGGAAATAATCCTCAGGTAAACAACAACACCGGCCAAATGATGAACGATGAGATGTTCAAAGGCTTTTTGCAATTCATGCAACATCAGGCGAGAGAGACTCCTGTGCAAAATACAGGTGAAAACACTGGCAACTCACGGATGGTCACCGCTAAGCAGTTCAAGGAGCTGAGACCACCAGAGTTTTTGGAAAAGCCAGAACCACTTATGGCAGAGACATGGATTAAAGCAGATCACCAAGATATTTGATATCTTGGGGCTGCTCCGAGGAGTAAAAGATTCCCTTTGCCACCTTCATGTGCGAGGAGAGGCAGATTACTGGTGGAAATCCGTTTAAAGCGTACTCAGCCTGCCGCACTCAAGATGTCTTGGTGGGAGAAGTTCCAAGAATTGTTCAATGATATTTACTTTCCCGAAAGTATTCGTAACATAAAGGAGGTAGAGTTCATTAAGCTGGAGCAAAATAGTATGACCGTGTCGTAGTACGAATCTATGTTTGCCGAGTTGTCCCGGGGGTTGCATCCTATTTGATTGATAATGAGGAGGAGAATGACGCGAATATTTCTGCGAGGTTTGAAATTTGAAATCCGAAATACGTCAATACCTCATTTCTCATAAATTGTATTTGTATTCAGATGTAGTGAATAGGGCTTAGTTATTGGAGCGGGATATGAGTCATCTCAACTAAAAGATAATGACTAACAAAACGATAATAATCGTACCGGTGGCAACGACCATTAGAACAATGATAACCATCGTGGAGGAAATTATCATGCCAGAAATGGTAACCATTTTGGTGGTTTCATGACCAAGATAATAGAAGAAATGATTCAAGTGGAAATTTCAAGAAGAGAAGATTAACGATGACGGAGAAGACGTCGGCTGCAGCATTTGCACCAACAACAAATTCTAGGGGGAGGAGAACGCCACAAGCTACAGATGCGGAGAGATGGGACACATAAGTCCAAATGTTCATAGCTTCCAAGGTATGTTTTAGTTGTGGAAAAGACGGTACATAGCTCGATTTTGCCTTGTAGCAAATCAAGTTACAGCTGGGACGGTGGCACCATAGGCGGATACGAACAATAAAGTCGGTGGTTTCAGGAAGAGGTTTTTTGTGACTTCTCAAAAATCGAGTGAGTAACCCAAACGAAGTTATCACGTTGTTAGTTAATCATAATTTTACGAAGGTTTATACCTTACTAGTTACCGGTTCTACCCATTCTTTATCTCTCATGATTAGTGCTTAACATTGAATTTGCTCCGGAGAGAAAATTAAACTTTGACTTATTGTTGAGGCTCCGTTTGGCGTTACTTCATTGCATCATATTTATGAATCTTGCTTGATTCAAGTTAGCTCCATCACATTACCTGTTGATCTTATCTCTGTAAGATAATTGCATTTGATGATGATTTTTTAGGGGATTGGTTGGTTAACACTCATCATGCTATTTATTGATTATTTCGTAAGGTTGTTAGTTTTCATATTCCTAACCAACCTGTATACGAATTCTGTAAGACCCCAACTTATTAATGAATAAAATCAAATTTTCTCTAAATATTATTGTGAATAATAAGGGGTTAATTTGATATAATACTTTGGTTATGGGTGAAATGTGCAAATTTTGCAAAATAAGCAAGTGGTTATAAAATATTTTTTTTGGTCGGTGAATATTCGGTTGGTCGTGGAATATTCTTGCTGTCGGGGAATATTCGTACGACGGACGCAGCCTTGTGTGGGCCCCATAACGGAAAGCGATTGGATGAAGAAAACGACAAGTATAAGTTGTTTATAAATAACGGCGTAGTTGTTACCGTTAATACTGTTTAAATACCCGGTGGTTTAAAATACAGTAATAACGGTGGTTGCATAGTAGCACACGGATTGCACATATTATTGATTCTTACGTAAGAAGGCACTACTCAATAATTGTTACAGTAGTTATTATTCAATATTTTATTTTATTGATTCAATAATTGCTGCGTTGATATTTTATATTATTGTTGTTTCAATAATTGTTGCTGCACAGTATTTCCATTATCAGATCAATAATTCATATTATTTGAATAATATTATTAGATAACATTATTGGCAATGTCTAGAAAGTTCTGTCTAAGGAGAGGTTTGGTCATCTAATTGCGCGCCAGTAAGGAGAAATCCTTATTGGAAAGCCCCCTCTTTCCTGGGAACGGCCTGGTTGTCATAAATGTGATTCTGTAATATTATTTGTGAATAATTAATTATTGATTCATATGATAAGGAAATATTTATTTTATGTGGATATAAATGAGGGATATATTTTTGTGGTTAAAAATGAAGGAGTTAATGTTGAGGTTTTTATCATATTTTTGTCGGAATGGAGGTATTAAAAATCAGGGTTTTTGAGATATTTTGCGGGGGTTATAATTTTTAATCCGACCGTTGGATCGTGGTAATTTTTGGATATGTTATACATATATAAGTTGAGTATATGTCACAAATTTTGAACCGTTAAAAATGAACGTATGATTTATTATGAATTTTACAAGATGACTGGTTCAGAAATTGTTGAATTTTCGGAGTTTATCATTTTGGTGGAAAATTCTAGAATTGGTGGGCCCCACTTGTGGTTGGTGAAGAAATGTGCTGAATTATATTTCAAATGTGGTGGGTGGGAATAGTAGCAGGTAAAGCCATCAGGTTGCAGGTCAAACCTACCAAAATTTTCCTATAAATAGAGGGCTAAGTTAGAATTGAAAATCACACCAGAAACAAGTTTTCTCTCTTTCTCTCTCTAGATTATTGAGTGTATTTTGTGAGTATTTAGATACTTTGAGAGTTTCTATTCATCAGAGCAAGTTTCTTTCAGCCTTATACCGGTATTCCGACCAGAAGTACTGATATTTTGAGGTAAGGGATATTATTTTCTTCTTAATGATATTATTTTCTTCAATATCATTATGCTGAAATATTGATATGAGTTTTTATCAAATTTGGAACTTTTTGTGTCGGGGGTTACTATTCACGTATACGGCACTATTCACGTATACGGCACTATTCACGAATACGGCACTATTCACCGAAAAATAAAATTTTTCCTTTTTGTCCAAGATGTCTATTATGGTTACTATCTTTGATTGTATCCATGTTTTGATCTTTATTTTTGAATTCTGCTTCACAATTGATTATTATGAAGTATTATTGATCTTGGATAAACTGTTATACGAATCCCTACTATTTGTCCTTCTGTCTCATTGGATTCGTTCTCTTTAAGATATTTTTCATCATCCTCAGTCCTAAATGATGATATTACTGAATATCTTTGGCCTGTAGTGCAAAGATGTATAATTACTTGATGAATATCTTTGGCCTGTAGTGCAAAGATGAACAGGTGTTGAGATGAACATGACCGACTGATGATACAAATGAATATCTTTGGCCTGTAGTGCAAAGATGAATATTTGGTTAAAGATGATTATTAATTGATGTTACAGGGATAAAATATTGATGATGGACTTTTAAATCTTAGAAGATAGTAGAATTCTTTCTCTACTTGACTCTTCTAATGGTTTGTTGTTTCCGCTGCAGTTGTTGATCTAAAACTTGTTGTCGATTATATTTTATCAGATTTTTCCCTGTTGAAGACTAACGATAATTTGTTGTATATTATCTTAGTCATAATATTCTTTACTGGGCTAGTTGAGCTCACCCTTTTCCTTTTTGTTCCATTTTTCTTCTCAGGAGGTGAGAACATAGCAGGATCTAGTCGGGGTATGGAGTGATGGTTCTAGAAAGATGTATTAGCAGTCCTCACTATTTCTGTAAAATAGTGTTTGAATAATTGTAATGAGGATTTATTTGAGTGTGGATATTGTCTAGAAGACAATATTGTATTTAAACTCACAGTATGTGTTGTCGTATTTTGCACGACAATTGTATTATTGAAGTTGTAGTTTGCTTTCTGTACCATGTATTTGGCGACTCAGAATGGGTGTTGTATACCTATTCTGGGGGCGTCACAGTTGGTATCAGAGCTTAGGGATATGATCCCTGGCTGAGATGTGAGACAAGAACTAGGAGGGGAGAGACGGGGAATTCCTTCGCTAGTATGACCTGACTAAGTTTATTTGGTGTTTATTTGGTCGGTCAGAGTATAGGGATAATATATGACATGACTATTAACCCTTGTTTTATGGCAGTATTTAAGAATGGCAGCTGAGAACGTTAATAATGGAGTAAATCAGACCGTGGAGACACCTTTGATCACTACCCAGGGGAACGTGCAACAGGAAGGCAATATTCCTCCTGTAAACAACGTTACCGAGCAAACGATGAATGATGGAATGTTTAGGAGCTTTTTGCAGTTCATGCAAAATCAGACGAGGGAGACTCGTGTGCAGAATACGGGTGGAAATGATAACAACGCGCGGTTTGTCACAGCTAAGCAGTTCAAAGAATTGGGACCACCAGAATTTAAGGGAAAGCCGGATCCGATCATGGCGGAAACGTGGGTCAAGCAAATTACCAAGATATTTGATGTCTTGGGATGCACGGAGGAACAGAAGGTTCCATTCGCCACATTTATGTTCCGCGGTGAGGCAGACTACTGGTGGGGTCTGTTGTGAAGCGTACCCAGCCTGACGCACTCAACATGTCCTGGGAAACATTTCAAAAACTGTTCAATGACAAGTACTTTCCTGAAAGTATTCGTCATATGAAGGAGGTTGAGTTTATTAGACTGGAACAAAACAACATGACGGTGTCCCAGTACGAGGCGAAGTTTGCAGAGTTATCCAGGTTTGCACCTCATTTGGTCGAAAATGAGGAACGAATGACAAGGATGTTTCTGAGAGGTCTAAAACCCGAGATTCGTCAATATCTTATCTCTCATAAATTTTCTTTATATTCAGATGTTGTAAACAGGGCCAATTATTAGAGAGAGATAATGAGTATGTCAACCGAGGGACCACAACCAGGGTCATACCGGTGGCGGCAATCATCAGAGCGATGAAAACCAAGAGGAGGGAAAAATTCGGACAAAAGCGGTAACCACTCTGGTGGTCATCGTGGTCGTGATAATAGGAGAGAGTGAGTCAAGTGGAATTTCAGAAAGAGGAGATTCAACAAACTGAAGACATCAGCAGACAGCACCAGCACCAACAACAAAATTTTAGGGGGGAGGAGAACGACCGCCGGTTGATGTTACAAATGCGGGAAAGAGGGACATATCAGCCCAAACTGCCCACAACAATCCAAGGTATGTTATAACTGTGGGAAGGAGGTCATATAGCTCGAGATTGTTCTGTAGCGAAACCAAGTTCAGGGGGAGTGGTGACTCCAAGGGCTGTCCCGGATAAGTCGAAATCAGCGGTTCCTGGAAGAGCGTTTGTCGTTACTGGCCAAAACGTGAGAAACCCGAACGAGGTGATCACGGGTAAGCTAATCTTGAATTCTTGCGAAGTTTATACTTTACTAGATACCGGTTCTACCCATTCTTTTATCTCTCCTGCTTGTGCTCAACGTTTAAACTTGACTCCGGAGAAATTGGACTTTAACTTATCTGTTGAAACTCCGTTGGGTGAAACCTTCGTTACATCTACAGTTTATAAATCTTGCATGATCCAAGTTGGCACTATCACATTACCTGTTGATCTTATCTCTTTAAAGATACTTGCTTTTGATGTGATTTTAGGAATTGATTGGTTAACCACTCATCATGCTAAAATTGATTGTTTTCGTAAGGTTGTTAGTTTTCATATTCCTAACCAACCTGTCATACGAATTCAAACTACTAAACCACTAAAATCAGTCACTGTCATATCAAGCCACAAAGCTATTCGTTTATTGAAAAACGGATGTCAAGCTTTCTTAGCCCATGTTATGGATTTGAACAAAGACAAGTCAGATTTGAATAATATTTCTATTGTTAGAGAATTTTCCGATGTATTTCCTGAAGAACTTCCGGTCTACCCCCGGAACGAGAAATTGAATTCTTTATTGACCTTGAACCCGGTACAAAGCCCATTTCTAAAACCCCATATCGAATGGCTCCTATTGAACTTCAGGAGTTAAAAGTCCAACTACAGGAGTTGTTGGACATCGGTTTTATTCGTCCTAGTACGTCTCCTTGGGGTGCTCCTGTTTTATTCGTAAAGAAGAAAGACGGGAGTATGCGACTTTGTATTGACTATCGAGAATTGAACCATGTCACCATCAAGAATAGGTATCCGCTACCTCGCATTGATGACCTGTTTGACCAGTTGCAAGGAGCACAATTCTTTTCAAAGATCGATCTTCGTTCTGGATATCATCAGCTGAAGATTAAAACTGAGGATATTCCAAAGACTGCCTTCAGAACTCGGTACGGGCATTATGAATTCTTAGTAATGTCTTTTGGATTGACTAATGCTCCTGCTGCCTTCATGGATATGATGAACCGTGTATTCAAAGAATATTTGGATCAGTTCGTTGTTGTCTTTATTGATGACATCCTCATCTATTCCAAAAGCCGTGAAGATCATGAGCGCCATTTGAAGCTGGTACTGCAAAGGCTTCGTGAAAACAAGCTATATGCCAAACTGAAGAAATGCGAGTTCTGGCTTGAGGAAGTAGCATTCCTTGGGCACGTGGTGTCAAAACATGGAGTATCTGTCGACCCGGCGAAGATTGAAGCCATACAAAGTTGGGAGCAACCGAAGTCGGTAACCGAAGTAGTAGCTTTCTGGGCTTAGCTGGTTATTATCGGAGATTTGTGGAAGGATTTTCTCGAATCGCTACTCCGTTAACTCAGCTGACTCGGAAAGATACAAAATTCGTATGGAGTGAGGAATGCGAGAAGAGTTTCCAAGAACTCAAGAGGAGACTCATTTCGGCACCTGTTTTGACAATACCATCTGGTTCGGATGGATTTGTTATCTACAGCGATGCTTCAGGCAAAGGGTTAGGATGTGTTCTCATGCAACATGGGAAAGTCATAGCCTATGCCTCACGACAACTCAAAGAATATGAGAGGAATTATCCTACTCATGATTTGGAGTTGGCAGCAGTCGTTTTTGCGTTGAAGATCTGGAGACACTACCTGTATGGGGAGAAAGTGGAGATCTATACAGATCATAAAAGCCTCAAATATTTCTTCACCCAAAAGGAACTCAACATGCGGCAACGACGTTGGCTTGAGCTGTTGAAAGATTACGATCATACCATCCAATACCATCCTGGAAAAGCAAACGTAGTAGCTGACGCATTGAGTAGAAGATCATATGCGGGTACGAGTGCAATGTTTTAACACAAAGGCCCATTTTGTATGACTTGCAAAGGATGGAGATAGAGATGAAGGCTCCAAGTACCCACATGATGATATCAAATATACGAGTAGAACCGACTTTAATCGATAAAGTTAAAGCTGCTCAAGCTACGGATATAGAGCTGATGCGTATGAAGAAGAAAGTGCAAGAAGGTGCTATTCCAGAAGCAAGAATCGATGAAGAAGGAATACTTCGAGTCAACTCCAGACTTTGTGTTCCTAACGATTTTGACTTGAAGCATAGAATAATGATGGAGGCACACAACACACCGTTTGCAATCCATCCTGGGAGTACCAAAATGTATCACGATCTTCGACATACATTTTGGTGGAGCAATATGAAAAGAGAGATCGCGGAGTTTATCTCGAGTGTTTAACTTGTCAACGTGTAAAAGGCGGAGCATCAAGTACCAAAGGGTCCATTGCAACCACTTGAGATTCCGAAATGGAAGTGGGAACACATTACTATGGATTTTGTTACAGGTCTTCCCAAGGTTTCTCAAGGCATAGATGCGATTTGGGTTATTGTTGATAGATTAACCAAGTCCGCTCATTTCTTGCCGATACGTGAGACTTATTCCCTTGAACGTCTTGCTAGTATGTACGTGAACGAGATTGTGAGATTGCATGGCATGCCAGTATCCATAGTTTCGGATCGTGACCCAAGATTCACTTCACGATTTTGGGTTAGCTTGCAGAAAGCTATGGGCACGGATTTACGATTCAGTTCAGCATACCATCCTCAAACGGACGGACAATCAGAGAGGACTATTCAAACTCTTGAAGATCTATTAAGACTTTGTGTCTTAGATCTCAAAGGGAGTTGGGATAAGTACCTACCATTGGTGGAATTCTCCTACAACAACAGTTATCAGGCGAGCATAGGTATGGCTCCATTTGAGGCGTTGTATGGAAGAAAATGTCGTTCTCCAGTATGCTGGGACGAGGTGGGTGATGAAGCAACATTGTTGGGACCAGAATTGGTACGCATTACTACAGAGAAGATCCAAACGATTCGACAACGTATACAAACGGCACAGGATCGACAAAAGAGTTATGCGGATCTTCATCGGAAGGACGTGGAATTTAATATTGGGGATCATGTATTGTTACGTGTTGCACCATGGAAGGGAGTTACAAGATTTGGGAAGAGAGGAAAGCTCAATCCAAGATTTGTTGGTCCATTTGAGATTCTTGAGCGAATAGGAAATGTGGCATATAGACTCGCATTACCTCCAAGCATGTCTCGTGTTCATAATGTTTTTCACATATCTATGCTTCGTAAATATGTTAAAGACCCGAACCACATTATTGAGTTAGAACCAGACGAGATAGCTGAAGATTTAACGTACGAGGAGGTACCTGTTAAGATCTTGGATAGGAAAGAGCATGTCCTACGCACGAAGGTTATACCACAAGTTAAGGTTTTGTGGAGAAACCATGCTATTGAAGAAATGACCTGGGAGTTGGAATCAGAAATGAAAGCGAGGTATCCTCACCTTTTTGAAACATCAGGTACGTACGTCAATTTCGAGGACGAAATTTCATAAGGAGGGAGGTTGTAAGACCCCAACTTATTAATGAATAAAATCAAATTTTCTCTAAATATTATTGTGAATAATAAGGGGTTAATTTGATATAATACTTTGGTTATGGGTGAAATGTGCAAATTTTGCAAAATAAGCAAGTGGTTATAAAATATTTATTTTTGGTCGGTGAATATTCGGTTGGTCGTGGAATATTCTTGCTGTCGGGGAATATTCGTACGACGACGCAGCCTTGTGTGGGGCCCATAACGGAAAGCGATTGGATGAAGAAAACGACAAGTATAAGTTGTTTATAAATAACGGCGTAGTTGTTACCGTTAATACTGTTGGAATACCCGGTGGTTAAATACAGTAGCACACGGTATTGCACCATTATTGAATTATTGATTCTTACGTAAGAAGGCACTACTCAATAATTGTTACAGTGATTATTATTCAATATTTTATTTTATTGATTCAATAATTGCTGCGTTGATATTTTATATTATTGTTGTTTTAATTGTTGCTGCACAGTATTTTCATTTATCAGATCAATAATTCATATTATTTGAATAATATTATTAGATAACATTATTGGCAATGTCTAGAAAGTTCTGTCTAAGGAGAGGTTTGGTCATCTAATTGCGCGCCAGTAAGGAGAAATCCTTATTGGAAAGCCCCCTCTTTCCTGGGAACGGCCTGGTTGTCATAAATGTGATTCTGTAATATTATTTGTGAATAATTAATTATTGATTCATATGATAAGGAATATATTTATTTTATGTGGATATAAATGAGGGATATATTTTTGTGGTTAAAAATGAAGGAGTTAATGTTGAGGTTTTTATCAGTATTTTTGTCGGAATGGAGGTATTAAAAATCAGGGTTTTTGAGATATTTTGCGGGGGTTATAATTTTTAATCCGACCGTTGGATCGTGGTAATTTTTGGATATGTTATACAATATAAGTTGAGTATATGTCCACAAATTTGAACCGTTTTAAAAATGAACGTATGATTTATTATGAATTTTACAAGATGACTGGTTCAGAAATTGTTGAATTTTCGGAGTTTATCATTTTGATGGAAATTCTAGAATTGGTGGGCCCCATTGTGGTTGGTGAAGAATTGTGCTGAATTATATTTCAAATGTGGT